>OU744730.1:8040405-8452905 GCA_916613615.1 Steromphala cineraria | reverse complement strand
ACACTGTAGATGAGGGGTTAAAAAACCCAAGTCTGAAAATAATATTCTGTTCTGTATTCTGGGCATAGTCTTATCTCCTAAGATTCCCGAGTTCTCACTGTGGGTTAGCAGGTGATCTTAACGTTGGTAGTATAATTAAACTGTGAGTATCTTATCTCAACAGATTTCTTAACAGCTGGAGGTTCACACGTCGTTTACTGATTATCACAGTTCATTAAATAACTTTCAATTGTATGACAGTGAAAACTATGTTCTACCATATGGTTAGAAACAGAGCTTAAAGCCCTAAAGTAAAAATATTTAATTGATGACCAACCAAGTCTAGAAAAGTATAGCAAATCTAGTTTGCTCAGCTTTAGTTAAATCGTATTCTGGGCTCCATTTTGTTATAATACATAATTTGTTTAAAAATATTGTCAATATTGAAAAAAATACTTTTGAGACTAAATGTTAGTCTAAGCTAATTCAGACAAACAAAGCTTATCACAGTTCATAAAATGACTTTCAATTGTACAACCGTTAAAAGCATTTTCGCGTTTTTAATGAATAATTGGAAACAGAGTTAATTCAGACAAAAAAGCTAAATAATTGCTTTTAATATATATGTTCATTTCCGATACTGAAATTTAGTCTGATATGCTGCATTAATACCAAGGCTTTATAAAGTCTTGTACATGTATATTTGGTATAGTATGACTGTAAAGAAACGTTGGTACTCTTTTGCGAAGTTGCTAGGCTGTGTAAGGTCAAATGCAGGTTATTTACTCTCTCTATCCGGCTTGTAATGACAGAGTGAGGATTGTTGGTGAAAACTTCACACTCTCTTTCTATCTACACTGACATGATACCTACCTCGGACTAAACAAACATCGGATAGACTTGCTTAGACTTACCTTGCCAATTAATAGAGCTAATTTCATCGGCTATAGAGACACTGTCTGAATAAACAAACATGGGATAGACTTGCTTGGACTTGCTTTACGAATAGATAGAGCTTATTCCATCGACTATTGAGACATTGTCTGAATAAACCAAGATGGGGTAGACTTACTTCGGCATATCCTGTCAATAAACAGAACGACATATCTGTCTTGTTGAGGAAATTGACTCTTTACGAGGTTATGTTTTATCATGAATGAATTTTTATAGAGGAAGTACAAACCATAATTTAAGATGGAAGTGGCCTATTAACTTCATTCTCTCACCACAGAGGAAGTTAATGTCCTAATATGTTGGTTCAAACTCTGTTGTTCAATAAGACGAAATTCTTGGTTTCCGGCAGTTTCTCCTAGCAGCAAAAAAAGCATCACAAACCAAGATTGTCAGCAAACACTTCTGGTATGGAGAGGGTGGTTCTTTTGCCATGATTCAGTAGTAAAATGATGACCTTTGAACAGCGTCGTTTGGACCTACCTTGCCAATAAATAGAACTTATTTCCTCGACTAGAAATACAGTGACGTAACGAACATGAGATAGACTTGCTTGGATCACTATGCCAATAAATACAGCCAATTTCCTCATGTAGATAGAAAATATCAATTCTAGGAAATCAGATTTTTACTGCAAGGTCATGGATTTTATACCTCTGGCTTATCATGATGGATGTTATTCTATGTAAGTTCGAATTAAACTAAAGACGTGAAAGAGTCCTCCGGATTGGAGTTTTGCAAATATCTCCTCTGTATCTTTTAATTCACGGAATAAAAAACATAAGTTGTCGTAGGTACGAATATCAACATGATTTAGAAGTTTGGATATACTTGAAATGTTAGTTTATACTCTGAAATGAAAGTTTGTCATTAAATTTCAATTTTGAAAAAAAGGAATAAAATGGGGACCAGGATTTATTTTTATACAGAAACTCAGCTTTTAATTGTGTTACAGCGTTTGTTTTATTGTCATCAATATCATTTTATCGTAATAAGCTTTGAATTATCATATGGGCGTTTAATTTATTTAAGCTTTGACAGAATAAGACAATGCTTTTTGCCTCTCATGTTTCATTTGCATAAATTCTAGAGACAGATACATGCATATGTTTTATGATAAGAGATACATTATATGTTGCCCATTTGTTAGTATGGACTTTTTCTTAAGGAACGTGCCTAATATGGTTAAAGCGTGTTGCCTCTTCATCGAGTCAATGAATAAATATTTAAAGAAGTATGTATCACTTTATGCAAACAGAAAGTACTCAACGAGGTGTGTGATATATTTGCTGAATGTGTAAGGCAGATGTTTGCGAGAGGGTTACATCATCTCATCTCACAAGGTACAACATGGGCGTATTTATGTGCAGCAGTTATGAGTTATATTTTATGAACCTAGAGGTTATGGGGAACATCTCTGCCACCAAGACAGCTCTATGGGGATTGCAACGCAAAAAGAATGTCACATAGAATATATTGACGTAAATTATTCCTAACTTCCTAAATTCCTAACAAATAAAACCATTTTTGATGCTCCTTTGCAGTATCATATGAAATGTTTAATTTTGAAGTATTGGTTTTTGATTTAAGAGATAGTCCTTTCGTTAAGTTTAAACCAAAATGGTATCTTTGACCAATGGACCATTTGCAAATTAAATAAGGTCGTGGACCTCACATGATGACTTTCCACATTTTCAACTGATAAACTGCTGTACCCGCATAACTTAAACTTTGTGGATATGTACCTTACCCCCAGGGGATCCGTTAAGGTTACAACAATCCCCCCTCCCCTCCCTACTTTTAAAATCGTCTTTTCCGAAACCAATTGGCATAGGAGGCTGTACACTTAGATTCTATGAAGTATTGAAAATGGTTACTGTATCATCATTAATATCATTGTATTTCTGTGGTATTTTCTTTTCACATGCATTAAGTCAAACTTGATATTCAGAATGAAGACCAAGACTTATTAAAGACTTTTTATAACACAGTGACATTGGCAGTCAAAATTGTAAATTGGTGATTGGCCTGATGACCCAATATTGGCGTGGCAGAATGTTATATTTCTCTAGAGACTGGATGGCAGAGTTGTACTAGTTTGAGTTCCCCGGGAAGAGATCAGTGCCTAGTCTCCGGTACCATTGATTGTTGTTCTTATCTAAACGAGACGAGCTAGATGTCTACTTTGCGATGCTATAGTATCTCGTTTCAAACAGACGCGCACTATCTTACTTATCGCACAATGTGATACTTCGGGTTAGTGTTTGGAAAACATTGCTGTGTTTCTGTACCTTATACTCAAACTGTTTACTTTCTATAACATTAACTGAGTCATGCACATTTCTTCCAACTTGAAACATTACATCTTTAAGAATTTAAAGTCAAAGCTTGTTTGACACATTGCCTATTTATGATCAAATTAATCTCAATCTGTGGTTTAATAACCATATTTGTTTATATTTAAAGTTATGATTTGTGCATGTGCCAGTCTGTTAAAAACAAAAGGTTAAAAAACCAAAACTTATCGTTCCTTGAGAATACTATTCACAATCTCCATCCATGCTCAAAGCATAAAGTGCTTTCATGAACCGTAAGGTCGTTAGTGATATTTTCAACAACGTTTGATGAAACGAATAATGCATTTTATTTTTTCCAAAGTCCGAAAAGAGGTTATTTTTCAAGAAGATGGAGATAAACATTTCTTGGATTTCATGGAAGGATATGAACTTAAGCAGCCCTTAATATTTATCTTTTTACAATTTTTATGACGTCTAAAAGAAACATTTTAAGATTACCTTCTTAATTTCATATTGAAAAAATCTAAAATGACTGCGGTTGCATGTGAAATATATTCTTCGATTTAGGCCTTGAACAAAAACATCGATTCAAATGACCCCAAAAGTGCAAAATGGTAACAAAATTGAGCAAACTTATACTAATTAACTGGCACGTTATTTGATTTCGCTGATAAACACAACAATAAAAGCTACAGGTATACGAGAAATACTGAATAATATTTGATTTCGTTGATAAGGAAAACAATAAGGATGTGTATTCATATCACTGAGTATATCTAGATATACACTCAGCCAGGCCTGGGCAGTGAAATAGGAAGAAATGTGATTTCCGTGCTGTATAACGCTTGGGGAGCCGGAGAGGGGACGGAAATACCATTTAGTCCCCACCGTCTATATATATTGGATCTATTGTCTAGCTTGACTCGGTTATAAAGTCCTACTTGCTTGTGGATCGCTTCAAGGAATCTCAAATATTTTCCAATATTGCTTTTAGATTATAAGCATTCAAACTTTCTCTAAATCAAATTTGTTATAGCTTAACTTGTTGAATTATTGAATTTTTTATGTTTCCCTTAGTAAATTTCAATCATTGTTAGAAATAAAATGTCAGAGCTCAAAGGAAACGAAAAGCTGTTACAGCGTTTGTTGACATCTTAATTTCACGGAATCTAGAGTGTGGTAGTTAGGAGTAAGGAGTTACCACGCACGGTTAATCTTACCAAATTTTTAAGTACTAACCCTCAGTGCTGTTGATTGGTCACTTATTATCAAGAACACAAAAAATGAGGAAAAAAACATCAATGAATTCAGAGAAAAAATCTCCTGCCACTAACCACTGCAATGTGCAAACATTAAATTCAGTTTCTACTTATTGATGTTTAACGTTAAGTTTAAAGTGTAGTGCAAGAACGACATCTGAAGTAGTTAGCAATGAAGCTTAGTGGTAATGCTTATCCAATGATAAAACATCACCAAGAAATGAGGAAAGTGTTTACCAATAACAAAATCTATCCACTGAACAACTTGCCACTAACTCCAGCAATGTGCCACTATTAAATTCGGTGTCTAATGATAGTTGTTTAACATATAGTCCACTGTGTGTTAAATAACAAATTCCACCTCAGAAGAGCTTAGCAAGAACGCTTTATAAAATGATAAACAGCACCAAGAAATCAGAAAGTCTAAACTACAGTTTAATCTACAGTGTTTTAAACAACGATTTCCACCTCAGAAGCAAGAACGCTTTATATGTTAATGCTTATTGGCCTCAATTAGTCTGTCATCCAGACCCTAAAACAAAAATATCTAATTGATGACCAACCCAGTCTAGAAAAGTATAGCTCAGCTTTAGTTAAAGCATCTTCTGGGCTCCAGTTTGTTATTACACATGATTTGTTAAAAATATTGTCAATATTGAAAAAAATACTTCTGAGACTAAAAGTTAGTCTAGCCTCAAATATGCAAGTGTCAATCCCAAAATCCCAGATAAAACATTCTCTTTCAACTGACTCAGGCAATATGCCACTATGTAATTCAGGTAACTGACGATAGTTGTTTACCGTGAGCCTGCAGTATGTTAAACAACAAGTTCTATCTATGATGGAGTTGTTGAAGGTTGTTCAGAAAAACATGACAGGTGACACACGTTCAGTGTATAATCACTCAAGTGAGGGGTTGATGTTTTGTAAACTGTGGATCGTTGTTTGGTCTGTTTGATGCATCATCACACTAACGTTATACACATGTTGTCTAACTCACAAAATTAATGTGTTACAATCATGGACAAGATCTTGTAGTCATCTGCTAATCTATACATGAGACAATAAGAAATTAAAAAAATGTTGTCAGTCATCTTTAATCTTTGCTTTAAGCATTTCACATAATCTTATTCATGATATCAAGTAGTTTGTGAAGTCTTTTGTAAAGTATGATTGTTATTGTGTATATCCTGTCATATGGTTTTATAGAAGCCTTTAAGTGGATGTATAATTTAATTCTGAATATGTGTTGAACGTTTTGCGTGATTTGCTTTTAACGAGGTTGTACGTGCGTGTAATCGGAATCACAATTTAAGCATCATTCATTATTACACAAGTAGATCAATCAAACGTTGTCAATCTGAGTCTTCTAGAAGAAAGATGTGAACATGTGAAAAGTTAGTCATAAGGTATATCACTAATTGTTTGAGTGAAGACTTTTCGCCAAACATGTCTGTGAAAGTTCATCAGTCTGGTATTACGAGTGTTTTTCAACTCACTATGAACGATGAGTTCACCAAAATCCTCGTTTGTAGCAGTGTAGGAAAATATGAATTCATAACAGCTGGTGTATTCTTATATACGCCTGTACCTTTAACAATTCATCAACACGATGCTTCCATGTGTTGTCCTTCTATTTCTGACAATTGTAAATGTAGCACCGTGTACAAGATGTTCCAGCACGGTCTACAACTATCATGAACTTGACCTTTGTATTACACCATGATGACAATCATGGACGTGAATTGTACATTCATGCATATTGAACAGATGAAGATACTACTTTCTGCTGATCATGAGTATCTCGTTATTATTCTAAACATAGTAGAGAGTATCACTAACTCGACATTTAAAGGGGCAGTAGCACGTTTTTAGGGGGATATAAAGTGATGTCAGGAAAATGAAAATAAATGGTTCCAATGGAAAGACAATGTATTTAAACTAAATCAAGCAGTAAAAAATCAAATATATAATATAAAGATCAGCCATGCGATTCCTTTTCTTACACAAAATAACTAGAGGTGTTCTCACAAAAATGGCTGTCAATGGATTTTATGTGAATCTTTATAATTTTTTCTCTGACTATGGTTGATTGGTTTGTGTAATGATATTTTTGACATTATCAAAGTAATACATTTAGAATTAACTTATATATACATATATATATATATAAGATATAGAATTGTCAAAAAAACGTGCTACTGCTCCTTTAAGACTCAAGCTGTTTCTTATCTTATTGTGTCATGATGGCGATCACTATTATAACAACATCGCCCGCAGTGTTAATTGCTACGTTTGGGGAGGCTTAAGACAAAGACTTCCAAAGCAGTTACGATACTTAAAAAAATAATTCTAAATTAACAAAACGTTATATGTAGTTAAGAACATTCTTTATCAATTATCATTTTGGAATCCATCTACATTTAAAATCAAAATTGCCTTGTTGCAAATGGTCGTGTTGAGCACTTTGTATTACAATTGGAATGCTGTTTCTAAATGATATCGATGTAATTGTATATTTAGGAAATCCAGGGAATGTGAACTCAATTTATCTTAAGTGATTATGGGGTTAAGTGACAGGAATGGCGAAAGTTATAATGAAAGGAACAGTGAAAGGAATCGTGAAAGGAATTGTGAAAGGAATAGAGATAGGAATTGTGACAGGAATAGCGAAATAATTGTGAAAGGAATTGTGACAGGAACAGTGAAAGGAATTGTGACAGGAATAGTGATAGGAATTGTGACAGGAATAGCGAAAGTAATTGAGAAAGGTATTGTGAAAGGAATGGTGAAAGTAATTGTGAAAGGAATAGTGAAAGGATTTGTTAAAGGAATAGTGAAAGGGATCGTGGCAGGAATAGTGAAAGGAATTGTGAAAGGAAAAGTGAAAGGAATAGCGAAAGGAATAACGACCTTGATGACAAGAATAGAGCCAGCGATAGTGACAGATCATGTGATATAAATAGTTGCATGACTGGTGACAGATATAGGTAGAACTATGAGACAGCAAATTGGCACTTAAGCGACTGCACCATTTATAAAGGACACAAGTTCATTATAATAATTACACTGTTATTGACGGGTGACTATTATCAAAGGAGACTCATAGACAGGCTAGGAGGGTTCGGCAAGTGCAGCATGCTGTGCAAGGAGCTGAGAGGTTCTACATTGTTCATCTGTACCGTGTTTCCGGTTCGTGATAGCAACAGATGGTCTCTGTGTTGATACTACTCATATGTTACATGCTAATAGAAGGCCGTGAGATCTTAAAAAAGATAAAAGCATGAAGGTTACAAAGGTGGGAGATCCTTTCATCAAACTTTAATTTTCATTTCCGTGCTTGAAAACAAGGTCATGGTTCAATATATAAGATTATAAGTTACAAACATTCTTTGTATGTTTTAACGATTAAAACCATTAATACAATTGATGTGGTTAACTTCAAAGTAAGAAGACACACGTTCGTTAAATATATACAAGTGTCTACTAAGAAGTTCTGTGAACTTCTCAAGAGATTATTCTTATATTTCATGTAATGTTCTTTGGCAATTTCATGACAATTATATGCATATTGGTTGAATTTTCTAAACTTGCGTGTCAATCTTGGTTACAGTAGAAATTTAATTATTTAACTTTTTGTACAATCAAAGGGACTTCAAAATGTCACAAGGTCATCGAACTTGGTTTAAAACACAGGTCTAGAATGAAGAATTTAGATACTTCTACTTGACCAACCTTTTAGATTATTATCCTCATTAATCTATCATTTATATAATTTGGTGCATATAAGATCGTTGACTGCAAGTGAACGAGGAGATAGGCATTTGTTTCAATTTATTTTGGCAGTTTTAGATTCGAAAAACAACATTTGCACACAGGTGTCGGAACAGAATTAAAATTAAAGCGAAAGTAAATATTGCGGTAAAGTAGTGAATGGGAGGGGCTAGCGTCCATAGCCCGGCTTACGTCAAGTCTTCTATTCATAATTACACCCCACTTCCGGTCTCGTTGTCATGGTTTCCGTTGTTCTTACTGTAGGTATATTGACCGATACACCTCTACTTTTCTAATACACCTACTTTTATTGCACATCTTCCGTTAGAGAGGTGAAGAGATCTTCAACTTTGGCAAATTAACGTACTTGTAAAATTTAGAACTATAGATTTGAGAATTATGAACAACGATGGTTGGATTCGAACCTGGGACCTTTATTTTCAGAGCAGCGAATCTGCCAACTGAGCTACAGATTATTGGTACAAGCTGAGATACTTTCTGTTGTTTCATGTCTATATTGTCATTTTTCCTAAACAGGTTTTTGTTTAGGTACTAGTTTGAATGAGTTTTAATTTAATGAAGTGAGCCAGCATTGGTTGCATGTATCGCAGTAATATAGTGTCTCTGTTTTAGGTAATAGATATACCCACACTTTCCGATATGTATAGCTCAATACACCTCCTGTTTGAATCGTGAGTCTGTGAGGCTTTGATTTGAATTTAGACGAGTTAACCATAAAGAAGACGAGATTGAAGTCTAGTGAACACATAGAGTGATGCACTCTGTAAACACAGCTCGTACCAGTCGACAGGAGGTGTGGTATGTCTTTAACAGGACTGGTCAACTGAAGGTCACGTGACGAGATTAGCGCCACCTAGGGGCATGCCGACATACCTACCGGATGACAAGCTGGTTTGACCACTTTGTTGCTTCACAGTGTACTCAAATACCTTGCCTCATATGCCACCCACTTCTTTTTAAAGCTTTGACATATATAAAACTCCTACAAAGGCTCTGAATACATTGTAAATTCTTTATGCAGGATACTAATCACCCCCAAAACAACACCATTTTAACATCTTTATAGAAAACCTTCTTGTTTAAAATTACTTCAGTGACATTGCGTTTTCATAGTGATCAAATCATCACGGTTTTTCCATTTCATAAAATTCTAATTTAAAGACGCCTTTCATTAGACGCAATATTGCGCCATGTACATGTTTATCTCTTTCCGAAAGATAAATCAAAAGAAGACTTATTTTAAGGGGGGTGCTTTATTTAAGATTTGATAAACCCATCAAAACAAACAACATCAAAGACATGTGTTGATTATAAATACATGAAGATCTTTTAAAGGTTCCTTAACTTTTAAACTCTTTCGTTTGAATTCGCTTAACAATTTCCGTTTGTTTGGCCAAATCACCTAGACTAACATTTAGTCCTTGAAAGTTCTTTACTAATTTTATTATTTTGAGTGAACACCTGTCATTCGTTTTGTGTAAGAAAAAGGAATATCATGGCTGAACTTTATATTATTTATTTGATTTATTACTGCTTCATTTAGTTAAATTACATTGTCTTTCAATCGGAACCATTTGTTTTTATTTCCTGATATCTCCTTATTATCTCCCTACAAACGTGCTACTGCCCCTTTGAAGAACACAAGCAGACTTTCAATTCCCTCTCTCAGTCTGTAGTTGCGTTTCACGTTGTTCTACTCCATCAAAGTCAGAGTGAAATTCAATTCAGATGAATAAAGAATCACACGGGGGTTCTGAACTATTTACATGTCCTTTGTCTCCCCAAGTCTCGCTTTCTTTCTTCAATGATGGTTTTCAAAATTGTTGTGACAATGACATTCGAATCTATGTCGAAACAAGGCCCTTTTCATTTAAAAAGTTGTTTTCTTTAAAAAAAATGGTTTTCTACTAAAATGCGATCAAAGATCTGCTAGAAGTACATGCAGGGAACAATGGTTTTCGATTCACAGATTTGAATTTAAAAAGTAGTTTTGTAAACAATTAAAGATGAGTAGGAAGGGATTTGATGGTGCGCCACCTTTCTTCCAGATGTCTTTTACTGTCTAATTAGGATTTGCTTCAAAGGCTTGGAGAAAGTCTAAGTCGATGTTCTGAAAATTGTTTTGTTGACAAAGTAGCCCTTTAACGTGAATGAAGTGGTTTGATGATTCGTCCGGACTCTGCCAGATGTGGTTAACTCTATGTACATCAACCAATTACTCTCTCTGCACGTGATAAAAGGACTTTTGGGGGGATATATCTCCTGACCGGATAAATGTTACCATGGAAACAGCAGGATATTGCATTGGGAAAATTTGAAACTGATATTTTCTTGGATGAAGTTAATCATTCTAATCAGAGAAAAGTAATGCATATGGGTAAGATTGTGGTAAGAGATTAATTAGATACCCACTGAGTTGATTACTGCCATTCGCAATGGGGCGTTCAGAAACGATTTTCGTAAATATTATGTAAGGATTTGAAAGTGATACAAATGGTTATCTGATACGACTTTGTTGTCGAACTTCAAGCCGTGCACTTTATTAAACTTCATTGGAACGTTAATGGAATTGGTTATTATATCGATAGCGAAGTGATGAATAGACTTAATTTTTGTTTATGAGATATTTAAAATTATCATGTTACCTTCATTTATATTATTTCATTTCTAGACGCTTTACATTTCATGTATATTCAGTCAATCTAGATTTGCAGAAATAGAACCTCGACTGTATAAAGGCTCCTGTTTAATAAGTCGTCATGAAGCAGGACTAAGTGATGTAGTTCTTTCTTGTATTTGGTTACCATTTCAACTCAAATCAGCGAGTCAGCAAGCATGCGTCCCGAATATATCATTGCATAGTGAGGTCACTATGTTTATGATGTTGTGGCATTGTGATGTAGTTACTTGAAGTAAAAGCACTGTGTTGCCATGTAGCGTTGACAATGACAGGAAATTGTGCAAAACGTACTGCCAAAACGATATCTCCTTGTCATGCTGGTTAATTATTAACAGTAGTATAACAGATAATAAAGAAAATACTTTCCGATGATCTGACGGGATTTCAACCCAGGTCCGCTGAGCTAACGTTTGGAACCAGCGATGTAGGTCATATTCTAAATATAGCACGACGAGTCAATTTCAGTTCTCTGATAATAAATACATGTTTTCAACGTAAACATTTAGTGACATCGTTAAGTATGACTTGTCTCGTGTCGTAAGTGATCTACCTATTAATAAATATAAGTCTTATTTCGATGTCACCATCGTACTTACACAAACATTACTTTTAATTCGCCAGGCGAGCCCAGCGTGAAATTAAATCGCGTGGGTTATAAAAAAGTGAATTCTACGATTATTGAATGCGAAATAATTAATGCTTTATCTGGAACAAATGCAGACTCTTCTTCAAATGAAAATGTTTTTGATTGAGTCTGTTAACATTTATCAGCATCTTTAATAGAAAACATTGTTTCTCTTTTAATATAACATTTAAAGCGAAATCATATTCCACAGTTTAATGTGCCAAATATTTTGTATTACCCACATGGTGACGTAATGAATTTTTTGCTATAGCTCTGTTCATTGGTCTTTTGATTTGGATACATCACATGTGATTGGCGCGGCTTCCCTTTGAAAATATCAAGAGTAATGTAGAGAGAATTCAGAAAAGTTTTAGAAAAATCAAATCATAATGCTTGGTGCCCTTTGGGGCACCAAGCAATAAGGTGAGCCTCGTATCTTGTTATGACACCGCTCAGTGGATGGAGACTTCCTCTGTATGGTTACGCCTATCTGCGGGTTCTTCATCAGCACTTTGTGCAGCCATCGTCAGTAATCCCAGGAAACCAGTAAATCTTCTCTGCTGATGTCTTCTTTATTGCTTCTTTACGATCTTATGTAACAGCAATATACCTGGAAAACCTGCTTGGTAGTGGAAACAGATGCGCTCTTGTAATACTTTCTTTCCTTAGTTGTTAGTTTTTACAAACGTTTGACCAGTTATAAAAATATTCAGCATGTAAAATTTGAATCATTCTTCATCAGCACTTTGTGTAGCCATCGTCTTTTATCCCAGTGAACCAGTAATTCTTCTCTGCTGATGCAAGGATTTTTATATGTGATGTACTTCCTTGGCTGATGTCTTCTTTGTTGCTTCTTTACGACCTTATGTAAGAGCAATATACTTGGGAAACCTGCTTGGTAGTGGAAACAGATGCGCTCTTGAGGTTATGTGGATATTTATGTAATAAACTCATGTCCAAAAGAAACGATACCACACAAATCCCAAAATAACTCAATCCACTGCAGATTAATAAGACTAGTAGTCAACTTACGTCTATGCAAAATTTGGAAACATTATCTTTTCATGTTTGCGAGAAACATGCATTTGAAAAAATCATCGATCTGGAATTTCCTTAACTAGACGAGATAGCAGAGAGAAATTGGACACTTTCGCTTGTTTTAAAACGTTCTAGTGCAGTGACACGTCAACGAATTTATGTCAAATAAAGTGAATTATATCAACAATATTTTTTTCTGACATAAATTCAATACTTTATCATTTTTAAAGTGTAATGACAAAAGTTCTGTTCATAAAACAATTTGAAATTTCGATTTATGCACTCCATGTACATTTGAAAAGACACAAAATCAAAAGTATCTTTTCCTGAAGAATGAAAATGTGCATACTTTTTTACAAGATATATGCCTGTTAGGCACACTTAAATTCGACTCTGTCAGGTTATAGAATTTTTTTTCGGACGACTTTGAAAACTTGGTATCGTTTCTTTTGGACATGAGTTAACTTGCTTGCCTTAGTTATTAGTTCTACAAATATTTGACCAGTTATAAAAATATGCAGCATGTAAAACTTGAATCATTTGCATCTATTGTAGGGTGATGTGTAGACTTAACATCTACTCTCAGAAGTATTGTTTTCAATATTGACAATATATTTAAACAATACATGTATTATAACAAAAAGGAGCCCAACTTCTTTAACTTCTCCTAGAGGTGAGCGATCTAGACTTGCTATACGTTTCTAGACTGGGTTGATCGTCAGTTGAATATTTTTGCTCCTGGGTCTGGACGACAGACTGTACAGTGGTGAGCGGAATAAAGTATGTCTCGAGTGCGCGTCAAAATCCGTTTTTCTATAATATTACATTGAATATCCCAACTCGACGAAACTTATAAAATATTGTTTTTAGAAGCTATGAAACATGGCAAAGATAGTGAGTGATAGTGAATGTACAATTTAAGCTTTGACATGGTTTTAAATGTATACCTTTTCTCAGAAACACTTATTTCGAAGACACAAGGTGGGCCATATCTCTGTGTCTGTACTTTTGTTATCGATAGTTTTATGAATGAATATTCTAACAAAACATTTTTACTTTTACCATAGAAAAGCATCATTTGCTCCAAAAGTTTAAGTTTTACTGTAAGAAAAAGTAATTTTCCGAAGAAATGCTATAGGTATATATACTGCAAGACAGTGTTTTTGTGTATTACCTTCGATGATTTGCTTAGCGTGCAGAATGTTTATTCTAGATACAACTCAATGAGAACATCACGGACTTTTTATGACAAACATATGTTTACCTATACCTCTTGCAAAGGTGATTAAGAGCTAGAGACGTTATATATTAGTCCTTGATTAACGCGTTCAGCTGAACAGGTGCTCGATATGGCTAATAGCTTCAAAGATCCAGGTGTCTTAGAAGCGTCATTTGTTAAGCAATATTTTAGAAGAACTTGGAACTTGAACGCATAATGATCCTCAAAGGAACGAAGGTTGACCAGATGTCAAATAGTGTCCACATCCGAAGATCTGTTGAGGAAATTGTTGTTTCAAATATTCTTTCAAGCTTATCATACGTGGATTTTTGTTGTTGAGGTCCCATTTTTCCGGGAGATTCGGAGATTGCTTCTTTTAGCCATCTTTATTAAGCAACAGTAATCATGATTAACTATTGTATAATAGATATCAATTAGCTGAATTTAATTATATAAATTCTATTTTACTTTCTTGTCCGTCATTGGTAATGATATCAGCTGGAAAATGTGGCTGGTCTTAAACATGCTGCTGTGTATACCGTATAGTATTGTTTGATTCATGGCAACACAGTGCGGATGCATCTATCATTGTCCGAGCTAAAGAAATTATTATAAGCGAAAACTCAATCCAATACTACATTTTACATTTCATTAACGGTTTACCTTTTAAGTAGTCATTTCGTTATAACAAGATTCATACCTGCCGTTTCTTCATTCCTATCTGACTTTTCATTGCTAAGCTAAATACTTCAAACTCCACATGGGTCAGTTATCACGGAGTCGGTAAGCGTTGTAAAATACATGTTTGAAATGTTAAACAACATCTTCAAAGAACATCACTTGACATGAAAGTAATTTGTTAAATGTTTAAAGTACTTTGCATAACAAAAAGCAGAGCAGTTACTTGAAAAAACGTTTATGTTTGATAAATAATTTTGAACACATGATCAACATATGATGGAGAATTAGAAAGCTACGCCTAAAAACTTTTAAGAATTTTAGATGAAATCAAGCAAATGAATTCGTAAATTCTTATTTTGGTTTGCTGATTTGTGAACTTCGTCAGTAACAGGAAATACATGAATAGTTCCTATTAACTTCTGTATTCAATGAACAATCTCAAAACTTGCTGGTTATTTTTTATGTAATTGACCTTTATGATATCTCCTGTTTGGAGGAATTAAAGGGGCAGTAGCACGTTTTAGGGGAAAAATAAGGTGATGTCAGGAAAAAAAAAATGGTTTCAATTGAAAGACAACGTATTTAAAACTAAATGGAGCAGTAATAATTCAAATATATAATTTTAGCCATGCGATTCCTTTTTCTTACACAAAATGAATTAAAGGTGTTCACACAAAATGGCCACCAGAGGATTTTATGTGAATCTTCATACTTTATCCTCTAAATATGCATATGAATGATTGGCTAGTGTAATGAGATTTTTTTGACATTGTCAAAATAATACATTTAGCATTAACTTACAATTATCAGTGAAAATATTAAAATAAAAAATTATCAAAAAACGTGCTACTGCCCCTTTAAAGACTCTCACTCACTCAATCTTCTCCAGTATCCAATTTTGCTATAAGCACGATGTGTAATTAACTTGACATTAACCATATCCTCTTCTAAACGTGTCTGTATGTAATAAACCTTATGTTACACATTATACTTACATTCTATAATTTCCAGTTTTACGTTGTGATAACTTGATAGCAACACGAACGAGACATAACAGATGTATTTAATGTTTCGGTCGCATGAATGTTACATTTCTTAATAACCTATTATATATTAAACATATGTACACAACATTAAGATGTGTCACTGATAAAACGTTCTTTGAAAACAAAATTCTTATTTAAATCTAGATATGATTTAAAAATTTAAATGATTACAATTTCTGTAACATTAATTACCATCAACTTGATCAGCTTATTCTAATATGCTGTTGCATGCGAGGATGCTTTGATCATTGTGATTGAGACTAAGTATGATATATGTAAAAGTGATTTGTAATATATCGACCATTTACTTTAAAGGGGCAGTAGCACGTTTTTTGATAATTTATATTTCAAAATTTTCCCTGATAAGTGTACGTTAATGCTAAATATTTTACTCTGATAGTGTCAAAATATCAGAACACAAATCAATTATCCATAGTCAGAGGACAAAGTATGAAGATTCACCTAAAATCTATGGTCTGCCATTTTGTGTGTTCACCTTTAATTCATTTTGTGTAAGAAAAAAGAATCGCATGGCTAAAGTTTACGTTCTATATTTGAATTATTACTCCTCCATTTAGTTTAATTGTATTGTCTTTCAATTGACACCCTTTATTTTCATTTTCCTGACATCACCTTTTAACCCCATAAAAAGGGTTATTTTGTGATATTTTCATTGTAGTAGACTTGTAGTTAACAACACGGAGATATTGTTCATTGAAAATTTGATCCTGATTCATATGTAGAATTTGTTTTATAACTCAATTTTACCATTAGATATCAGGGTATTGAAGAAACTCCGTAGATTCAAATTTGTTGATATAATATTATGCGAGAGGCTTTGATCACTGTGATTGGGACTGAGTGGGTATATGTGATTTGTAATATGACTGTCATAGAGGTTATTTTGGACAAATATCGTGATATTTCCATTGTAGTTGTGTTGTAGTTACAACCACGGCCATGTCCTTTCCTGAGGCCCGATTTCCCCTTTTTAACCATTCATTATCAACATCATGTTAAATTTTACTCATGCTCTTTAGTTAGTTACCATATTCAATATCGAATTAACAAATCCATGTGTTGTCAATATAAGTATTGGAAGACTGAAACAAGCTAGTAGGGTTCGGTAAGTGCAGCATGCTGTGCAAGGAGCTGAGGGGATCTTTTTGTATTTCTCATATGGTTAAAACTTCCGTGTCGTGATGGCAACATGTGTTTCTTTCCTTTTCTCACACCCAGATACTTTAATAGAAGATGTGATGTAGACAGAGTGTCTGTCATCTTATAAAGTCTGTTATCCAGACCCTAGAACAAAGAGTAAAGGAACCTTCTGAAAAGGGCAGTAGCAAGTTTTTTTAAAATATTTTTTTTTTTTACTGATAATTGTACTTCAATGTTAAATATAATATCCATAGTCAGAGAACAAATTATAAACATTTGCATAAAGGTCATTCGGGACCATTTGTGTGTGAACGCCTTTAATTCATTTTATGTGAGAAAAGGGAATCGTATGGCTGAAATTTACGTAATATATTTGATTTATTACTGCTTTATTTAGCTTAAATACATTGTATTTCAATTGGAACAATTTCCTGACATCACTTTATATCCCCCTGTAGACGTGCTTCTGCCCCTTTAAAAAAGTCTAGGATAAGTTATAACATGGTTGAAATGTTGGAAGTGATTTGAAAATTTTAACCTCAGTGAACCTGATCGAATTACCAGAGACTTCGAATTGATAGAGAAATTACGGTAGTAGTTTATTGTTGTATTATACATTTTATGGACTATATGTCTATGTTATTGCATTCACCTCTCTGAAACAGTATTTACATTCTTATTTCACAGAGGATGGGGTTTCCCTTGTCCTGTCTGTTTCCTATTTCAAAAATATTATCAACTCGTTAATTCAACGATGCATTTGTTCATACTCCTTTTAATATGATTGAAATTAAACAACAATAACTGTGTTTTGATAACAGTGTAGGCGAAATGAGGTGTAGGCGAAATGAGGACAGGGCTAAACAACACGCCTTATAATAAGAACTACTCACACCAACAGAATCGTATTGTGTCGGTTGTGTTTATCATTGTTCATCTACTTGTCATTTCAGAATATGTTCTGTAATTCTTCACCTTTTTACCTTTAGGACTTACCATATTACATGCTTTTGCTTGAAAGGGATATGATTAAGCTATACAAATTGAACGGCGTTTACACGAACTGCAAACATTTTGTATAAGAAGTTATTCAACTGACCGTTGCAGAAACTTTATCATCTAAATATATAAAGCTCAAGAGCTTGATATATACATATTTCGTTCAGTCTAAGTAAGCCTTCCTCAATATTATCCGATTCACTCCGATATTGAGTCTAGAAAGGTCTAGTAGAGGGTTTATGTTATAGGTTTACTTAGACTGATTTTCGTTGTGATGTAATGTATGAATGTTTTTCTGAATCTTATTTGATTGAAACGTTTTAAGAGGTGATTTTTCTTCTTCTTAAAAACCAAAAAATACTTTGTATCTTTAGGTCCTATTTCCGACCAAAAACAGATGATGATTGTCTTTTGAAAATATTATTTGTCATATTTCCTTAATATCTCATTTTATGGCATCTTACAAATCGATATGAGTCATTTCTGTAAATGTAATTCATCATTGTACTTATTGATCATTCTTGCAGTGTTTCCGTGTCTTTTATTACATCTTTCCCATTAAAATAATCTGTACTATAAAGATGAAAGTGGAAATATTTCTATTGAAATCATGAAAACCTACTTCCTTATTTTATGATTTCCTGTCTAATGTTTTGTTTCCTTGATAAGTAGTTACGTTTATATTTGATAATGTAATTGTGTTTTATCTTCGAATTGCACTACGTGTCAAAATTTATTTGCAGAATTTCTTCGAATACCGACGATTTCTTTCATAAACACAAGATCTCTACCATTTTGCTTTAGGTTCAAATATGTGTACCACATTCTTCTTTTAAGATTATGAAAACGTAAAGTTTGTGATTTGTTTCTAATAATGACTAAAAGATTGAAACAGGAACCAACTGTACCAAAAGAGTAACGATATTTGTCTATCAACTTTTCTCTGGGGAAAGATTTCCTAGATTCGTGGAACATTTTTCTATTGGAATTTAACTCTTGAAATGCTTTTTGATCTGTGTTTTGTTATAAATAACTTGTTTCGGTTAAGATTTATTCATACAGTAGCTCAAAGAATGATATAGATTGATAAGATGAAGCAAATTATACTTACACTACAAACACCTTTAGTTTGATGTGCATACCAACGAGGGAAACATGTACAGAAGAGTAAGGAAAAATACAACTAGCTAGATTTGTTGATGTTATATCCACTCGTTCTGATAATAATTCCAATATCCCTGGTCAGTACTTTAACCGACTTCAATTTTGCTACTAATGTATATCCCAAGGCTATCATTATCACCAACTTAAAGGGGCAGTAGCACGTTTTTTGATAATTTTATATTTTACATTTTTCACTGATAATTGCAAGTTAATGCTTAATGTATTATTCTGACACTGTCAAAAATCTCATTTAAGGACATACCCTACGCATCAAAACGTTGTTACTGCGCAGAACCGTGCGCATCGCACATCGATACGATGAGAAATTTGCGACAATGCTGAAACTTACAAACTCGTATAAAAAGCATACTGATAACTATTATTTATGTAAGTTGTAAGATAATTTAGATTTTGAAAGGTCCACTTTGTTTATTTAAGTCTGAAATAAAAAGATTACTTCACATTAACGACAAGAAACCGATGTACGGTAGCGTTGAAAAACAAGCCATGCTGTCATCAGCTGATCGGTGTCAATCAGTCAAGCAGCCGGTAAAATGCGAAATCTGTCGCTTAAAGTTGCCAAAGTCGAAGCAAAAAAGAAGAAAATCTGAAAAGGATGAAAGACTTCAGCGAAGTTTTCTTCGTTTCATTGAAAAATCAAAGCGAAGTTTTCTTCGTTTCATTGAAAAATCAAAAATATGCAACGAAATAATTTGCCAACCATCGTGAATGCAAAGGCAGCGCGACGACGACAGTCAGCTGACAATGTTGTTATTCTTACTGCGGTGCGGTAATCATAACAACTTGAATTAGGGAAATCCGCCCCTGTGACTGTGCAGCCCGGAATTACCTCGATCAACAGTCAACACTTCTTATGTGGCAGCGATAATGGCAGCACAGCACTTTTCAGGTAGGCAACTTTCAAATTATTTATAGGCCTATACTTGCTAAATAACTTTTGAGGTGAAAATAGACTAACATTCAGCCATGAATATAAAAATAATTCAAACTTATTACTCATTTACGTTTATTTTGATAATTTAAACAAATGTGAGAAAGCTAGAGCCTAGCTCAGCCTCAGCTAGCTAGGGTATATATTGAGATTTCAGCTAAGATCTAGACTTGATTTTCAAGAATTTTTAAGCATTTAAAGAAAAATATAGTCTCAGTGTTAAACTACTAGTGAAGCCTGCAGCAAGTTGTGTATACTATCTTCAACAATAATTTCTGAAGAAAATATTTTAATCTGACTCACTCAAAATAAATTTACTCAATAGTTTTTCAAAAAAAAAAAAAACTAATCTGAAAACATGGAGATGAAATTGATGGTTAATATTAAATATTCTTCAGTAAAACTTTTGTTTTTTGTTTGGATTTTTTTTCAGATTTGCAGTCAGAGGAAATGATGTTTAGGTGAATTATATCCTGATTCCTGAACATATATTTTGGAGATGTTGAGAGCTATTGTACAACTCAACAAGTGAATTTTTGGATTCAGAAAGGAATTACCTCTGTGGAAAGACAAAGACTTCATGTCTAAGCAGGTGAGATGCCAATTTAGTCTGTCAGCTAGACCCTACTTGAAAATAAGATAAAGGATTGAGCATAAAAGCTTATGCAAGTCTATAAGAAGACTTGAGAGCTCAATTTTAGGTTGAAAATAAAGAACACTCAGTCTTCTTTTTTTTCTCCAAAGTTAAGATTGATGCCAATTCAACTGTCTTATTTTCAGATTTGGGATAGCAAAATTTCTCATTATTACAGTTTATAGAAATAAATGATAAAATTGATGTGCATGGTGTGTTGTGATTATCTTCTATTTATCATTTTGATTTTTTTCTGATTTCATATCTTTTCAGTATGTTTCAATTTCATGATTTAAAGTCATTATTAACTTCAGAGATTGAAATGCAATCAAATTATGTTGGAAGGGTGACATGAAAATGATAGAATAATTTTATGCAGTTAATTATTAAACACATTATCCCCCACTGGAGAACTGAGATAATTATTAAACACATTATCCCCCACTGGAGAACTGAGATAAAAGTTTATTTATTTTCAATATTACCAAAATTATCATGATATTTTATTGTATGTATAATTAATATCAATGAACATTATCATCATTACAATATGTCTATCAATTACCCATTTAAAAAAAACAACCTAGTACACCAAATTAACCCACAGTGTGAAAGAAACAAAATGTAATTAGATCTGATCAAATGTTTATATCTAAGTTTTCAGGATTACAGATATAGTTATAAATAGGTAAAGACATTTTCAGTTTCTCCCAAGGAATATAAGTTCTGAATTTACAAATCACATGAAAAGATGTTTCTCTTTGATTGAAAATGGCATCGCTTTATGATTCAGAACATGTTTTCTGTTTCTATTTCCTTTTACCTATATTTTGGAAAAGCAAATGTTTCAAAATCATATTTGTAACTGCAGTATCTCTTCTTATTACATACTGTCATAAGTGTATCAAACTAATATATTGTGTTAAAAATATTTTAAAAAAGAATACAAAAATGTGTGATTGATATGTTTTTATCCTATGTTTTTATTATTGCAGATTATGATGCAGCAGCAGTGGTGTGATTGTTCCTGCCCATTGTGCACTTTCCTGGAACTTGAAACACATAATCTAACAGACTTTCCATCTGCAACATGGTCCATGATCTTTTTAATTGTGCCACAGTGCCAGCAGTTAATTTGAATTGAATCCCTATCATGGCTACCTGGCTAAGACCTATAAGAAGTCTTATTTTAGAAATTTAAAGGAAAAATGTGAATAAAGTTAATGACAAGGATACATGTGAAAAAATTAAAGGTATGTGAAACATGCTGATATTCAGGAATAGATATTTATTATGGCATATGGCACTGAGTTCAATTATACAAGGCTACATAAATATTAAAAGTTTTTGCTGAAATAAAAAATATAATTGAAATAGACTTCTTTGATTATTTTTGTTGGGAACTTGAGACCTACGGTAAGCTAAGAAAAATATAGAAACAAATATCCATTGATTAAATAATATATTATATAAAGTTAACAACATGTCAAAGTATGCAACCTGTAGGTTAAATTATCACATATATATAGTCCATTATTATGAATATTTGCCTCATAAAAACTCTTTGGACGATAGTCGATTCGAAGGTTGAATTTTGTGTGTGACCTGATTGAACCACGATGTGGTTGACCACCTACGTTTGATGTCAACTAGACTTGCTGCGGGATCCAATCTTATCAAGACAAAGATATAATTTTATTCCAAGTTTCCAAACAAAAGTTTTCAGAAGATAATAACATTTTATTAGCGAATGAAACCGACATCCACCGTCATTTTTGCAAAGTTGATCTAAACATGAGAGTAACGAAAATGTAGTCAAGGATGAAATACAGTCTAAGCGGAAGTTTACATGTGTCGTCGATCGTCCGTAATGCTTCTTTGGTAGATTTGGATAGTGAAAATTACTTGAATATAACGGGTAATTCATAGATTTGTGAAGAACAGGGAAAGGCATGCATGCTCATTGCAGTGGGTGATGTTTAATGCAAATTGCAATCCATGATGCGAATGTTCACACTTGATTCGTTGCTCATTGACTTCAAATGTCGCATGATACCCCGGATACTTTGTTGTTCTTTTTAGTCTTTTTTATAAATTTGTGGAAAATTAAAGAGATTAAGAGGTTAACTTGTGTGTCTTTTAGATTAAAATATATAATTTTGAACGATATTGCAAAAGCCGTCAACAAACTGTTGCTTGTAAAGGAAAGCCGACGGCATTCTAGACTCGCTCCGGCTGCAGTAGGCAATTTTTTCACTCCCTATATTCATTTTCAACAGGAAAAAGTTCGCGATTTTTCGACGGTGACCCCCATTTTTTTCTTCAAATTTCAGTTTCTTATATTGTCAAGTTCATATATTGAGAATTTAAAAAAATTCTAAATTTTGAAAAGTTATTTATTAAGAAAATCTATTCATTTTTTGGGGTGAAAAATATGATTTCGTGTGACAAAAAACCTGAAAAATTTATTAAAATGATTTTTTTATCAAACATTTTTATTTTTAACATGTACAAATGTTTCATTTCTCACTTTAAGCATTAATATTTTTTGATATTTCATGCTTACACAAAAATTGTGGTCAAATACAAAATTTGATATTTTTTGGCTTTTTTCACAAAAATGTCATTTTTTAAATAGATTTTACTCAAAAACGAGCACGGTGACCCCCTTTTTTTATTTGATTTTTGAAATCAGCACATTCAGTTGAACAAACATGCTTATTTTCAGAAAAATCTAAATATTTTTATTTCTGGGTAGGGTATGTCCTTAACAAACCAATCATCCATAGTCAGAGGACAAAGTATGAAGATTAACACAAAATCCATTGGCCGCCATTTTGTGTGAACACCTTTAATTCATTTTGTCTAAGAAAAGGGAATCGCATGGCCAAACTTTACGTTATATATTTGAATTATTACTGCTCGATTTAGTTTACATACATTGTCTTTCAATTGGAACCATTAATTTTCATTTTCCTGACATCACCCTATAATCCCCATAAAACATGCTACTGTCCCTTTAAAACACTTCATTGAAAAGTACTCAGATTTGGTTACAGAGTGATAGATGATAAAATGTTTGTTTAGCTCCTTGCATTCCACGTTGTACAACAACGCACATTGTTATCAACAGCATCTCACTGGAGCCAGTTATACATTAAATCTGCCTCCACTGACATCTTTATTGTATTATAAGGGCTTATGTAAGAACATTATGTGGCTACGTCTGAATAGGAGTGGGTGGGAAGAAGAAATTCTTTGTAAATAAGTTGTACAAAATGTGAACTCAATGATATTTTATTACTAGTAAATTAACTGAGAGCGGTCGACAATCACAAAGATATGTCGGAATATCCATATAGATCTACAGATGACAAAACGCGTTATTCTTCACATTGTATAGAAACTATAGTTAAAGATAACCAATACGAACTAAGTAGTAAACATAAACCATACTCTTTAAACTCAAAAGGTTTGATTTCTTTAAATAAGAAAATTGTACTTTAAACATGTATCTGTATATGTAAATGTAACTGGGAAATAAACACTCACTGTTATTCAAAATATACAAAAAGAAATACATATATCGCTGTTTCCCACTTCCTCTTATTTTCTAACTCTCTCCCCAACCCTCTTTCTCCACCTCTCTCATGTGAAAGCATTACATTACATTGGAAATACTTATTTACTGAAGATATATACTGAGTGTTGGTAGAATCTTCATCATCGCTGCCTCCATGTTCTGTTTATTGACTGTAGGCTATATGTTCTTATGTATTGTAACACTGAATGACTTCACAGTAGTTTTCTTTAATCAACAAGGAGAATTAAGATTAAGTGTGAAATAATTATGTAAAAATCTTATATAAGTATTAACAGGGAAATACTCTTTTCTCACAAAATAGCTTGATATGACTGTCCCTTTTACTAGTGTGTCTTCGTAACAGATTGCTTCTTATAGACATTGACTTATGGAGAGTTAGACGTAGCAACTTCTTATAAACTAAGTCTAGGTCGGTATAGCCACAGACTTTGTACAACCATCAGATTAAATGTAATACGCTTACAAACAAGCAAGTTCTGTATATTCTAGACACAACGAAACCTCTGTTTTCTCAAGACAGCAGGGAGATATCATTTACAGTTCTTATCCGGTTTCTCATTTGCCTATCACTTAACATGTAGGTATGTCTTGAATGGTTTGGGCAACCTTGCCAGAGACTGTGAAATGGCAAAAACAGCAAAAACATGGCTTTTGCAATTCCGGGGTATATTGCTTCTGACATGGGCTCTGCCCCTGGTAACACATCTGCATTCAGAACGGTTGGTACAGGTTATTAGGAAGTTCTTTGGCAAGAAGCGAAGCTACCGGAACAGAGCAGTCATGTTAGTGCGTAAGGTAGCACTCTTTGAAAAATACAACCATTACGCTGAGTCGACAAATTTGAAGAATATCTATTTGTTTCAACCTCTAAATATTTTGTTTCTAAGTGTTTTAGGTGACATTCTGACATTTTTGTCAAGTGCAGTGCAGTCAGTATACATTAGTGAAAATAATCAATTTTCTGACAACACCATCTTAATCCAGAAACATACACTTAAATCGCTTGAAACCATATCACTACAATAAAATATCCGATCTCCTTGTGCACTTTGTACACACAGTTTATGAATAAACTTATAAACGTCAAAAGGTGATTACGTATCATTTTTGGTGTTCCTTTATATTTTGAGTTTTTTTTAGAGATCTTTTGTTTTTTGTCGTGTATTACAGTGAACGTGTACAAACATAAATATTTCGAGTGGCTTTGAAACTTTAAACTGAATGGTTATGTATAACCAATTCAATGAAGGTGATTTCACTGACATAATATAAAAACCTTTAAGCTAACGTCCAATGTCGCTATCATCCCTTCATAGGAATTCAGTATTTACCATATAATCAATAAGGTATGAGATTGGATTCCAGTAGTGTTCATTGCTTCCTCTACAACTGTCAGGAAGTTGACAACTCGTAAACATTTTATTCATGAACACTTCAACTGAAGTATGAACCGAGGAATATTGTTCTTCGTCGTGACCACTGACATCAACATGATAAAACCTTGCGTAACACTTCAGTCGTAGACAGTATTAATATCCAGTTTATTATAATACAAATATAACGAATAAATACTGACTAACAGTAATCAATTACACATGAATAACATAAGACACATTTAGATAGAATTTGCGATAATAGAAAATCTATTTCTTCATTGTTCGGTTCTAACACACGATCTGCTAACTGAGTGCCTTGTCGTAGTGTACATTTCTAACCGAAGCTTATATTCAACCATGCATTTACTTATCATGGAATAAATACATAAATATGTCTGTCATACTTTGAATATATGCGGGTCAAAACTTCTTTTCTCTGAAGCTCCTTCGGTGAACAAAATAAGAAAAGAATAAATATAAAACGAGTTGATAAAGTTTTCATTTATTCAGGACTTCGTGTCAGTCTATAAGTTTAGATATTGGTCTATAATTGCCATTCTATACAAATTGATGTCTACTGATATATCAGTGAGTCGCATCCATCTTTTCTCTCACGTGTAGAGTTGGGTTAGATATTCCCATTTGACTTGGCTCCTATAGTCAATAATTAAAGAAAACCCATCAATTTCATTTAGATGACTTTAAAGCAAGGACATTTTCAGAGATTTAATGTCAGTCTATAACATTACAAAATCATGTAAATTTTATAATCCCCGTAGGAATACAATATTAAGTCATGTATCTCTTGTAATCCCATCAGGAATATTTCGAAACAGTCAGGTCGCTCTTCGTATATGGCGAACCTCTAGACAGTCCGAAGCACACCAAGGGGTTAACAAGAAGAAAAATCGAACAGCAAACCTTATTACTTCCATGATTTATTTCCATTGAGAGGCAGACACTCTTGGTGATTGTAATCTTGGCACGCATCTAAAGCGAAGTGACGTTTAATCTGTGGTACGGCTATGAGGTCACCTTCGATATAACAGTACATTGGACCAGTCTTTTATTGACCGGCGTCTCTTTTATAGACGTACGATGTATAGGTCAATGTTGATGTAAGAGTGTCCACTATTCCATTTTATGATGTCGGCAACGCTCTGAGTTCCATTTATTTTATTTTCGGATACTTCACACATAAACAACTTGAGAAATGTACATTACATTTAACGACAGGGTCAGTGCTATGTATACTTATCGTAAGAACTATTCAACCGCGATATTATGTCATAAACTCAATTTACTCGAAAATCACAAAAATATACATGACAAGTTATTTCGTAACATATATGTAAGGAAGACCACGTCTGCACTATTAAAGAACAGTAGCACGTTTTATGGGGAATATAAGGTTATGTCAGGAAAATGAAAACTAATGGTTCCAATTGAAAGACAATGCATTTAAACTAAATGGAGCAGTAATAATTCAAATATATAATGTACAGTTTTGCCATGTGATCCCTTTTCTTACGCAATATGAACTAAAGGTGTTCAAACAAAATGGCCGCCCATGGATTTTAAATGAATCTTCATACTTTGTCCTCTGACTATGGATGATTGGTTTGTGTTATGAAATTTTTGACACTATCAAAACAATACATTTATCATAAACTTACTATTATCAGTTAAAATTAAAAAATATAAAATTATCAAAAAACGTGTTACTGCCCCTTTAAAAGGGTAATGAAAACAGACAATAGTTTACTTTTGTGAAAGTGCGCCTTGGGGTAGCACGAAGTGTACATAATGCTATGAAGAGGGCAGCCTAGGTACCATGAAATGTTGCACAATAACTGTAGCATTCGAAAGTATAATATGACCACGTTTTGGTACAGGTATCGTATCATCGTAACTGAGATTGTTTATTTCTATCGAATATGTTTTTCATTTCAACTCTATACTTAAAACTCATCTTTATGAACTCACGATGGACTGTCATTACATTTGGATTATTATTTATATTTATTTGATTTGTTTCTCTTCAAGACCCCCTCCGGTGCCACAGTAAGTATGTAAAGAGTAAACACAATATATGCATATACATATAGGTAGTGTAGTTCGGTGATGGGAACTCACTTTTGTACTGCTTATAACACTTTGCTTACAACGCTACTGTACTCTTGATTGTAATATCACACGAGCTATTGTGTCATACGATCTTTACGGGTCGGCTTTCAGTGAATGCATGTCTAAACATATGTATGCATTAACTGACAGAATAATATGTGTATCTCATGAAGGCCTGCTTTGGTAAAATATCGACCACTTTCATGCATTTTACGACGCCAAAGACGGAAGAATAGTGGCCTCCTTGGAAAATGCACATGTGCACATAATAGTGAATATGACACCGTTTTTGTTTAATATATTGCCTGAAAATACTTGTGTGTCTTGAAGCAGCTGAAGTTGAATATCTCCCATGGCTTCGTTTTAACAGTGGTGTTGGGATGTTATTTACATCATAAAAATACTCAGTTCATGTACTGCAAATATACTGCTCATTTTGTCACAACCACTCTATTGCTTGTAAGGTTGTATAAGCAATACGTCAAACTGTTACTGTCATATTGCACAGCATTTTATTACATCTTCGCATATTTTACTATATATTGTAGATTATTTACGATTGTATGTCGCTTTTCACGTACGGTAGTTGATCTTAGAGCACACTGCATAATATATGAATATATATATGCTTCTTCTACTCATTTTCACGAAAAAATAACAGTAATATTAGCACTCATTATTCTAGGTTAAAATAGTACACTATAAATCACGTAAGTGCAAAACAATTTTTTTAAATTTCGATATACAAACGTGGTATTCTCATGTAATTAATTAGTTGTTTGTTACTAAAACAATAATTTGTACAAACATTTCACTTAATCAGATATGAATGCTATTCCTTTTATGCCTTATAGTACTTTTGTTTTTATATGTCAATTATTAAAGATGGACTGAAATGCTATATGGCAACTTTCGGGATTCATGAAATAGTGATAACAAGTTCACATGGAGTCAACTTTAAATTTCTGAAATCGACCTAGAAACGGCTTAATTACGACTGTATAAATAACACCGCCTAATTAGGCCGGCGAACAGAATAAAACGCACTGAAGCGTGACCGACTCGTGACGTGTTAGTAGGCGATGTGATAACCCGTTGTGTGCCCTCGTTATGTAAAACAACACAAGCTAACAGTACAGCTCGATGTTTAACCGTCGATTAAACACCCTATACAAAATCCAAACATCTCAAACCTTCAATAAATCGGTAGTTTATTTATTCAACTGGCAATTTGTATTGATGAAAATGTAAGACCCTGCTTTAAAACGAAGTTGTGCGCATAATGCTACATCATGTAGATGGTCTCGCTTTGCGCAATGTTGTCATAAGACTGCACGTGAGAACCCGGCAGTATTTTCGTCATAAACAATTGCTCACGTGTGAACCGTTTTATCTTCGTGCACAGTTGTTTGTTGTTATTGAATATAACTTTAGTAGCACAACAGAAAGGATGTTTTTATACAATACTATTTTTTATACATTTAAACCATTTTTTTTTAAATGCCTTTGACTTCATTTTGTAACAGGATAAAAAAAATATACGTTTTTCTTAGTTATTTCATTTAGTGATGGATAAGTTACAATTCTCAATGTAAGGGATGTATTGGATGATGACTGATGTCTTGTTTAAAACATTATTTTAATGTTTTCACTTTTGTACATAGAAGAGATATTTTTCACAACAATACCCGATACATGGCCCAACAGAATGAAGATTTATTAAATGAACCTAATTCAAAATAATTATCAGAAAGAGCAAAAAAAGTATTTCTAATTTCAACAGGTTATAATTTACCAATCGGAGAAAAAAGGGACGTTAAGGAATACAATTGCTATTTGATGTTACCTAATAAGCTGATGTCATAAAAAAGCCAGGTGTTGATGATTGTGCATTATATAACCTACCTGCTATAGTCATCATTTGATAGCTTTTAATTAGGAAACAGACAGGAAATACGATTGACAATAAAGTAATTGTGTAATAGGTGAGTATCTGATCTAAAGAAAGTAAATAACACCTGCAGACCAATGTCATTGTTAATTCAACCTGTTTACACAACGTTCAAATCTAAATGTGAGCATTGTAAATTCGGATTATTACCATAAATCAGCCAAAAACTTTGTGCTATGTTTTATATTTTACTAATCTCTTTTTTCTCTGCATGCCAAACTGTTCATTCAGTGAAAATGCGAGCTCGAAACAGAAAATCGGTGTAGTGATCGGAACACGTGAGTTCGATGTAGATTGTCACATTGCTCTGTTTGACCTTACACAGCGGGTCAATTTGGCGTGAAACGATCAATGTGATGGGAATTTGATGGGAATTTGTCTACGGAAACTTCATCAGGAGATATTCTAGGACAGTTGACAGCAACACAATGATATGACATACTGTTAATCGCTTGGAAAACGCAGAACTACGGATTTCGCCTACCATTTTCCATAAAAGCAGACGAACTCTTCGCCTACTGCCACGTCACTTCCGGTATCCCCTGCCCGTGACCTCTCAGCCTTGTTTAGGTTTGTCGCTGGACGGCGACGAGCAGACGCCTTGTTACGCAATGTCTACTTAGCTGTAGCTTAATTGAGAAACTGTGTATCGTTGCTATTTTGGCCTAATATTTATGTAATATAGTTATTTGACCAATATCTTATGAAAAATATATTTAAAAAAGGTTATACAGCGGCTCTTTAAGAAACTGTCAAAATTCACACAATTTCAGTCGTTGATATCGAATTGAAATGAAATGAATGTGTAATTTTAAGCTTCACTGTATGTATTCATACCTTTATATATAAATGCTCTTGTACTACCGATGGTGAACATAGATTTGAAATTTGAATAAGGTTATCTTCTTTTGAAGCTTTGAATGATTTTTCTTATCTAAACAAAGGTAAGTATCTACGCTTAGATATCAAGTGCCACGTTCATTGATAAGGACACTGTGGAATCTCTGAGAGAGAAACGGCAAACGTCTACCACTACATGTTCCTGGCAGGGTTTCTAGTTATTGTAATTGATCTAACCGTTCGTGCTTGTGTAGTGCTGAGACGATAAACCAAACGGTTTCCTCAACTGCAAATATCAGACACTAAGTCTTAGACATTCGAATGAATTTGGTAAATTTGACATGAAAACAAATTGAAGATCTATGATATGAAAACAAATTGAAGATCTATGATATGAAAACAAATTGAAGATCTATGATATGAAAACAAAATGAAGATCTATGATATGAAAACAAATTGAAGATCTATGATATCGGAAAACAAATTGAAGATCTATGATCAAGTTTTGCATGTTTTTTTCAGGATATGTCAATGATTTGATAAATATGATTGACCTATAGACGTTGCTGTAGTCGCTAATATCAGACACCGATTTTCAGACATTTAAATAATTTGGTGACATGCCAAGGAATACAAATTTATGAGAGAATAATAAGTGAATGTGTCTTGTGAAGTATGTGCAAGATATGTCATTAATTCATAAAATGTGTATTCTGTAGACAAATGTTAAGACGATAAACAAATGTTAACAGGGGTAGGACTTATATTGCTTAGCAGGTGGTTATAACAACAATACACTTTGTTGATAAAGAATTTAGATGAAATTACAAACACGCGGCTTTGAATTGGCATCCTGTACTACAAGAGTATTCAGTGCACATCGACGCATGTAGGAAAGGAAACGTCAACTTTTTTTCTCTTTAGACAAGAAAAATCCTTCCTATCACACAACGTGAAGATATAAACGTTCCCTAGGGCTTTGTAGATAAATGGTTCGCAGAACGTTTAGAGTAAACACCAAATGGTTGATATCCATTTCGGTGGCTCCATTGCCCAAGAGTAAACATTGGATTTGTATTTAGTTGTTTATGCCGTTGAAAGAAGGAATAACAATGAAATCTTCTTCCAGGACGTCACTGTCGGAGAAGTTTGCGTCTTTCTATGGCAACCTGCGATCCCAGTTACTAGGCAACAACCTGCAGGGGCGCAGAGCACAGGACCAAGAGAACCCGTTTGGAGAAGATGCCCAGCTCACAGGGTTCAAGAAAGAGAAAGAAGGTGAGATTTTTTAAAGCAAATTCGAAATTTTAATTCTTAGTTTTTCTTGAGTTGAACACGTCAAATAACTGCCAACAGAGCCTTTCAGAGCAGTCAACAGTCAAACATTCATTGTGCTTGAGAGTGACACCCTTGTGTTGACAATTGTAAAGTTGTAAATTATTCATTATTCTTTTAAAATATCATTAAATGTTCAATTAAAACGTTTTTATCTTAAAGGGACAGTAGCACGTAAGCAAATTGTATATTTTAATTATCACTGATAATTGTACGTTAATGCAACATGTATTCTTTTGATAGTGTCAAAAATCTCATTACATAAACCAGTCATCCATAGCCAACAACAATAGAGAACAAATTATCAAGATTCACATAAAGCCCATTGGCCCATATATTTTATATAGAACTGCTTCATTTTGTTTTAATACATTGTCTTTCGATTGGAACCATTCATTTTCAATTTCCTGACACCACCTTATATTCCTCCCAAAAACGTGCTACTGCTCCTTTAATATATTTTAAATCATAACATCCAGAGATCAGCTTTGCCAACTGGTGTAGACAGCAATATCGTACTGTTTCAAGGACATATGCGTCGAAAATTATTCACTCAAATCTGTATATTCACCATGAAGTGTCACACTGACATGTTGCAGAGGGCCAGCTGAAGCCGAGGACGATTGACCTTGAGAAGATAGACAACCGGAAGTGCCACAGGACGAGCGACTACGAGATCCCGAACCTGATCCTTAGGCGAGGCCAGGACTTCACCATCAAGATCTACTTCGAGAGGAACTTCATCGCTTCGGAGGATCAGGTCGTGCTCAAGTTCGTCACAGGTCAGTTGAACTCACCAAAAAGTCTGATTGAATCCGGGGAATAAAAGTTGCAAAAGATTTACGCTACCGGCTACCGGGAATAGAACATGTTCCATAAGCTAGTTTCCCCTCAGATTCGGAGTCCGCCGTTTAGGTGATTTCAGCAGTAAATTCTGATAGTGTTCAAAAGGTCCTCTAACGCATCATTACCTTTGACATAAAGCGACTTAGGAGGTAGATGACATAAACATGTCTGATTTTTTTAACGAAAAGGTCGTATTCTTTGAATTCATTTCGGTTTTACTCACTTCTATGTAGAATGTACTTACTTTCTACCTCCATGATCCCTCCCTTACATAAACACGTCCCTTCTCTCTGACTACAGCCGAGAACTAAGTTTCAACGTTTACAATACGATGCACATGTCAAGAATCTATCAAAACTATATACGGGTATCTGTTTTGGATGCCAATGTCTAAATGTTATCTGTCCAGGAAGTCGACCCCAGCAAAGCAAGGGTAGCGTGGTTCCTGTACAGAAGACAGACGGATCCAAAACTAAAGAATGGGGCTTCACGATTTCGTCCATCGAGGACAAGGCTATCGTCGTCAATGTGTCGTCTGCTTCGGACGCCATTGTTGGACGATACCAGCTGTTTGTGGACACGGTCCATACTTCTACCCAGGGTTCCGTGGAGAAGTTCCGGTACAAGCACCCAGACGACATCTACATCCTGTTCAACCCATGGTGTCAAGGTGACGGGAGGATGTGGATCGAAGAATGTGGATGAATGGATATAAATGTTGATGTGGATGAAAGGAGGTAGACGGAAGGATGTGGATGTGGATGAAGGTTTTAGATGTGTGTGTGAAAGGATGTGGGTGTAACTGTGACGGTGTCAGGATGTGAATGCAAGGATGTTGATGAAAGGACTTGACATGTAGCGATAATTGAGGTTGAGAGAATTATTGTTGAATTCTTCATGTATCTATCATAATATGCTAAGTAGTCGGTGCTAAGATAACCAAATGTTGATGATATGATTGGTAGTTGAAATTTTATTGATCTCCTTATATTTGACTATTTGAGTTATGGATGCCAAGTTGTGCATGGATAAAAGATTGAAATATGTTACTTATTTGTTTTTCAAGTCTTATACAAAAGATTCTGGCCATTTAATTTCATGGGTTTGTTTTAAAGGAGTATTCAAAAAGTAAAACTTGAAATGTCCTTACTTTTTGAGATCATTCATGGCCTTAAGGATTTATATATCTCTGTTATGCTTTAGATATTCAATTTGGAACTTTTTGTAGTATTGATCCAATCCGTAAAAAAAATGATTACACAATAGCCAGTGACGATCAAACGACATCGAACATATTTATGCCAATAGTTTTTGAGATTTGACCTTGACCCGTTGTTTCGGCAGACGACAGCGTGTTTCTTCCGGAAGAGGTTGACCGTCAGGAGCACGTGCTGAGCGAAACCGGTCGGATCTGGTTAGGAACAGTGGGGAAGTACTGTGTTCGACCCTGGAACTTTGGGCAGGTAAAAACATTTAAGTTAACAAAAAACTAAATATGATAAAACATAATGGACTTTTTTAGTTATACTGATATTACATAACGATTCGAAATGTCAAATAAATGTGAATACCCGTATTTCCTTAATTACACGCCTGCCTTGAATATACGCCTGCCTCGAATAGACGCCCTTGCATAAGGTTTTCTGAAAATAATAAACGCCTGCATTAATTAAACGCCGCGTAAACCAAGTTTAATATATAAAAACGCTTCTTTTTGTTTGAATTATCTGATTTTTTTACAAAATAGTCTAAACGGTTTCGCATTTTACGAAATAGACGCCTGCCTTCAATAGAAGCCTGCCTCAAATAGACGCCTATGGTGTAGACCTTTTGAAAATAATAGGCGCCCGGCGTGTATTTAAGGAAATACGGTACTTGTAAGGTTTCATCTTGCCTTGTAAGATCTTCATAGCAAAAGGTTTCAAATCACCCTCAATTTATCTATAAAATTCTACAAAAATGAAACTATGTTGTACACACTATTCCATATTTATCTCTATCGATAGCGTTTATAAGATTTATTCCGGTTAATTATCACGTTAGTGTTCCGAAATACAAAGGACAAATAATGCCCATTAAGCCTTATTAATTTTGGTAGTAACGTTTTAGAAAACACGTATCATTTAACTGAATAATTGCAATTTTATAACATGAATTAACTCTTCTCCTGCCGTGGTTGCCTCAGTTCGACGACGTGTGTCTGATCGCTGCGCTCGCTCTGATGGAGAAGTCGGAGCTCGGAGACCAGGCCCGGAATAATCCGGTCGCCATTGCGAGGGCCATGTGCAAAGTTGTGAGTGTCTACCAATACCCTTATCTTGTTACAGATATGTTACAAGACTTGAACGTCCCTTGCTTGATTGGTTTCAGGATGACAAAATTTTCAAAATAAGAGATAAACGAATATTTAATCAGATAAAAGGAGGTGTTAACATAACAATGATATCGCATTTCCAGGAGTCTTTGGTTTATGCATATTGGGCCAGTAAGACTGTGTTTTATATGTTGGAAACATTGATTGGTACGTGATAACACTTTCTCGTAATTCAATTTCACCCTGTAGGCCATGTATGCTTTTTAAGTTTTTTTCATTTTTTTTGTTTTAGGCATATGCAATATGCAGTTCAAGTCACACATTGAAAATAAGATTTTCTTAACATACGAAATATATGCAATGTATGGTGTACCAATTTTTAGAAACTATCAAACTTACAAATCGACAAGCGAGATATATATTTCGGTAAATTTATGAGACCCAAATTCAACTTACAGATTAACAATAACGAGCGAGATGGCGGAGTACTGAACGGAAACTGGTCTGGCAAATACGATGATGGTGTCGCCCCCTATGCCTGGAACGGAAGTTCCGCCATTTTGGAAGAATTCCTCAAAAAGAGGAAAGGTGTCAAATACGGACAGTGCTGGACGTTTGCTGCTGTCTTGACTACAAGTAGGTTCATTGGAATTTATACAATTGGCCATTTTCAGTTGTGAGGTAAAGAGTTATCACCCCTTGACGCTGGTAAAAGCACGCTTGTCGTCAACGGGAGCTAGTTTAATAGCTTGCGCGTTCTGGTGTTGTGGAAAGTCAACAGAACAATTTGAACAAAAACAAGTATCGCTGCTTTAGGGGCGGAATTTAGATTATCGTTAGATGAGGAACGATCAATTTACCTTTTGTTAATAAAAAGGGCTTCATTCTAAAAAGGTGTTCCATAAATTGGACAAGACGAAGTTTTTTGTTGTGATTCTTTGATTGACCTCCTAGATGGCATTGTTTTGTATAAGATATCGACATGATGTGGTTTTGACATGTTAAGTTCTACTTTGTATGCAAGGTATATGGCCTACGTTTTACAAATAAAATTATAAGACATTTTATGAAGACTTCAATAACATTTACAACACTCTTATTGGATAGATATCAGTATTGAATTTGTCCTTCCTTAGTTCTGCGAGCTCTTGGTGTACCCTCTCGCTGTGTCACGTGTTTCCGGTCTGCGCATGACAGTGACTTCAGCAGCACCGTCAACTCTCACTGGACGCCAGAAGGACGCCCAAGGAAGACCATGGATGACGCCATCTGGTGGGTACTAAGTAAATGTTTCTGTAACTGATTACTGAAACTATCTGTACCGACCGCGTCAGTCATATTCAGCTGACCTTTGACAAAACATAATAATAAGGACAGTTTTTTACATAACAAAGCCAAGTTTCTTTGGAAACTTAGCAACTGTCATATAATGTCGTTTGCCCTTTGAAAATCCATACAATCTTTTCTGTTGTTGTGTGAGCAATTTTATCCATTTTTTTTCGCGCAAGTGAATAAATACACTTCAAAAACAGTCCGTAATATAATCATGGGTATCATAAGATTTAAATATAGTTATAAGTTTATGATAAGTATGTATGATGCACGCTTGTAACCTCATTTACACAGTTGTTGAGATCATAACACCTTTTGAAGAGTTTTTTATTATAAAGGAAAAAACAAGAATGATTAAAAACTTCTTTGAATGTTATTTTAGAAGTTGGAACATGAAAGAATGACGAATATATCTATAGATACACAACCTCTTTATGTATAAGCTACGTTTCTAAATATATCTAAGTCATGAATTTGTAACAAAGCAAATTTGGTTGCAAGGGATTTCAACCTCAATTATATCTATCTACACAGGGACTTCCACGTATGGAATGAAGCCTGGTTCACTCGCCCCGACCTACCCTCGGGCCATGACGGGTGGCAGGCATTCGACCCCACCCCCCAGGAGTGCAATGAAGGTAGGTTAGCAGGTGCCCTTCATTGTCCTCCCCAGAGAAATAGAACATAATCATGTGTGATTGGCAATCAGGTAGACATACAGTTTTCAATATTCAGAGGTAGGTTAACCAAACTCGTGAATGCTATGAAGTTATGTTTAAAGTAACATTTGCAACTCATCCTTCAGAAGTGAAATGTATTTACAGTATCCCTCCGCAGTCAATCAGGTAATCTAATGAATGGTTCTATGTTGATGAGAGTATAATATGAACGCCACCAGGTACACTAAGTTAAGCCGCCATACAACAGTCGACAGTCAATGGAAACTAAACCTCAAATCCAATGTCCAAAAGACAACGTTCAAACCTCACGAGTGTGATGAATGAAGGTGACCAACAGTGTGCAACCAATGGAAACATTCAGTCACGATCCATCAAATGTATACATTTTTCAGATGTCCTTAATTTGTCGATCAGGATATTTAACTTCAACTCTCAGTACTCAGGGTTTCAGGTAGGTTTCGTAACCGGACGTCCTTTGTCGATCATATATTGTTCAATATTCAAAGGAAACATTGTCCAGGAGAGAAAGTTCAATCCTCACATCGAAAATGGTGAAACTGATGAATGTGAAAAAATCATTTAGACTTAATAAAAACGTATCTGTAGTTGTAGTTCATACATCTGGTATGATACCAGCGAGTCTTCCTCATATTGCTATAATTCCGTCTCTCAATTGCTTCAAGATATAACTCCGACTAACCGAAAATAAAGATTGGACAAATGTAATTATGGCGTTATTAAAGATTAATTCAATGTTTTACTAGTATGTCCATTCTTTGAAGAAAGTAGAAAATTGGTGTTACCGAGCCATTTTGCATACCAATCCTACAAGGGAAAATTCAATTTGTTAATGGCTTCACAGAATATTGAATTCCTTAAGAATGTTTCGATTTCCCTCAAGCGTAATCTACCTATGTAAAATACCATCTCGATGTCCAGCGCTTTGGATTTATGTATATACGATTTTTGTAATTTCGGCCATGAGGCCTTGAATACGAATAAAATTACACTTTAACAAAATTGGACACGAGGCACAGCCATTTAACCAGTTTGTATAGATTTATAAACGTTTTCAGGGTCATTCTTTTGTCACATATCTATCAAAAGGTTTAAGCGAACTTTTTCTAATGTCAACATTTAGAGTAAATGATAACAGTCACAGAAAGGCGTTGCACATAATTCGTCATAGACAAATGATATGCTAATTTAGTCATCTCGTAATTGGTGTTGTTTCGCGGGGCGTTAGTTAAAACCCGTCTTCTTCAAATAAACAATCATCTTCTATATCTTGTATGTACATTTAAAAATAAGTTTTGAGTTGGTATTTTCGGTTTTTATTATATTCTTGTATTCAAATATAGAGTGCTAATCCGGCTCACTACATCATTTTACAACCTTGCGTCATTTTTTTTCTATGCATTTGGGTTTTCAAAATGTACATTGAAGTATATAATCATATATACAAATTCGTTTTTATTCTTTAAGATCGTTCTTGAATGGAATGAACGTTGAGTATCCGAGATAACCAACGTATGTAATATATATTTATTATATAATATATATAATATAATATATATTTATAAAATTTTACTTACTGAGACTCCGATAATGATGCCTTGTTAGCTACACGAAGTGCAGAGAATATAATATTGATACCAATGTATAAGTTAACAGAGACTTAAGATAGTTATTTAATGTTAAATATAAACATGGAATCAACATTATTGTTTTATTTGAAAGCCCTTGTAAACGTGTCATTGAAACTTTACAATTTCTAAAAACTAAAAACACATCTGACTTTTCCAGGTTTGTTCATGTGAGATGAAAGAAATGAAATCTTAACTCTTGAGTCCCTTATAGAATGAAATCGAAAATTATTATATTGGTCTCATAGAGTAAAAGGGTTTAATGTTGATTTATCTATTTTACTTTGTACGCAGATGCTTCTTTAAGAGGCAGTTGGAAGTTTTCCATTTCCCTGCAATATACGAGTTGAAGTTGACAAAGCATTACCTGAAATAAAGAAATTGACAAATCCATAGATAACCCTTCCTTCTTGTTGTTATGCACAGTATGAAATAAAACCAACACAAACGCCAAGTTTACTAAAACGACACAATATCATATTTCAACACTTCTGCTCCAGGTGTTTTTACCTGTGAATGTAGTGAAATGATGGGGAAGAGTTAACTCATGTTATAAGATAAAACCTACGTTTAATATTTAAACGTCTAAACAATGTTACCGTTTCTCTTAAACCAAATGAACGAATTGAAAGAAATGACAGCTTAGTTATGGATAATTCCATCTTTATTTCTAAACACGCGGTATAAAAAGATGTTCCTGAAATGTCAAAAGGTTTAAGTTTCTCAAGGGCGATATTAGGCACAACTGACTTCTCATGATGTGTTTACTTATGAATGAAATGAAGGGGAAAAAAGCTTCATTGATGATATAAAAGTTTACTTGTTCACACAAAGCATGGAATAAAAAAAAAATTAAAACATACAAAAAAAGAAACGTCAAACAATTCCCAAAGACGCAAGTATAAACCTCAAGCCCACCTGTCTTCCTCCTCAGGTGTGTTCACCTGTGGCCCAGCGTCTGTTCGCGCCATCAAGTACGGCGAACTTTACTTTGGGTATGACACCAAGTTCCTGTTCGCCGAAGTGAACGGAGACCGTCTCCACTGGACCGTGGATGGCGCCGGCAACATGGCGGCCTTCCAGACAGACAAGAATGTTGTTGGACGCTACATCAGTACTAAGGCAGCTGGAACCATCTCCAGACAGGATCTCACTGATGACTACAAACACAAAGAAGGTGAGGAATGCACAAAAGGTTTTGGACATTTTGTGGAATATGTTTATTTCAACACAGGTTCTTCTCACAGGAACCCGACATCGTAAATAAAATGAAGGTAAAACGTAGATAAGAGAGACCCACCCCTCTACATAATTGAGTATATAGAATGGTGGGTCCTTCTTATCTACGTTTAACCTACATTTTATTTACGATGTCGGGTTCCTGTGGTTCTTCTTGTTCAAAGGTCAGAGAGAGGCAGCCCGATTTATTTTAATTAAACCTAAGTGGTATGAACAAATCTTTTTTCCCATTTTCTGTGGTTGATGCCATTTATTCTAATGTCTTTCTGCCTCGGGTTTCGAAGCAAGATTCTCAGACCCAGTTTCAACTTTACACTGAACTTCAAATTTGAAGCTGGTCGTAGATTAAGATTCTTAAATAGAAGTGTTGTATCAAATCTTAAAATTTATTAACAGCCAATTAAACTCCTAATTCTACATCATCAAGATCGTCAGAACGACCTTGTATTCAAATAACATCGCCTTCGTTCATCAGTTTTAAATTTAACTAAGCCCATGAAATCAGATAAGGTGTATGTCAAACTTTGGTTCCCACGAACCTTTAACGACTTTCCATTGAATAAATGTTATCGCTGTTAAAAAGTATCAATTTTACGAACAGTAGATTGTGTACATCTAAATTGGGTTTCATGGCGTTATACAGGCCTTCCTTGTGATCAATGGCCACATGACTGTGTTAGTTAATAGGCCTAAGAAGCAAGTGTTTCAATGAAGATAGCATAAATGATCATGTCCGATATTTGCCAATGAGAAAGTTGATTCCTTGATGGGGTTAGCCAAATGTAATGTTAAGTAGTTACTATTTAGTAAAGCTGTTTTACATATTCCAACGACGGTTTTGTTCAAATGTTTTATTTTGTGTAGAATCTGCAACGTTCAATATAGGCTAGATGACGAAAAATTATGCATTCCCACATCTTACAGAGTATAAATGCGAAGGCCTATCATAACTAGGCCTATAATTCTACAAATTATTATGTGAGAAGTCAGTTGCTCTACTCCTGTTAATAATTTTGAAAGGAAAACAAACAGCTAAGTGTGTCCAAGACTTTTTCTTTTCCTCCTTTTGCCTTTGATGATAATGATATGAGAGATGTCCAACAACAACTTTTGGTAGGCGTTAATGGTATGGGAAGATGGATAGATTAAGGATTGAACATGACATTATTGGGATATAAATATTCATAAGTTTAAACAACCTTTTCGTAGACGGCTGTGCAATTCTCACAATTCTCATTTCAGGAAGTGCCGATTTTATCGAAGCCATTGACAGAGCCACAAGAATATGTTTCCGGAAGCCAACAATCCCGCCAAAAACCAAGGAGGACATTGAGTTCTCCTTTCAAGGAGAGTCTAACAAAGTAGGGGAGATAACTCTCAACATGAAGGTAAAGAACGACTGTGCAGAGAGCCGGGTCGTGGACGTGTACATTACCGCTGTGGGGAGTTACTACACAGGAGTGCCTGCAGTGGATCTAAAAGAAACCTCCCCTACCATTGTAATAGAACCTTCCGGAGGTAAGAGAGAAAGGAATATTAGCATTCTTTGTCACTCGCAAGAATTGCAATAACTTAAGAACGTTTAACTGGGTCACCTTGAGATACTGGGTCACAATGAGACCCTTTGCAAGTTTATCGTCTCATTACTTTTCGCTGAGTTCTCTTATCATTTAAGGAAAGTGAAGACACAGGGCTTTGCACAGTTAGGTGATCTACGCATTTTCGAAAGTCTCAGTGAAACTTTGATACTGAACCAAATAAATTTAACAGTTTATCCTCTCATTAAAAAGACTTTCTCAAACAAAACGGTTTCTAAGGAAATTGCATTCCCATATCGATCTTTGGTGCCCTTGACCTTGACTCTAACAATTACTTTAGTAAATATGTTTTATCTATAACAACCAAGGCTAACACAATTGACATAAAAAATAAAGTAGACCTACAAATTCAAAGCTTTCATTGCAATATCATCTTCATAAAAGAAACAAAATATTAGATCCAAACCATTCCCCGTTTCAGAGAGCGCCGTTTGTCTCAAGTTGAACCCAACTGAGTATGTCAACACGTGCGATGCAGATGCGCATGTGCACGTTTACGCATGCGCAATAGTGAAAGAAACCGGACAGAAGTTCGCAACAAGAGAAGTCTTCTGGGTTGACAAACCTCTTCTTGAGGTCAAGGTGAGGTCGTCAATAACGATTGGTCTTTCTGAAGGTGTTTAAATGAAATTAGGGTTTTTTTTCGACGATTATTTCAGGGAAAGGTAACCTCGATGTTTAAAGTTTGTTTGTATCCACAATATTCGACTATCAATATATTAAGCTTATTAAATGTAGTTATTGGCACCTTTTAGCAATAGTGAACAGCATCAAATGCGGTGACATTCAAATATGAAGAGAATAATTCCCGTAATTACCTTTCCTTAGATTGTTGTTTTAATGTGTAAGACGCCAAACACAAACACCTGTCTTAAAAACACGCACTTAGGCACACCGCCATTTAATGTTTTCTAAGTGCAAACTTCAATCAAATTTCGAAATTGTAATCATGCCCCTTGATAAACGTGTTGGTATTGGATTTGAAATTGCAATTGCATGAAATTAACCTTTTCAAGAGGTCATTTTATACATGGACGTGTCACACTATCATTGAGTAATTTTACGAACGCTTCTATGATTATGCCTCTATTCAGACGGAGGGCAAGGCTCAGATTGGTAAACCATTCGACCTGGTGGTGAAGATTGTAAACACCCTCTCCCTCCCTCTCACTGGCGGGGTCATCAACATCGAGGGTCCCGGCATGCCTCGCACTTCCGGTATCAAAGTCAAGTACGTATCTATGTGTACCAAGCTTCTTCATAGTTTGTCATATTTGGCATTATCTATAACATCTTTAAAATCGGTTTTTGACCTCTTAAAGGTTATGTTTACTATTGTCGAAAAGTTTTTATAAAATTTACAATTGATATTGATAAGAGTAGAATCTTGAAGATTATTTGGATGTTGACGATGTGATTACATTTTGCATTGCTTCATATGCTGATGATATCTACAAGAAAAATTTCTATATATGAATATTTATATATGAATAATTATATAGCGCGCATATCCATCCACTCGTGGTTGCTCACTAACAACTTCTTTATTGATTTCTCACGACATTTCTGGGCCAATTCTAGTCCCTTCTTCAGGTATTATGACTATGATGATAACTATGATGATTATCATATCTTGCAGAAAGAGTATCGGACCTGGAGAGGAGCATAGAGAAACAATCAAGATGACCGCGAGGCGACTTGGACGCAAGGAAATCATCGCAAACTTCTTCTGCAAGCAAATGTGTGACGTCACTGGCGTTGGGGAGATCGAAATAGAACCTGAATCCACATAATCGACTAGCTATATTTAAACAAATCTAATACTCATTGGAACAACGCCCCTCATACTTGTCTATATCCGTATGATTTCCAGCGTACCTAAAGACATCTTGTTAGTTTTTATGTAAGCTCGAAAGTTTGTCGATATTGAAGTGCGAAACTAATTTAAAGCAAAGGAGATTTCCTTCAATTCCCGCAGATGATACTTATACTCATATCTTTCCACCTCTGTTACAAGTGGAATGCTTGGACTTAGAACAGCTGAAGAAATAGTAATCAAGATTCCTACCATAGCAAAGTTGATTTAAACTAGCACTGCTAGCTGTTACTTGACCTTAGGTCGACTGGAGTTCATTCACTTCTGCGATACGCACATGACTGAAATCAGCTGAACGTGCAGATATTTGACTGGCTAAATATGGATTGGGATCTTTCCTTATAAATAACACAACTACCGATGAATATTACAAAATTATAAAAGAGATAAACTCCGAAGAAATGAACTTGGTAACTTTTGTGAAGAGAGAATGAAATAAGTGTCGGCTGGCTCTATGTCTGAATTGGATTCTTCTAACCGGACTCATTCTCTTAGCTTTGCACATTTGAAAATATCGACTTATCTTAAATACTCTGCTTAACATGTTACCATTTGCTTGATTTAAACATGTCTCTGTTATGCCAATTGCAAAAATTTTCTTCTCAAATGCGCAATCGTATCAATGTGGTGCTGGCTTGAACCCAAAGAGTTACCTCCCTTTATGCTTCCCGAATGGGCTTTATGGCCTTACGTAACATGTATATATACTGATAACAATATATTATGGAGAAAACGTGTGACCCAGTGTAATGTAAACGTTTAAAGTAGTTATGTTATAGTTGGTTTAGATTCTTTCCAATTAAGCGAACATACATTTTATAAAACATAAAATTCCATGTGATGAACACCGAGCAATAATGCAAATAATAATAACACCCATTTCTTGTTTAATAAGGACAAAATGTTTTACCAACTCGGGCCCTTTTTTCAAAACCATGCAATGGAGTTAAGTTCCATATGCATAAATGGTTATCGCATATGTAATTATTTAAGCTATACACAAGGATTTGCATGTGCTGATTTAATTTTCTTATATTATGCAAAGGCCAATAATAGATTCTAATATCTTCGTAAATATAGGCCTACGTCTTGGTCTCGGGAGTATAACAGTACCTTCTACCCATAGCATTATACCTACGGGTGTGATAATGTGAATAATGCGTGGCAGTCGATGCTTACATAATACATGTTTGTACTGGTTAATATGTTGAAAGTGATTTTGTTATTACAAATCAATTCTATCAATAAACTTACAATACTGGTTTTCTCATCTTCTTTTTCTGAGATAGAAATTTTATATTTCAGGAACGGTGATTGCAAGAGGAACTTTCATATGTGTGGCATAAGTTAATGTGGTTTGATAGTTTTAAATAGAATGCGAATAACAAATGTGTTTCATGAAATTGAGACAACGGCTGTATGAACGAATCAGTCATGTTCTTGGTGACAATCACAAAAATGCATTCCTTACGAGAGAAAAGTGGCAAATCAACATACGCTAAAAACAGTTGGAAGAAAGGTATACTCATTTTTAGCTCATCAGGCCTGAAAGGCCAGATGGGCTTATTGCATGGCCCGTCGTCCGTCGTCCGTCCGTCGTCCGTCGTCCATAAACCTTTGACACTTTCGACTTCTCCTCATAAACCATATACACTAGAGAGCTGATATTGTGCATGTGTACAGGTACCTTGGCATGTGGGGATTCTGATTTGTAACTTTTGTGACCCTGTGACCCCAATTAAGGGCCATAGGGGCCACGCCCTTAAAACCTATGTTCGTCTTCTTCTCCAGAAGCAGAAGCCCCAGAGAGCTGAAATTTTATGTACAGGCATCTTGGCATATGGGAATTCTAATTTGTAACTTTGGTGACCCTGAGACCCCAATTAAGGGCCACAGGGGACACGCCCTAAAACTTATTTTCATCTTCTTCTCCAGAAGCAGAAGCCCCAGAGAGCTGAAATTTTATGTACAGGCACCTTGGCATATGGGGATTCTAATTTGTAACTTTGGTAACCCTGTGACCCCAATTAAGGGCCACAGGGGACACGCCCTTAAAACTTATTTTCATCTTCTTCTCCAGAAGCAGAAGCCCCAGAGAGCTGAAATTTTATGTACAGGCACCTTGGCATATGGGTATTCTAATTTGTAACTTTTGTGACACTGCGACCCCAATTAAGGGCCACAGGGGCCACACCCTTAAAACCTATGTTCGTCTTCTTCTCCAGAACCAATGACTCTAGAGAGCTGATATTTTGTGTGCAGGCACCTTGGCATGTGGGGATTCTGATTTGTAGCTTTGGTGACCCTGTGACCCAAATTATTTCTAAGAATCTAAGGAACCATGCCCTAAAAACCTGGGGGCACCACATTGGCCACAACTTATAGCGAAATCAAATGTAAAGCCCGATGAGCTACAGAGCCCATGATGCTATGGTAGTGAGGAACATACTACAATGGAGTCCACTAAAATGGCCTTCGGAAATAAACATCAAGCAGTGTTGCCGACATTCTCTCCCCACAGAGGCAACTCAGTCATACCTGAATTAGCTTCTGTTCCATTACGCCAAAATCCTGGGGTTCCGGCAGATCGCCCTAGCGGCAAAAAGTTGTAACTTGAGATATCTCCCTTATTTGCAGCCAATGAAAACACCTTTTGGATGTCCACGACTTCGGGAATATACTCAACGGTCGCTCAGTGACTTTCAAAAGAATTATGCCTTTAGGTTTCTTTTTCATTAACAGTGTGAGTCTCAGAGAGGGAAACTATTTCAAAATCAGATATGTATAGGGTTTTTCATTAGAAACATATTGTTTTATAATTGTGTAAATTGTTCTTCGTTTTATGATTAATTTTATTTTAATAATTCACCAAATAAAAACCAATGCGAAGGTAAAAAGCGATTGTTTTGTAGAAGAAAGAGTTATCTCCCTTTGATGCGGATCCACACGGGAATAGCCGAACTTTTGCGAATGACCACTTTTGAAACGGCGTCGCTGATTGCACAACTAACTTCGATTTCCTCCAATCAGATTTCTACCTTTCTGTCCCGTGTATTAGCCGTAATAGAACAGAGGCAGGTATGACTGAGTTGCCTCTGTGGGGAGAGAATGTGTCGCCGAGTGTGTGTGTCAAGAAATGGACCGCCTTATCAATATCAAAAGAATGGAACACTAACAGATTATTCAATACGTCTATAACGGCCTGTCTCTAAGGTTGGTGAATTCTTGATCCTCGTGGGAAATACGCTTACCAATTTCATCGCATTGGGGTTTTATCTGGACAGTCTATGAATTAACCGTTAGATGGCTATTGAGGCCATTTGCAACCTCGAACGGAAGGGCGTTGTCATCTTAGTAAATATTTTGATATGTTGGCAAGTGTAAGGCTAGTACATAAAGTTATTAAGCATTTCTGTTTCGTCGGCAATATTTGTGTTTCCAATATGCAGACAACCTCTTGAGTCAATACGCAGACCACTCGAGTTCAACTATTTTGTCAAATTACTCATTTCTCTCTCATAATCACACAATCACGGGGTATCAAGAAAGTGCACATTGTTCTAGGATTCTAGATTTGACCTTCTAAAATGACACGAAAATATTGAAATTGGTCAAATACCGTTCCCTATAACTCTTTCTGTAGCGACCACACTGTCGATTTTCGATGATAGTAACACGAGAAAGACCTGTCAGTTAGTAATTCAAATTTGTATGTGAAGTATTATCCCCATCAAGCATTTACCTGTAGTCTATTGCATTAACACAAACCTAGAAAGACTTCAAAGTGATCGGGAATCTTACCTGGTCCCCTCACTTCGTGGTCAGCAATTTCCGGGGTACGTTACCACCCAGTGAATAGATCTCTGACAAAATATTCAAAAGCGTCGCCTTGTGCTTTACATCTTCATAAAGTAAGATGATTTTGCGTCAATTTGTTGACAAATGACTACATTGTCATCATTGTCAACCTTTACACAGTAAATACATGGTATCTGACAGTTGCATAAACATCAGTGTTTGCAATAGATACCTTAACTTTAAAGCCTAAGATTATGTGTCACTTAATTCGAGGAGGAATGTATGGCTTTGTTTATTTTTATGCCCCCGAATCGGAGATTCCTGGGGTATATTGTTTTTCACCTGTCCGTCTGTCCGTTTGTCCACAAAAACTTTAACCTTGGTCATAACTTTTGATTGGTCAGAGCTAGGTCTTTGATACTTGACATATGGATCCCTTGTGATGAGACCTTTCAGATGACACCATGACATTTGACCTTGTGACCTTGACCTTGACACAGCGAGCAGGATGCATCCGGGGGCATTCGTGTTTCACAAACACATCTTGTTTTCCATATTATATCGATATAACATTGAGAATTTTCGCTTTGTATATGCCTATGATGTTAGTATGTGTAAATTGCACGGCGATGGTCAAAGTCACCATCCATATGTGCAGAACATAAACATAAAGAAACAAAGTTGTTTTCGTTTCCATTAATGACTGAATTTTTGGAAATATCACACTAGATATATTTATTTTTTAGGGTAGGTTAAAAAACATGTACCCGAGACTAAGTTATTCTCTGGTAAAGTTTTAGATTTGGTGTAACAATACACCGAGCAGAGAATAATTTAACTTAGACCAGTCCCATTGACTTGCATCTTCACAACGTCACGCCTAGGTCAAATTTCACTAGGATAGTTTTCAAAAAGATCGTCTGTTAGTATTTTGAAGTTTTTCCGAATGTAAACGGCGATTTCATTGGCTTTTGTTGAAAGAGCTGGTAAGGGGCGTAACTCGTGATCACGATAGGTGTCGTTGCCTCGGATCACCGGTTTTCTATCTTGTGATGGCAAGGTCTAAACGAGGAGAGTTGCTCGATACGTTTTCACCTTGCCGTGGGAAGATGATTGACTTGCTAATTAAACATTTGCAACATGTGCTCCTTCTCAAGGCTCCTGCAACGGGGCGTTATGGTCTAGTGGGAAATCGTTTTACGATCTCAATAAATTAAGATTTTTAATAATAAGGGCCACACCCCCAAAACCTATTTTCTATTCTAGACTAGAAAGCCTTGTCTACAGACTCCTAAATTGTACATTTTGTGACCCTGTGGCCCCTTCTAAGGGGGGACCACATTTGCCACACCCTAAAGCAAAATTTATATGAAGCCTGATATGCTACAGAGTCAATGGATCTATTTTATTTTTAATGACCTAAACCTGTTGATCTAAATTTATTTAGATTGATCTTTTGAATACTACATGTCATTGTTGCATTCAAAACTCGAATTTTGGACAAGCGGCAAGTTTGAGTAACCAGTAATTGGATCCTTTCCATTTGTCTTGCAGGATGAGTTAACAGATATCAATGAAGTTCGTATTCAGTATTCACATACTGATTGTCTCTAAATAATAACCCGCAGCGAGTTTCAGCTTCTTCCTGCCAATTTTTTAAAATTTAAGAATAGTTATTAAAAATATATCTGTACACACTAAACCAGATCGAATTTCATTTGTTTCATCATAATAGTTGCCTATTGGCCATTAAGTGATTATGAGTCAACACACATTTGTTATAGGGCGAGATAAGCATTCGTACTGGCTTTGGCTAGGGGGATATCTCTTTGACCTAACTTGTAGAGTGCAGGACTAACAATCCGGAGGTCCCGGGTTTAAACAATCTTATTAAAATATGATCTATTTGCTACACTACGCTACGCATGTAGCAATCTTATTAAAATATGATCTATTTGCTACACTACGCTACGCATGTAGATCATAGCAGGCTCAGTTATAACAGCCGTCAGAGTATCCTTTGACTCAGCCAATCAGCGACTTTCCCCCGTAACTCGGGTTGCTGGCGACAGGTATTCATACCTAATCTTCAGAACTCGAAAAACGAACATTTCCGACTATTTCTAAATGTCGACAACAAATATTTCCTGTCATGTACGAATGAATTACTCAAACTGTGTTTTATATCGCTCCTATCAATTTGTTGGTCCAACAACGTCCAGGTAAATACTTAAATGTTATCATTATCGAAGAAATCACCGTAAACTTGGCAAATTCAAACAGCAAGCTGTAGATGCTATTTTTGGAACAGTTACGTTATATAAACGTTTCCTTTTAAATCTTATATGAAACGATTTATGCTCATTAAATTCGTTGTATTTTGTAGCCATAAATATACTGACACAAATGAGAAGACCAGAACTGACATAAAAACATTAGATAAAATCTTGTTGATTTGATATCACACATATTCGATGTACATATGCAAATTAGAAAGAATCTAGTTCTGTCAAATAGTCAAACATTACAACACTGAACAGAATTAGCGAATGTTACGACATATGCAAATTACCTAACACTGCTTTTTTGGAAAATCGAAAAGTTATCATTTTATCATTTGGGCTGTACTGTGTTAAATTGTTTTAATCTCTTGAATTATCCTTTAAGAAAGGTACGATTTGATTGGTGGATGAAATCCTCTTCACATCCAGCGGTCAAAGGTTACCCTGACGGCTGGACTTACGGGGCCTTGTGAGTTCTTTAATCTGCGTAACGTAGTGAAGCAATTAAGACATCATTTTAATGAGATTGGGGTTTAAACACCATTGGAGGTGGTCTCAAAATCAATGAAAACACAATATGAATCATTTATATATTTAATTTTTGGTTATTATTTATGATTTATACGAAAAGGTCATAAATTACAAGACTTCAGAACAAACATACAAAATGGCTTTTGAAGGGACATAACCCTTTCAAAACAGCAAATTATCTCCCTTTACCATTGAATTAGACATCCCTTGGAAAACTTTTGAAATCAGATTAAGATACTGTAATAATACTGCATATGTTAATGAAAATATTAGTAATTCTTACATTATTCAAATTTCTCATGGCTACATACTCATAAGTCATTAAAGATGAATTTTGATAAACATTCCCAATCTAATATATATATAGATATCTAATTTGAATATTCATACATAAACAAAGTTTAACGGTGTAGTAAATTTATGCTCATTCATATTTTTCTATATTGCTATAATTTGATTGTCAAGAATAATACTAAGTACCATTTATGAAGACTGTGTTTAATCATAATCATAAGAAATAAAGCACTTACTTCTAGTATATGAAAGAGACAGAAACCCCCAGTATTTGAAAAAATAGAGCCATTGGCTCTGTAGCTCATCAGGCATCATATAAAGTTTGCTTTATACAGGCCAGATGAGCTAAAAATGAAACTGATGTTACCTATTGCAAGAAAACCTATACAAAAATTACAAAACAAATGTAACGATTTTGGAATAAATTTCCTTACCCAAATGATTTATTATTATTCAACACTTTCTAGATCGCCAATATCAGACAGTGAAAGAAGTCCACACTAAAATATCCAAGGAGAAATAAATTTCCCATAGACTGTCATCTAATGGAGAAAAATAGGTTTTTAAGATTGTGACCCCTGTGACCCTATTTGGGGTCATGGGGTCACGAAACCTACAGTTTCGAATCCCAATTGGCCAAGGAGTCTACATGCAGTCTTTCAGCTCAATAGACCTTTAGGAGCTAAAGATGATGATGAAAATAAGTTTTTAAGGTTGTGACCCCTGTGACCCTATTTGGGGTCATGGGGTCACGAAATCTACAATTTAGAATCCCTATTGGCCAAGGAGTCTGCACATATCATTTTTAACTCTCTAGTCCTTTTAGAACTGGAGAAGAAGATGAAAATAGGTTTTTAAGTTTGTGACCCCTGTGACCCTATTTGGGGTCATGGGGTCACGAAATCTACAATTTAGAATCCTCATTGGCCAAGGAGTCTGCACATATAATTTCAGCTCTCTAGACCTTTTGGAACTTGAGAAGAAGATGAAAATAGTTTTTTAAGGTTGTGACCCCTGTGACCCTATTTGGGGTCACAGGGTCACCAAAGTTACAAATAAGAATCCCTATTGTCCAAGGAGTCTGCACATATCAATATTAACTCTCTACTCCTTTGGAACTGGAGAAGAAGATGAGAATTGGTTTTTAAGGTTGTGACCCCTGTGACCCTATTTGGGGTCATGGGGTCACGAAATTTACAATTAAGAATCCCTATTGGCCAAGGAGTCTGCACATATCATTTTTAACTCTCTAGTCCTTTTAGAACTGGAGAAGAAGATGAAAATAGGTTTTTAAGTTTGTGACCCCTGTGACCCTATTTGGGGTCATGGGGTCACAAAATCTACAATTTAGAATCCTCATTGGCCAAGGAGTCTGCACATATCTTTTTTAACTCTCTAGTGCTTTTAGAACTAGAGAAGAAGATGAAAATAGGTTTTTTAGGTTGTGACCCCTGTGACCCTATTTGGGGTCATAGGGTCACCAAAGTTACAAATTAGAATCCCCATTGTCCAAGGAGTCTGCACATATCATTTTTAACTCTCTACTCCTTTTGGAACTGGAGAAGAAGATGAAAATAGGTTTTTAAGGTTGTGACCCCTGTGACCCTATTTGGGGTCACAGGGTCACCAACGTTACAAATTAGAATCCCCATTGGCCAAGGAGTCTGCGCATATCATTTTTAACTCTCTAGTCCTTCTGGAAATGGAGAAGAAGATGAAAATAGGTTTTTAAAGTTGTGACCCCTGTGACCCTATTTGGGGTCACAGGGTCACCAAAGTTACAAATTAGAATCTCCATATGCTAAGGTACCTGTACACAAAATTTCATCTCTCTAATGTGAATGGTTCATGAGGAGAAGTCGAAAGTGTCAAAAGTTTACGGACGGACGGACGACGGACGCCGGACGACGGGCCATGCCATAAGCCCATCTGGACTTTCAGTCCTGATGAGCTAAAAATAAAAGTAATAATTTAAGGGATACCTTTGTATTTTAAAGGCATTTAAACTTGCCAAAAACAGTCCATTCTAGTCAGATAGTTAGAGATACAATGTACAATTCTCATAATAAACATGTGTACAAACAAGAATGTCTCTTTCTTTGCTTCTATAAACATTGTCATATACCCAATTTGAAAAATCATTCATCATGAGCAAATGTTAATAAAAGCTTTCTGATTATATACACTTTTTCACTCTTTCAACGTGTTTTGTACAATATATACAGTAGTACTGAAAATCAGACTTGTTAACATTAGATTGAGAGATCTAATAATGATTATCCTCATAAACATCTCGTTAATAATGTCATACAAAACATTAAGGTACTAAGAGTTCTTTTACATCATCAGTCTTGCCAACATTGACATTTAATTCTGATAAACAAAATAGGCAAACTTGTGTAAGCTCAATAGATTATTTCATTATCCTCAAGTGTATTAAATTAATCCTCAGTAACCGATAAAATTGTTTCATCAGTAATGTTGAAATATTCATAGGATACAGGTTCATGTTTATTATATCTTTTTACATGGATTTCTGAATCTTGTGTGCCTCCTTACTCAGTCCAATGTTTTTGCCTAATCAGAATGTAAATAATATGTTTTGTTTTTTTTAAAGTATAGCCTCTGATATATATTCTAATGAATGCATAAAATTGAAGTTTGTGCAAAATTGACTGGCATTCTAAAAGTTGTCGAACAAAAACAAGAGACAATAATATGCTTAAAAAAGAAACTATGCTCCAACAATTAATAAGATGGGCCCAGAAATCATCCCTTGTCTTACAGAAATTTTGGGCTCAAAATAAAACAAAAATACAATTAAGTTTATGACCGATTATGCATAAAATATTGAAAGCCTGAGAAATTGTCCCTTGACTTATAGAAATTTTGGGCTCACAGTAAAACAAAAAACAATTCAGTTTCACCATCAACAGATTATGCATAAAATATGAAAGCCCGAGTTCATGATACAGCTGGCCATAACTGGTTAAAGCTTAAGACTCAGTTTTGCAAGGCAAATATTCATGGAGTTTGGGAAGTTAGTTCATCACTCACATCAATCTTTCCCCTGCTGAAAACAATACATCTGGTCCATTCTGGAAACACTCTCTAATATCTGGTTTGTCAATCATTATTGATATTATCCCAAAGCTTTTAATTATTCAGAATGATATTTGATCAGCATTGATTAAAGCTGGGATTCTTATGTGTGTTGCGTGTTATGTGACACATAATGTCCATCCTGTCTCAGGGTACAAACGTTACGCTCACTCCACTAATCTGTACCCTTGGCTCAGAAGCTAGATTCGCTCGTGCGGCCCGATTTGGGATATAGCCAATTAAATCATTTTCTCCCCACCTTCTTGATAAAATTTCAATGAGAAAAATGATCTGGTTGGCTCTATCCCAAGTCCGACCGAGCGAATGAATCTAGCTTCTGAGCCCAGGGTACAGATTAGTGGAGTGAGCATAATGTTCGTACCCTGAGACAGCATGCATAATGTCCGACATTTATATAGTACGGCATGAGTATCCAATTTGCTAAAATAACATATAGAAGTTGATTCCATGAACGCGTAGTGCGTCATGCTTAATGTGTAAAGTGACGACCATATTTGATCTGTGTATATGGGTATAGCATATTCGGACACTTCCGGGAGTGTTCAGGCAAACACATTCGCGTACAAGGAATCAACCTCTACCATTTTGGTGTAAAGTGTTACATAGGCATTGCACACTACACATTACGGACACATTGAATGGTGGCCTAAAGCTTAAATATTTGCCTTGCAAACCTGAGACTATGACCTAAGAATATATCACAAATGACCTCAATACGCAAGATCGTCTGATAGGTCTCCTCTACCGATATCACAGAGAGCTTGAGCAAGGGTTTTCAGCATGGGTGGAGTGCGCGATCGTTCCTTCCACTTCTTCAACATCTGGTAACAGCATTCATAAGTTCCTGCCAGATGGAAGTCGTGCTCCACGGTTTCAACCTCCCCCTTCGACAAACCGAGCTGTTCCCCCAATTCCTTCCACGCAGTTGCCTTGTACTTGTCTATTCCTTTACTGATATTGTCCATCTGTTCCATAGTTGGTTCTCTCTCTGATTCTGAAGTCAAACAAAGTGATGATAATAGAAATAGAGCCAAATACATGTAGTTTGCAATTTCGACATATATATCATTATGTTGTTCTCAAGCAAGGGATGCATGCATCATTCTTCATTATCTCAAATTGAAGCGGCGTAAGACGACCTGAATCGGGATAACAGCATGCGGATCCACGGATGCAGTGGCGGGGCCAACCGAAGTTGGAAAAAACTAAGAGAAGGGATACCGCCAAAGTGATAACTCCATGTGTTGTGGACGGTTTTATCCCTTCTCTTCATTATCTCAACTTCTTGAATGCAAATCAAAGAAGAACTAGATTAGAGTTTGTGGGACACCACAAAACAGAGCAGTTTCAAAACTGAGGGTTTTGCATTCCCCTGTTTCCCCTTCTCTCTGTTCCTTCTTGTTCTCAAAAAACTAATTCTGATTTCAAAATTTGATATAAGGAAACATGTAAATAAATCTTGTGACCTTGACTTTTGACATTCAAGGTGAATAACCCCCTTTCTTCTATTCCACCCTCCCTGAAATTCACTGAATCCGCTTTTTTTCAAATACTGACTTGTTAAAGCCTTCTCCGGACTCTTCTTCTTGTCTTCTCGTGGTGGACGGGACTGCCTTGCGCGGGGTTGTGGTTGTCGTGGAGCTGCCGCACCTTGATCCACATTCAACACATTGTTTTGGCCTAATTGCACTTGGGAGTTGCTTACATTGACGGCAAAGCCTGTGGAAACAATATTCAAAGTCATTATTCCGATCATTGAAGACAAAGGAAAAAAAATAGAGCAATTGTTTCTGTAGCTCATCAGGCTTTACATCTGATTTTGCTTTAGGGTGTGGCCAATGTTGTTCCCTCCTAAGTAGGGGCAACAGGGTCACAAAATCTACAATTATTAATCCTCACTAGTCAAGGAGTCTGTACACAAAGTTTCAGATTTCTAGGCCTTATGGTTCTGGAGAAGAAGTCGAAATTCCACAAAGTTTATGGACGGATGGACGGACAGACAAATGGAAGGACGCCGTATACCATGCCTTACAGGCCAGATGAGGTAAAAATTCTAATAATGACTATAAAAACACAGGTCACTGAGGTGTTTGTTCAAATTTGTCTAATTGTGAATCCATGGTTACCAAAGGCTAAATGTTCCGATGTTCTACACTTTATATATATAATCACCCCCTGGGACTTGAGATTAACAGTTTATTTATTATAAGGTGAGGTTGATCCCACCATTGAAGACAAAGGACAAAAGTTTTAATAATGAGTTCAAAAACACGGGAAATTTTCCGAATTTGTTCATCCATGATGTCTAGGGCAAAAAGTTCCGATGTTCTCCTTCATATACATATAACCACCCCTGGGACCTTTCATCAGACAAACCTGATTTGAAGTGGAGGAGGGTTGGTGTCAAACCTTTAAAGGATGTCAATAATTTTGTAATAGGGAGGAATGAGAAGGAATAGAGGAATAACACCACACAAAGAAGTCTATGATTTTAACAATGTAGTACCCAGGGATGCAGATTCAAATTTTTGCCAATTGGACATTCCACATATAAGTCGTCAAATAATGATATTTTGTTCATAAATTTTGATGCTTTATCTCACGTAAATAAACATTTGAACATGTGGAAATATTTCATGACTAAAATTAAATTTTCTTATTTAATGTTTAGGCCTAGCTATATGAATATGTTTATAATTTCAATATATAATCAAGTTTCAATAGTGTGTGTTTGTCATGTCACGTAATGACATTGGAGAGTTTACGTACGCTTCTTTCTAAGTAGAGTTACTTCCCTTTGACCAATGTGCTAATCATTATTGTAGTTTTAGCGGTCGTTTCAGTATGAGTTGTTATCTCCCTTTGTTTACCTCGTGTTAGCGTGTCGGACATGAACGCTCTAGCGGCAAGCGTCGCAACTCATCATTTTCACACATTTCTATGCATTTATGCCTCCACCAAAACGTAAGTTTACATTCAATATGATAATGGAGTCATTCCTCATAATATTCACGTAATTATATCATTTTCTCGTGTCTATTTTATGCATATCTTATAAATGTGCATCGGTAAAGCCGTGAGGCTCTATATGAGTGGGATAATGTTACTTTCTAAAACCACGCTTCTCTGTAATTTCGTGAGGCTCTTAACTAGTGGATGTAACATTCATATTTTATTTTGTAGTGAATTTATCACTGTTTATGAACCGGTATGTTATTTTCAAAGCATTTTGATATCACAAAATATGTCAATTATGTAAATTAATTAAGCCAAATGTATTAATGAGTGTAACTTTGCCAATAGTGTAATTTACTCATTCAATGTCCAGAAACATCATACTTATCAAACCTTTTTTATTATTTTACAGTTTTTACCACATCAGTGATTGTCCTCATCATGTCTACCTATCACATGATCGTACCCTGGTACAATAAAGGCGATCCATGGTTAAACTAGCTGTTGAAGACTCTTCTTTCATAGTCAGAGAACAGTATACAGTTATTCAGTAAATAACTGCCAGGTGAATCTAATATAACTGGAAAGCAGACGATGTACAAATCTATTTATAGCAACGCATAACCATGCAAAAGTAAACACTGAAAAAACATAACATTGTAGAATAAAAGTACTTTGGCTGTTTTAAATGTAATTATATTAAGTTATGATGCATATCAACTACTTGACACACACCGCATAAGTTTTTTTAGCCTGTCAAACTTGCCAACAGATCAGCATGTTTTCGTTTCCCTATCACTGCAGTAATCCTGCTGATCCTTTCTCCTCCCTGCAGTAATGCAAGCTCCAAACACTGTGTTAATGAAGTCCTGGGCCTAGATTTTCAAAGCTCTCTTAAGTGTTAAGATAGTCGTAGGCCTATGTTAATGTATGGTACTTACGACTGTCTTAGCACTAAGAGAGCTTCGAAAATCCTGGGCCTGCTTGCAGAGTCGATGCATGGAGCTTGTGAAGTACTACTAGTACCCCTACACAATTAACCTATCGCCACCTGTCAATCAAATTTACTTTCCGACCAATCATAGAGCGTTATATATTCACTGCGCCATTGGCCGCGTTGCCGACGCCATTTTGTCCGTCAAACAATGAAACGTGTTTTACTTCCTTGTTTGATTTCCTCTGCATCCTAATTCAGGATATGCCTTATGAACTCGAAAAGTGTGCAGCTAGTTCCTTGAGTACCGTCTTGATACGCAGACAAATATTATAACATGTGTCATCTTCGGAAGAGGTTGCGTCACAATAGACGTTGAAACGGGAAAATTCGAAGCGGTGACGGACCAGGAATTAATTTCCTATTATTATACAACATTTACATCTGAATAAAATATGAACAAAATATCCTAAGTATTTATAATTGTTGCTGTTACTTCATTTTGGGGCATTTTGTAGATTTATTTCCCCCTCTCTTATTTCGTGGTTTGAATGCATTGAAGGCATAAACAACTATAAAAGACACATTACCTATTATATTTATCAGACTTTTTGAATTATCAAATGGCATTTGTTTTAACATTTGCCCCGATACACATGAAAGAATTGCTAAAAATATAATATAAAATGATTAAATATGTCAATGAAACTTATGAATTATGCCATACACAATGCACATTTACAAATTCTAATTTTTTATAACTTTTTATCAAGGATTTATATGAAATTTTTCAATAGAAATTTATCTGAATGCAACAATAAAGAACGTTAAGAATAAAAAAATACATTTTGTACTCATCATAATAATATTACTTTCAATAATTTGATAATTTTTTTTACATGTATGTTGTCTGTAACAAATGGACATACAGTTTGAATATATATAACAAATCATGTTAACTCTTATGATATTATCAAATTAGAAAGTATCATAGATATATGCTAATTAATATTTTTGATAATATATCCATATACTATTTATTAATAATTTTACAAGACCTCAATTGTTTGTCAAGTTATTCACTTGAAATATAATAAATGTTTAACCATTATAATGCTTATTATTCAATAAGTGTTCAAATATGTTGAAAGTGTTTTATGTTCCACAACTATTTTAAATAAAATTGCCTTGAAACAATATTCAAGTCAATACTGATGCTGACCATTGACATTTATAACTCTTAGAAATTGCAAACACAGCTAATCCCTCTCATTGACAAGTGTTCATATTTTCTAGGAAAAAAATCAATTATAAATTTGAAATTTTGAAATTGGCATTCTTACAATTGCTTTGGAAAGGTAGAGCCATGGGCCATTTTGTACAATTGATAAAAAAAACTGGACCATTAAAATGTTGAGGCTTACTATTGTGATATATGGGAAATTGCCAATTTGATATGCAGAATAATTATTAAAAGCCTGAAAATGGGTCATTGTTAAAACTGTCTTTCCCAATGCCTGATCATTCTTTTAGCAAAATATGAATTAACTAATATCTATTGACAAAGCAGAATAGTTCTACTTTTAGAGCAATTTTGATTTTATTTTTATGATTTATAGCTTACAAAGATATAATATACTCCCTTACCAATTTCCAACAATTTTGACATCTGATCTCAATTCTTAGCATATATCCATGATCTTAAGTGAATAATTGATAAAAAGTCGATATAAAAGTAAATATTTGAGTTTAAAAAATAGAGCCATTGGCTCTGTAGCTCATCAGGCTTCATTATCAATTATGCTTTATATATATTAGGGGCAACAGGATCACCAAGGCTAAAATTCATAATCCTCACTAGTCAATGAGTCTGTACACAAAGTTTCAGCTTTCTAGGCCTCATGGTTCTGGGGACGAAGATCAAAATAAGTTGTTAGGGAGTGGCCCCTGTGGCCCTTATTAGGGGTCACAGGACCACCAAAGCTACAATTTATAATCCTCACTAGTCAAGGAGTCTGTACACACAATTTCAGCTTTCTAGGCCTCATGGTTCTGGGGACGAAGATCAAAATAAGTTGTTAGGGAGTGGCCCCTGTGGCCCTTATTAGGGGTCACAGGACCACCAAAGCTACAATTTATAATCCTCACTAGTCAAGGAGTCTGTACACACAATTTCAGCTTTCTAGGCCTCATGGTTCTGGAGAAGAAGATGAAAATAGGTTTTTAGGGTGTGGCCCCTGTGGCCCTTATTAGGGGTCACAGGACCACCAAAGCTACAATTCATAATCCTCACTAGTCAAGGAGTCTGTACACACAATTTCAGCTTTCTAGGCCTCATGGTTCTGGAGAAGAAGATGAAAATAGGTTTTTAGGGTGTGGCCCCTGTGGCCCTTATTAGGGTTCACAGGGCCACCAAAGCTAAAATTTATACTCCTCACTAGTCAAGGAGTCTGTACACAAAGTTTTAGGTTTCTAGGCCTCATGGTTCTGGAGAAGAAGATGAAAATAGGTTTTTAGGGTGTGGCCCCTGTGGCCCTTATTAGGGGTCACAGGGCCACCAAAGCTACAATTTATAATCCTCACTAGTCCAGGTGTCTGTACACAAAGTTTCAGCTTTCTAGGCCTCATGGTTCTGGGGAAGAAGATGAAAATAGGTTTTTAGGGAGTGGCCCCTGTGGCCCTTATTAGAGGTCACAGGGCCACCAATGCTACAATTTATAATCCTCATCAGTCAAGGAGTCTGTACACAAAGTTTCAGCTTTCTAGGCCTCATGGTTCTGGAGAAGAAGATGAAAATAGGTTTTTAGGGTGTGGCCCCTGTGGCCCTTATTAGGGTTCACAGGGCCACCAAAGCTAAAATTTATACTCCTCACTAGTCAATGAGTCTGTACACAAAGTTTCAGCTTTCTAGGCCTCATGGTTCTGGGGACGAAGATCAAAATAAGTTGTTAGGGAGTGGCCCCTGTGGCCCTTATTAGGGGTCACAGGGCCACCAAAGCTACAAGTTATAATCCTCACTAGTCCAGGAGTCTGTACACAAAGTTTCAGCTTTCTAGGCCTCATGGTTCTGGGGAAGAAGATGAAAATAGGTTTTTAGGGAGTGGTCCCTGTGGCCCTTATAAGAGGTCACAGGGCCACCAATGCTACAATTTATAATCCTCACTAGTCAAGGAGTATGTACACAAAGTTTTAGGTTTCTAGGCTTTATGGTTCTGGAGAAGAAGTCGAAATTCCACAAAGTTAACGGACGGACGGATGGACGGACGGACGGACGCCGGACACCATGCCATGCCATAAGCCCATCGGGCCTTACAGGCCAGATGAGCTAAAAATGAAAATAAATTGTAAATAAAATTTAAGTAAGATTCAAAACTGAACATTATAAGAGGTATTTCCTTTAATTTAAATTCATTTAAGGATAAGAAGAAAAGAAAAGTGTATAAAGTATTTACACTAGTCCATAGCAATGGCAATAATGAAATATGAAAGACAATACTTTTAGTTATCTTGTAACTGAATATCATTATCATGAAAGGTCCCTTCGTGTACCTAAAGTTATTAGCTGTTTGGTTGATATAAACTATTTCTGAATAAATGTTAATTGGTATACATTGGCTATAAATTTATACACTATAGATTTTGACAATTTCCTAACAATATATATATATTTTCTTTTTCAAAACACAAAATGTACTGTTGATATATATTCGAAGCGAAAATTCACAGGAACCCACGATTTGCCTACATTTTATTTACGAAAGGGCAAAGGGGTTACTGTGACCTATTTCCTTATAAATCTGTGCGAATTCCTATGTCCGTCATACCACATAATCGGCACTTCCGCATTCGTTTTCTAGTGCACATGAAATAAATATTCGTCAATTGTGTTTGAAATTTGTTGAAATTAGAATAATAAACAGTACAGAAACATTATCAATTGATCGTTTTGTTTAACATTACAAAATAAGACAGTTATTACACACGGAATATCAATGTCCGTAACGCTCACGTCAATGACAACGTGCGTTTGTTTGTCGGACATAACATGAGTTACCTCCCTTGATTTCAAGGGGCGTGGTTATCTCTCATCTGGCGATAGGTTAATTCTGATCTTACACCGTATTAAGTCTGATTGAAATTGACCCGGTTATTTTAAATAAAAGTATTTCAAAATTGACTTGACCAGGATACAAACCTGTTCCTTGACCTGACAGTAACACCGTTCTTTAGTCACATGTTCTGTAGCCATTTGACAAAACCAATTTATTGTTGAACCAATCACATCATCACGTTTAAATGAGCATTGTGGTTATCTTGAAGAACAAATGGCTTATAGCAGTAACTTGCCTCTAGCTATAACACTGATTGCTTTTTACAGGACTTGCTAGCTCAGCTTCGGAACAAGTGACTTGAGGGCCTGCAGTCAGACCATGTGGATGGAAAACACTAATGAAATGAGCTGAAATCCTAGAAGCAAGATTTTTAGACTTTTATTCCTCTGCAAGACTGAATACTGTTAATTTCAGTCACATTGACATTGCACTGAAACTTGCAAGAAAAAATTGAAACTTGCAAGAAAAACTTGAAACTTGCAAGAAAAACTTGAAACTAATAAAAATAGTAAAGACAAAAGAAGGGCTTCTAGTAAGGGCAACAAAGGCCTGAGGTCAAACCTGTCATGATATATGAATAATAACAAAGGGTCTTGCATACATGAAGAATATTTATATTTTTTGATAGAATTAAAAAAGTAAGTAATTTTTCAACATAGTATTGAATGACATTTGGAAGTTATTAGTATACAAATCTATATTTACTAACCAGGTGCTCCTTGTGGATTCCAGTTAGGAAATCTCCAACTCTGAAATAAGATATTTCAAGCTTTAATAATAACACATTTTGTTGAGATAAAATGTTCATTTCAGAAATCATATTTTATCACATAACTTGCTCTACTAATAAGCCAGAAAACACAGATTTTAATTTTGAAAAGATTTGAAAAAAGAGTTTGAAGGAATAGTGTAGATCATAAAAGAAAATACTTTACTCTTGGGACAGGACATCTTCCTACGCAGAGCCTAAAAGGCCAGTTTCCAAACTGTCATTTTATGCCTTGCTGCATAGCCTTGAGTTTTCTGTGCTTGCTCTCTAGTCTGTAGGGGCACTATAGCAGCACAGAAAAGTAAAGTCTCTGCAGCAAGGCATAAAATGACAGTTTGGAAACTGGCCTTTTAGGCTCTGCGTAGGAAGATGGGGACAGGACAGCACAGCTATGAAATATCTGGATGAAGCTGCTTTCCTTAAAACTTTTCAGAATATAATGAGGCAGTTTTAAAGGGATAGCCCTATCTTACAAAATGGCGGACCTCTCTGAGCTGATATCCAATTACAAACTTTTAAAATCTTCATAATGACAGTGTATGAAATATGGCCCGTCCGACAGCCCGGTACTGGTTACTTTTGATCGGACTGGTAACTTGTTGAGCTTTTCTTAAATTTTACCATTGTAATTTACAAAATACCAATTTTGGGCTGGCTACATTTTTAGCTTATTTCAAACACTGATAATGAGCTGTCTTTTTTACTACAATTTATCTCCTCTTTATTTTTTTAATCACATTGACAGATCATATTGAATATCCTTATCTAAAACATGTCATGGACACGACATACTTACAACCTGAAAAATATACATAATGGCTAAATATGAGATGTTAACATCGTCCCTGCTGGAGGCAGATAAAGATGCAAGGCATATAGGAAAAAGGATATTGGAGAGTCCATGATAAGACTATGTTTATGATTTGATTTTGAAAATTAGTATCTCCTTAGCATGATCAAGGGCTAAACTGATATTTAGGCATGAGTGTCTTAAACATTATGCCATTAGCACAAATATGATATGAACATTATATACAAAGTCATGTAAACAAAGACAAATAATAAAAATATACTTCCTGCTCCCAGTGTACACAATATCATAGCATTGATCTAGACTTGTCATCACAATGGAAAACTAATATTTTGCCCTGGGTCATCGTTTATGAAAGATATAAACCCAATATGATTACCGTTCCAGGTAGCAATATATGTTTTTCCTAAACTTTTTAATTACTTGTGGAAATTAAACATTCTAGAGAGATATCTAAGGAAGACCTAGTTTCTTTAATTGTGAGGCAATGAGTAGTTACTAGTTACATGACAGACACTAATTTGGTTATTTCAAATAAGACATGGCTAATATATGATAGGCATGTAAAGTCAGTGTATGAAATAAGGCCCGTCCGGCAGCCCGGTACTGCATGGTTACTTTTGGTTGGGACTGGTAACTTTTTGAGCTTTTCCTTAAATTTTACCATTATAATTTACAAAATACCAATTTTGGGCTGGCAACATTTTTAGCTTATTTCAAACACTGGTAAAGTAAGTTTTTAAGTAACATGGTCTCAAATTCAAAAAGTTGTTTTGATATAAGAGAGAACATAAATAACTCAAACAGTAACAATTCTACCAAAAAAGTATCATACCATCACCAAAACTGTCAAGAATATGAACACTCAGCGGTTTAAACCGATTTTTGACATAATCAACAAAACGAAAATGACTCAAGAAGTTTTCAATATTCTTACCATAATTGTTGAACTTCCGATTCACGTGGGCACAACAAAGACAGCATTGGCACGTGGATAGTCTAAGCAACTTTGGGAAACTATATTTCTTAATCTATGGGTTTTCGTCAAGACATTTTTGGTAACGAGTTTGGGAAAACAGTAGAGCTCCAGAAGGGATTTCCCCTGTTCGATAAGTTTCTATTTTTAGTATAGCTTATAACACTTCCGGGTCAAATTCTCAAGCTCAGCACACCGCGTGGCATCGTTTGTAAGGACAGTGCAGGTTGTAAACTTCGCTGTACTGAGATTACGGTGCCCCATATACTTTTAAATGATGACGACTCACAATATAAAAATACTAATATCATGCGTATTACTGTTTAGGAAAACCCCTAGCGTTTAGCATAATAACTTACAATTAGTTTGTCCCAGATGATGGACACACGAAATTTAAAAATAATCAATATTCAAAAGTAGGCCATTCTCGAATATAGTTTAGAACATCCCTAACAAATGATAAGAAAGCAGTTGCCAATTCAATATTTTATTTTTAAATGTTGATTATTTTCAATTGCATCATCAAAGATGTAATGAAAATGCAGATTCAATACAGCAGATTGTTATTTCAAGAGATGTGCATATCTCCCAACAAAAATATGCTACAGAATTCATATCTTCCCCTATACTGGCTGGGGACCAGTTATCGACGGGGACCAGTTTATCGCCACTACTTCGTTTTTGCACATGCGCATATCTGATCACGTCATTTTTAGTATGAAAAGATCGGCAATATCACCAGAAACTTGGATATCCGAAAAAAATTCCATGGTGTGTTAACTATAAAAATATAATATGATTAATCATAAGAAAATATTCACAAAATTTACAATAGGATCGTGGGGGGGGGGGGGGGGGGTGGGGGGATGTCATGTATGTCAAAATAGTGTTATTTTTATTTTTTAAATCAATGTTCATTTATGAAGTGTATACAATACTTCTATAATGAAAAAAGAAATAATTTCATTTAAAAAAAATATATTGCATTAGATGAAAATCCATAAATCATGAAGTGGCGATAAACTGGTCCTGTTAGTTGTTTGGAAAGCACAAGATAGACACTCGAACTTTCGCTTCTCAGAGTTACTGAAATACACGATAGACAACTGTAAAAAAGCAAAAAAGAAAGGCAAATAGCTAATCAATCATCAATATGAGTAATGTTTGATTTGGTTGAAAAGCAATTAATTAAAATGTTATAAACCTCGAAAAAACGGCGATAACTGGTCCCCAGCCAGTACACTTTTTACAAGTTGACCATATTTTAACATTAGCCAGAGTGAATGTCACAACATTTCTTAGAGGTCTTTGTTCTGAAAATGGAGACCACAGTCTGATTAAATTCGGCCTAGTTCCAAGGAATAAAAGTTTTGAAATATTAACTCTATTGAGAGTTGAACTTCATATCTCTTTAGGTTTCCTCTCCACTTGGAGCTGGTGTAGAGGATCTCCATGGAGTTGATATTTTGGATATTATATTCCTCCGAACTAGGCTGATTTTAACAAGTGAAGAAGCGAGCAAAGCTCTCATACCCCCGCTCCCCACTTTGTTCAAAGAATTTCAAATAGTAAAATATTGGTTAAAGTTGTATGATAGTTGAGTATACAGTAAGTCATTGTGTAAGTCTTCTTTCCACTGAAACCCCAATACCATATTCATTAACAGGTTTTACAATTAAAAGGGTACATCTAAGGATAATGGTATATCTTTGTTTCAAATTTGAGGTAGTTATCATGAATATTCTACGAGATGCACTGAAGACAAAATTATTTTTGTTGAGTCACTTTGTAAGTTATGTTTTCCAAAGAAACCCTAATTGGGCAAAAATCCATCCACAATTCTGCTTGGCGTGCCCCTGTCGTCAGATACTTAGGCCTGATGAGTTAAAGATATGTTTAATGTATGGAAAACAACAAACAACAGTTCTAGCAAATCAGTTTTATTTGAAAGATGATGTTTTATATACAGAAAAATCAACATATTTTTAGCTCATCTGGACTGCAAGGCCTGATGGGCTTATGGCTTGGCATGGTGTCCGGCGTCCGTCCGTTCTTCAATCTGTCCCGGGCTGAGAAGCACAAGGCCTAGAAAGCAGAAACTTTGTGTACAGACTCCTTGACTTGTGGGGATTCTAATTTATAGCTAATGTGTACAAACCCTAAAAACATATTTTCATATTCTTCTCAAGAAGCATAAGGCCTAGAAAAGCTGAAACTTTGTGTACAGACTCCTTTGGAAAGTTGGGATTATTATTTATAGCTAATGTGGACCTTTGGTCCCTAATAGGGGCCACAGGGGCCACATCCTTAAAACCTAGAAAGCTGAAACTTTGTGTACAGACTCCTTGACTGGTGGGGGATTATGATTTATAGCTAAATTGTACATTTTGTGACCCTGTGGCCCCTTCTAAGGGGGGAACCACATTTGACACACCCTTAAGCAAAATTTATATGAAGCCTGATATGCTACAGAGCCAATGGCTCTTTTTTATATTTAATGATCTAAACCTGTTGATCTAAATTTATTTAGATTGATCTTTTGAATACTACAAGTCATCGTTGCATTCAAACAACAAATTTTGCAAAAGCGGCAAGGTTTGAGCCAGTAATTGGAACCTGTTCTATTTGTCTTGCGGGATGAGTTGACAGATATTAATGAAGTTCGTATTCAGTATTCACATACTGATTGACAGTGATTGTCTTCTAAATAATAGCCCGCCTCGAGTTTCAGATCCTTCCTGCCAAATTTTTAAAATTTAAGAATAGTTATTAAAAATATATCTGTAGACACTAAACCAGATCGAATTTAATTTGTTTCATCATAATAATTGCCTATTGACCATTAAGTGATCATGTGTCAACACAAATTTGTTACAGCGCAAGATATAAGCATTCGTACTGGCTTTGGCTCGGGGGATATCTCGTTGGTCTAACAGGTTGACTGCAGGACTCCAATCCGGAGGTCCCGGGTTCGAACACCATTGGAGGTGGTCTCCAAATAATGAAAACACAATATGAATCATTTATATATTTAATTTTTGGTTATTATTTATGATTTAAACGAAAAGGTCATAAAATTACAAGACTTCAGAACAATCATACAAAATGGCTTTTAAAGGGACACAACCCTTTCAAAACAGCAAATTATCTCCCTTTACCATTGAATTAGACATCCCTTGGAAAACTTTTGAAATCAGATTAAGATACTGTAATAATACTGCATATGTTAATGAAAATATCAGTAATTCTTACATTATTCAAATTTCTCATGGCTACATACTCATTAGTCATTAAAGATGAATTTTGATAAACATTCCCAATCTAATATATATATAGATATCTAATTTGAATATTCATACATAAACAAAGTTTAACGGTGTAGTAAATTTATGCTCATTCATATTTTTCTATATTGGTATAATTTGATTGTCAAGAATAATACTAAGTACCATTTATGAAGACTGTGTTTAATCATAATCATAAGAAATAAAGCACTTACTTCTAGTATATGAAAGAGACAGAAACCCCAGTATTTGAAAAAATAATAGTAATAATTTAAAAGATACCTTTGTATGTTAAAGCCATTTATACTTGCCAAAAACAGTCCATTCTAGTCAGATAGTTAGAGATATAATGTACAATTCTCATAATAAACATGTGTACAAACAAGAATGTCTCTTTCTTTGCTTCTATAAACATTGTCATATACCTAATTTGAAAAATCATTCATCATGAGCAAATGTTAATAAAAGCTTTCTGATTATATACACTTTTTCACTCTTTCAACGTGTTTTGTACAATATATACAGTAATACTGAAAATCAGACTTGTTAACTTTAGATTGAGAGATCTAATAATGATTATCCTCATAAACATCTCGTTAATAATGTCATACAAAACATGAAGGTATTAAGAGGTCTTTTACATCATCAGTCTTGCCAACTTTTACATTTCATTCTGATAAACAAAATAGGCAAACTTGTGTAAGCTCAATAGATTATTTTATTATCCTCAATTGTATTAAATTAATCCTCAGTAACCGATAAAATTGTTTCATCAGTAATGTTGAAATATTCATAGGATACAGGTTCATGTTTATTATATCTTTTTACATGGATTTCTGAATCTTGTTTGCCTCCTTACTCAGTCCAATGTTTTTGCCTAATCAGAATGTAAATAATATGTTTTTTTTTTTTTAAAGTATACGGTAGCCTCTGATATATATTCTAATGAATGCATAAAATTGAAGTTTGTGCAAAATTGACTGGCATTCTAAAAGTTGTCGAACAAAAACAGGAGGCAATAATATGCTTAAAAAAGAAACTATGCTCAAACAATTAATAAGATGGGCCCAGAAATCATCCCTTGTCTTACAGAAATTTTGGGCTCAAAATAAAACAAAAATACAATTAAGTTTATGACCGATTATGCATAAAATATTGAAAGCCTGAGAAATTGTCCCTTGACTTATAGAAATTTTGGGCTCACAGTAAAACAAAAAACAATTCAGTTTCACCATCAACAGATTATGCATAAAATATGAAAGCCCGAGTTCATGATACAGCTGGCCATAACTGGTTAAAGCTTAAGACTCAGTTTTGCAAGGCAAATATTCATGGAGTTTGGGAAGTTAGTTCATCACTCACATCAATCTTTCCCCTGCTGAAAACAATACATCTGGTCCATTCTGGAAACACTCTCTAATATCTGGTTTGTCAATCATTATTGATATTATCCCAAAGCTTTTAATTATTCAGAATGATATTTGATCAGCATTGATTAAAGCTGGGATTCTTATGTGTGTTGCGTGTTATGTGACACATAATGTCCATCCTGTCTCAGGGTACAAACGTTACGCTCACTCCACTAATCTGTACCCTTGGCTCAGAAGCTAGAATCGCTCGTGCGGCCCGATGATTCCATGAACGCGTAGTGCGTCATGCTTAATGTGTAAAGTGACGACCATATTTGATCTGTGTATATGGGTATAGCATATTCGGACACTTCCGGGAGTGTTCAGGCAAACACATTCGCGTACAAGGAATCAACCTCTACCATTTTGGTGTAAAGTGTTACATAGGCATTGCACACTACACATTACGGACACATTGAATGGTGGCCTAAAGCTTAAATATTTGCCTTGCAAACCTGAGACTATGACCTAAGAATATATCACAAATGACCTCAATACGCAAGATCGTCTGATAGGTCTCCTCTACCGATATCACAGAGAGCTTGAGCAAGGGTTTTCAGCATGGGTGGAGTGCGCGATCGTTCCTTCCACTTCTTCAACATCTGGTAACAGCATTCATAAGTTCCTGCCAGATGGAAGTCGTGCTCCACGGTTTCAACCTCCCCCTTCGACAAACCGAGCTGTTCCCCCAATTCCTTCCACGCAGTTGCCTTGTACTTGTCTATTCCTTTACTGATATTGTCCATCTGTTCCATAGTTGGTTCTCTCTCTGATTCTGAAGTCAAACAAAGTGATGATAATAGAAATAGAGCCAAATACATGTAGTTTGCAATTTCGACATATATATCATTATGTTGTTCTCAAGCAAGGGATGCATGCATCATTCTTCATTATCTCAAATTGAAGCGGCGTAAGACGACCTGAATCGGGATAACAGCATGCGGATCCACGGATGCAGTGGCGGGGCCAACCGAAGTTGGAAAAAACTAAGAGAAGGGATACCGCCAAAGTGATAACTCCATGTGTTGTGGACGGTTTTATCCCTTCTCTTCATTATCTCAACTTCTTGAATGCAAATCAAAGAAGAACTAGATTAGAGTTTGTGGGACACCACAAAACAGAGCAGTTTCAAAACTGAGGGTTTTGCATTCCCCTGTTTCCCCTTCTCTCTGTTCCTTCTTGTTCTCAAAAAACTAATTCTGATTTCAAAATTTGATATAAGGAAACATGTAAATAAATCTTGTGACCTTGACTTTTGACATTCAAGGTGAATAACCCCCTTTCTTCTATTCCACCCTCCCTGAAATTCACTGAATCCGCTTTTTTTCAAATACTGACTTGTTAAAGCCTTCTCCGGACTCTTCTTCTTGTCTTCTCGTGGTGGACGGGACTGCCTTGCGCGGGGTTGTGGTTGTCGTGGAGCTGCCGCACCTTGATCCACATTCAACACATTGTTTTGGCCTAATTGCACTTGGGAGTTGCTTACATTGACGGCAAAGCCTGTGGAAACAATATTCAAAGTCATTATTCCGATCATTGAAGACAAAGGAAAAAAAATAGAGCAATTGTTTCTGTAGCTCATCAGGCTTTACATCTGATTTTGCTTTAGGGTGTGGCCAATGTTGTTCCCTCCTAAGTAGGGGCAACAGGGTCACAAAATCTACAATTATTAATCCTCACTAGTCAAGGAGTCTGTACACAAAGTTTCAGATTTCTAGGCCTTATGGTTCTGGAGAAGAAGTCGAAATTCCACAAAGTTTATGGACGGATGGACGGACAGACAAATGGAAGGACGCCGTATACCATGCCTTACAGGCCAGATGAGGTAAAAATTCTAATAATGACTATAAAAACACAGGTCACTGAGGTGTTTGTTCAAATTTGTCTAATTGTGAATCCATGGTTACCAAAGGCTAAATGTTCCGATGTTCTACACTTTATATATATAATCACCCCCTGGGACTTGAGATTAACAGTTTATTTATTATAAGGTGAGGTTGATCCCACCATTGAAGACAAAGGACAAAAGTTTTAATAATGAGTTCAAAAACACGGGAAATTTTCCGAATTTGTTCATCCATGATGTCTAGGGCAAAAAGTTCCGATGTTCTCCTTCATATACATATAACCACCCCTGGGACCTTTCATCAGACAAACCTGATTTGAAGTGGAGGAGGGTTGGTGTCAAACCTTTAAAGGATGTCAATAATTTTGTAATAGGGAGGAATGAGAAGGAATAGAGGAATAACACCACACAAAGAAGTCTATGATTTTAACAATGTAGTACCCAGGGATGCAGATTCAAATTTTTGCCAATTGGACATTCCACATATAAGTCGTCAAATAATGATATTTTGTTCATAAATTTTGATGCTTTATCTCACGTAAATAAACATTTGAACATGTGGAAATATTTCATGACTAAAATTAAATTTTCTTATTTAATGTTTAGGCCTAGCTATATGAATATGTTTATAATTTCAATATATAATCAAGTTTCAATAGTGTCAGTTTGTCATGTCACGTAATGACATTGGAGAGTTTACGTACGCTTCTTTCTAAGTAGAGTTACTTCCCTTTGACCAATGTGCTAATCATTATTGTAGTTTTAGCGGTCGTTTCAGTATGAGTTGTTATCTCCCTTTGTTTACCTCGTGTTAGCGTGTCGGACATGAACGCTCTAGCGGCAAGCGTCGCAACTCATCATTTTCACACATTTCTATGCATTTATGCCTCCACCAAAACGTAAGTTTACATTCAATATGATAATGGAGTCATTCCTCATAATATTCACGTAATTATATCATTTTCTCGTGTCTATTTTATGCATATCTTATAAATGTGCATCGGTAAAGCCGTGAGGCTCTATATGAGTGGGATAATGTTACTTTCTAAAACCACGCTTCTCTGTAATTTCGTGAGGCTCTTAACTAGTGGATGTAACATTCATATTTTATTTTGTAGTGAATTTATCACTGTTTATGAACCGGTATGTTATTTTCAAAGCATTTTGATATCACAAAATATGTCAATTATGTAAATTAATTAAGCCAAATGTATTAATGAGTGTAACTTTGCCAATAGTGTAATTTACTCATTCAATGTCCAGAAACATCATACTTATCAAACCTTTTTTATTATTTTACAGTTTTTACCACATCAGTGATTGTCCTCATCATGTCTACCTATCACATGATCGTACCCTGGTACAATAAAGGCGATCCATGGTTAAACTAGCTGTTGAAGACTCTTCTTTCATAGTCAGAGAACAGTATACAGTTATTCAGTAAATAACTGCCAGGTGAATCTAATATAACTGGAAAGCAGACGATGTACAAATCTATTTATAGCAACGCATAACCATGCAAAAGTAAACACTGAAAAAACATAACATTGTAGAATAAAAGTACTTTGGCTGTTTTAAATGTAATTATATTAAGTTATGATGCATATCAACTACTTGACACACACCGCATAAGTTTTTTTAGCCTGTCAAACTTGCCAACAGATCAGCATGTTTTCGTTTCCCTATCACTGCAGTAATCCTGCTGATCCTTTCTCCTCCCTGCAGTAATGCAAGCTCCAAACACTGTGTTAATGAAGTCCTGGGCCTAGATTTTCAAAGCTCTCTTAAGTGTTAAGATAGTCGTAGGCCTATGTTAATGTATGGTACTTACGACTGTCTTAGCACTAAGAGAGCTTCGAAAATCCTGGGCCTGCTTGCAGAGTCGATGCATGGAGCTTGTGAAGTACTACTAGTACCCCTACACAATAAACCTATCGCCACCTGTCAATCAAATTTACTTTCCGACCAATCATAGAGCGTTATATATTCACTGCGCCATTGGCCGCGTTGCCGACGCCATTTTGTCCGTCAAACAATGAAACGTGTTTTACTTCCTTGTTTGATTTCCTCTGCATCCTAATTCAGGATATGCCTTATGAACTCGAAAAGTGTGCAGCTAGTTCCTTGAGTACCGTCTTGATACGCAGACAAATATTATAACATGTGTCATCTTCGGAAGAGGTTGCGTCACAATAGACGTTGAAACGGGAAAATTCGAAGCGGTGACGGACCAGGAATTAATTTCCTATTATTATACAACATTTACATCTGAATAAAATATGAACAAAATATCCTAAGTATTTATAATTGTTGCTGTTACTTCATTTTGGGGCATTTTGTAGATTTATTTCCCCCTCTCTTATTTCGTGGTTTGAATGCATTGAAGGCATAAACAACTATAAAAGACACATTACCTATTATATTTATCAGACTTTTTGAATTATCAAATGGCATTTGTTTTAACATTTGCCCCGATACACATGAAAGAATTGCTAAAAATATAATATAAAATGATTAAATATGTCAATGAAACTTATGAATTATGCCATACACAATGCACATTTACAAATTCTAATTTTTTATAACTTTTTATCAAGGATTTATATGAAATTTTTCAATAGAAATTTATCTGAATGCAACAATAAAGAACGTTAAGAATAAAAAAATACATTTTGTACTCATCATAATAATATTACTTTCAATAATTTGATAATTTTTTTTACATGTATGTTGTCTGTAACAAATGGACATACAGTTTGAATATATATAACAAATCATGTTAACTCTTATGATATTATCAAATTAGAAAGTATCATAGATATATGCTAATTAATATTTTTGATAATATATCCATATACTATTTATTAATAATTTTACAAGACCTCAATTGTTTGTCAAGTTATTCACTTGAAATATAATAAATGTTTAACCATTATAATGCTTATTATTCAATAAGTGTTCAAATATGTTGAAAGTGTTTTATGTTCCACAACTATTTTAAATAAAATTGCCTTGAAACAATATTCAAGTCAATACTGATGCTGACCATTGACATTTATAACTCTTAGAAATTGCAAACACAGCTAATCCCTCTCATTGACAAGTGTTCATATTTTCTAGGAAAAAAATCAATTATAAATTTGAAATTTTGAAATTGGCATTCTTACAATTGCTTTGGAAAGGTAGAGCCATGGGCCATTTTGTACAATTGATAAAAAAAACTGGACCATTAAAATGTTGAGGCTTACTATTGTGATATATGGGAAATTGCCAATTTGATATGCAGAATAATTATTAAAAGCCTGAAAATGGGTCATTGTTAAAACTGTCTTTCCCAATGCCTGATCATTCTTTTAGCAAAATATGAATTAACTAATATCTATTGACAAAGCAGAATAGTTCTACTTTTAGAGCAATTTTGATTTTATTTTTATGATTTATAGCTTACAAAGATATAATATACTCCCTTACCAATTTCCAACAATTTTGACATCTGATCTCAATTCTTAGCATATATCCATGATCTTAAGTGAATAATTGATAAAAAGTCGATATAAAAGTAAATATTTGAGTTTAAAAAATAGAGCCATTGGCTCTGTAGCTCATCAGGCTTCATTATCAATTATGCTTTATATATATTAGGGGCAACAGGATCACCAAGGCTAAAATTCATAATCCTCACTAGTCAATGAGTCTGTACACAAAGTTTCAGCTTTCTAGGCCTCATGGTTCTGGGGACGAAGATCAAAATAAGTTGTTAGGGAGTGGCCCCTGTGGCCCTTATTAGGGGTCACAGGACCACCAAAGCTACAATTTATAATCCTCACTAGTCAAGGAGTCTGTACACACAATTTCAGCTTTCTAGGCCTCATGGTTCTGGGGACGAAGATCAAAATAAGTTGTTAGGGAGTGGCCCCTGTGGCCCTTATTAGGGGTCACAGGACCACCAAAGCTACAATTTATAATCCTCACTAGTCAAGGAGTCTGTACACACAATTTCAGCTTTCTAGGCCTCATGGTTCTGGAGAAGAAGATGAAAATAGGTTTTTAGGGTGTGGCCCCTGTGGCCCTTATTAGGGGTCACAGGACCACCAAAGCTACAATTCATAATCCTCACTAGTCAAGGAGTCTGTACACACAATTTCAGCTTTCTAGGCCTCATGGTTCTGGAGAAGAAGATGAAAATAGGTTTTTAGGGTGTGGCCCCTGTGGCCCTTATTAGGGTTCACAGGGCCACCAAAGCTAAAATTTATACTCCTCACTAGTCAAGGAGTCTGTACACAAAGTTTTAGGTTTCTAGGCCTCATGGTTCTGGAGAAGAAGATGAAAATAGGTTTTTAGGGTGTGGCCCCTGTGGCCCTTATTAGGGGTCACAGGGCCACCAAAGCTACAATTTATAATCCTCACTAGTCCAGGTGTCTGTACACAAAGTTTCAGCTTTCTAGGCCTCATGGTTCTGGGGAAGAAGATGAAAATAGGTTTTTAGGGAGTGGCCCCTGTGGCCCTTATTAGAGGTCACAGGGCCACCAATGCTACAATTTATAATCCTCATCAGTCAAGGAGTCTGTACACAGAGTTTCAGCTTTCTAGGCCTCATGGTTCTGGAGAAGAAGATGAAAATAGGTTTATAGGGTGTGGCCCCTGTGGCCCTTATTAGGGTTCACAGGGCCACCAAAGCTAAAATTTATACTCCTCACTAGTCAATGAGTCTGTACACAAAGTTTCAGCTTTCTAGGCCTCATGGTTCTGGGGACGAAGATCAAAATAAGTTGTTAGGGAGTGGCCCCTGTGGCCCTTATTAGGGGTCACAGGGCCACCAAAGCTACAAGTTATAATCCTCACTAGTCCAGGAGTCTGTACACAAAGTTTCAGCTTTCTAGGCCTCATGGTTCTGGGGAAGAAGATGAAAATAGGTTTTTAGGGAGTGGTCCCTGTGGCCCTTATAAGAGGTCACAGGGCCACCAATGCTACAATTTATAATCCTCACTAGTCAAGGAGTATGTACACAAAGTTTTAGGTTTCTAGGCTTTATGGTTCTGGAGAAGAAGTCGAAATTCCACAAAGTTAACGGACGGACGGATGGACGGACGGACGGACGCCGGACACCATGCCATGCCATAAGCCCATCGGGCCTTACAGGCCAGATGAGCTAAAAATGAAAATAAATTGTAAATAAAATTTAAGTAAGATTCAAAACTGAACATTATAAGAGGTATTTCCTTTAATTTAAATTCATTTAAGGATAAGAAGAAAAGAAAAGTGTATAAAGTATTTACACTAGTCCATAGCAATGGCAATAATGAAATATGAAAGACAATACTTTTAGTTATCTTGTAACTGAATATCATTATCATGAAAGGTCCCTTCGTGTACCTAAAGTTATTAGCTGTTTGGTTGATATAAACTATTTCTGAATAAATGTTAATTGGTATACATTGGCTATAAATTTATACACTATAGATTTTGACAATTTCCTAACAATATATATATATTTTCTTTTTCAAAACACAAAATGTACTGTTGATATATATTCGAAGCGAAAATTCACAGGAACCCACGATTTGCCTACATTTTATTTACGAAAGGGCAAAGGGGTTACTGTGATCTCTACTGTACTGTTTGTTTTGTTTGTTATTTTTCACGGGAGAAATCGCAGAGACGTTGGACCTATATATTTTAGATTAATTTACGAAAGGGCAAAGGGCTGGTTCACCAAAACGTATGCGTAATTCTATATTTATATGTTCAGAAATGACCTATTTCCTTATAAATCTGTGCGAATTCCTATGTCCGTCATACCACATAATCGGCACTTCCGCATTCGTTTTCTAGTGCACATGAAATAAATATTCGTCAATTGTGTTTGAAATTTGTTGAAATTAGAATAATAAACAGTACAGAAACATTATCAATTGATCGTTTTGTTTAACATTACAAAATAAGACAGTTATTACACACGGAATATCAATGTCCGTAACGCTCACGTCAATGACAACGTGCGTTTGTTTGTCGGACATAACATGAGTTACCTCCCTTGATTTCAAGGGGCGTGGTTATCTCTCATCTGGCGATAGGTTAATTCTGATCTTACACCGTATTAAGTCTGATTGAAATTGACCCGGTTATTTTAAATAAAAGTATTTCAAAATTGACTTGACCAGGATACAAACCTGTTCCTTGACCTGACAGTAACACCGTTCTTTAGTCACATGTTCTGTAGCCATTTGACAAAACCAATTTATTGTTGAACCAATCACATCATCACGTTTAAATGAGCATTGTGGTTATCTTGAAGAACAAATGGCTTATAGCAGTAACTTGCCTCTAGCTATAACACTGATTGCTTTTTACAGGACTTGCTAGCTCAGCTTCGGAACATGTGACTTGAGGGCCTGCAGTCAGACCATGTGGATGGAAAACACTAATGAAATGAGCTGAAATCCTAGAAGCAAGATTTTTAGACTTTTATTCCTCTGCAAGACTGAATACTGTTAATTTCAGTCACATTGACATTGCACTGAAACTTGCAAGAAAAAATTGAAACTTGCAAGAAAAACTTGAAACTTGCAAGAAAAACTTGAAACTAATAAAAATAGTAAAGACAAAAGAAGGGCTTCTAGTAAGGGCAACAAAGGCCTGAGGTCAAACCTGTCATGATATATGAATAATAACAAAGGGTCTTGCATACATGAAGAATATTTATATTTTTTGATAGAATTAAAAAAGTAAGTAATTTTTCAACATAGTATTGAATGACATTTGGAAGTTATTAGTATACAAATCTATATTTACTAACCAGGTGCTCCTTGTGGATTCCAGTTAGGAAATCTCCAACTCTGAAATAAGATATTTCAAGCTTTAATAATAACACATTTTGTTGAGATAAAATGTTCATTTCAGAAATCATATTTTATCACATAACTTGCTCTACTAATAAGCCAGAAAACACAGATTTTAATTTTGAAAAGATTTGAAAAAAGAGTTTGAAGGAATAGTGTAGATCATAAAAGAAAATACTTTACTCTTGGGACAGGACATCTTCCTACGCAGAGCCTAAAAGGCCAGTTTCCAAACTGTCATTTTATGCCTTGCTGCATAGCCTTGAGTTTTCTGTGCTTGCTCTCTAGTCTGTAGGGGCACTATAGCAGCACAGAAAAGTAAAGTCTCTGCAGCAAGGCATAAAATGACAGTTTGGAAACTGGCCTTTTAGGCTCTGCGTAGGAAGATGGGGACAGGACAGCACAGCTATGAAATATCTGGATGAAGCTGCTTTCCTTAAAACTTTTCAGAATATAATGAGGCAGTTTTAAAGGGATAGCCCTATCTTACAAAATGGCGGACCTCTCTGAGCTGATATCCAATTACAAACTTTTAAAATCTTCATAATGACAGTGTATGAAATATGGCCCGTCCGACAGCCCGGTACTGGTTACTTTTGATCGGACTGGTAACTTGTTGAGCTTTTCTTAAATTTTACCATTGTAATTTACAAAATACCAATTTTGGGCTGGCTACATTTTTAGCTTATTTCAAACACTGATAATGAGCTGTCTTTTTTACTACAATTTATCTCCTCTTTATTTTTTTAATCACATTGACAGATCATATTGAATATCCTTATCTAAAACAAGTCAATGGCAGACAAAACAGAATATCATATCAGTTACATGACATCTATGTTTATTACACTCATGACTAAATATCAGTATATCCCCCGTTCTAACTTGGAAAATACTGATATTTAGGCACTCGTGTCATAAACATAGTATGTCATGGACACGACATACTTACAACCTGAAAAATATACATAATGGCTAAATATGAGATGTTAACATCGTCCCTGCTGGAGGCAGATAAAGATGCAAGGCATATAGGAAAAAGGATATTGGAGAGTCCATGATAAGACTATGTTTATGATTTGATTTTGAAAATTAGTATCTCCTTAGCATGATCAAGGGCTAAACTGATATTTAGGCATGAGTGTCTTAAACATTATGCCATTAGCACAAATATGATATGAACATTATATACAAAGTCATGTAAACAAAGACAAATAATAAAAATATACTTCCTGCTCCCAGTGTACACAATATCATAGCATTGATCTAGACTTGTCATCACAATGGAAAACTAATATTTTGCCCTGGGTCATCGTTTATGAAAGATATAAACCCAATATGATTACCGTTCCAGGTAGCAATATATGTTTTTCCTAAACTTTTTAATTACTTGTGGAAATTAAACATTCTAGAGAGATATCTAAGGAAGACCTAGTTTCTTTAATTGTGAGGCAATGAGTAGTTACTAGTTACATGACAGACACTAATTTGGTTATTTCAAATAAGACATGGCTAATATATGATAGGCATGTAAAGTCAGTGTATGAAATAAGGCCCGTCCGGCAGCCCGGTACTGCATGGTTACTTTTGGTTGGGACTGGTAACTTTTTGAGCTTTTCCTTAAATTTTACCATTATAATTTACAAAATACCAATTTTGGGCTGGCAACATTTTTAGCTTATTTCAAACACTGGTAAAGTAAGTTTTTAAGTAACATGGTCTCAAATTCAAAAAGTTGTTTTGATATAAGAGAGAACATAAATAACTCAAACAGTAACAATTCTACCAAAAAAGTATCATACCATCACCAAAACTGTCAAGAATATGAACACTCAGCGGTTTAAACCGATTTTTGACATAATCAACAAAACGAAAATGACTCAAGAAGTTTTCAATATTCTTACCATAATTGTTGAACTTCCGATTCACGTGGGCACAACAAAGACAGCATTGGCACGTGGATAGTCTAAGCAACTTTGGGAAACTATATTTCTTAATCTATGGGTTTTCGTCAAGACATTTTTGGTAACGAGTTTGGGAAAACAGTAGAGCTCCAGAAGGGATTTCCCCTGTTCGATAAGTTTCTATTTTTAGTATAGCTTATAACACTTCCGGGTCAAATTCTCAAGCTCAGCACACCGCGTGGCATCGTTTGTAAGGACAGTGCAGGTTGTAAACTTCGCTGTACTGAGATTACGGTGCCCCATATACTTTTAAATGATGACGACTCACAATATAAAAATACTAATATCATGCGTATTACTGTTTAGGAAAACCCCTAGCGTTTAGCATAATAACTTACAATTAGTTTGTCCCAGATGATGGACACACGAAATTTAAAAATAATCAATATTCAAAAGTAGGCCATTCTCGAATATAGTTTAGAACATCCCTAACAAATGATAAGAAAGCAGTTGCCAATTCAATATTTTATTTTTAAATGTTGATTATTTTCAATTGCATCATCAAAGATGTAATGAAAATGCAGATTCAATACAGCAGATTGTTATTTCAAGAGATGTGCATATCTCCCAACAAAAATATGCTACAGAATTCATATCTTCCCCTATACTGGCTGGGGACCAGTTATCGACGGGGACCAGTTTATCGCCACTACTTCGTTTTTGCACATGCGCATATCTGATCACGTCATTTTTAGTATGAAAAGATCGGCAATATCACCAGAAACTTGGATATCCGAAAAAAATTCCATGGTGTGTTAACTATAAAAATATAATATGATTAATCATAAGAAAATATTCACAAAATTTACAATAGGATCGTGGGGGGGGGGGGGGGGGGTGGGGGGATGTCATGTATGTCAAAATAGTGTTATTTTTATTTTTTAAATCAATGTTCATTTATGAAGTGTATACAATACTTCTATAATGAAAAAAGAAATAATTTCATTTAAAAAAAATATATTGCATTAGATGAAAATCCATAAATCATGAAGTGGCGATAAACTGGTCCTGTTAGTTGTTTGGAAAGCACAAGATAGACACTCGAACTTTCGCTTCTCAGAGTTACTGAAATACACGATAGACAACTGTAAAAAAGCAAAAAAGAAAGGCAAATAGCTAATCAATCATCAATATGAGTAATGTTTGATTTGGTTGAAAAGCAATTAATTAAAATGTTATAAACCTCGAAAAAACGGCGATAACTGGTCCCCAGCCAGTACACTTTTTACAAGTTGACCATATTTTAACATTAGCCAGAGTGAATGTCACAACATTTCTTAGAGGTCTTTGTTCTGAAAATGGAGACCACAGTCTGATTAAATTCGGCCTAGTTCCAAGGAATAAAAGTTTTGAAATATTAACTCTATTGAGAGTTGAACTTCATATCTCTTTAGGTTTCCTCTCCACTTGGAGCTGGTGTAGAGGATCTCCATGGAGTTGATATTTTGGATATTATATTCCTCCGAACTAGGCTGATTTTAACAAGTGAAGAAGCGAGCAAAGCTCTCATACCCCCGCTCCCCACTTTGTTCAAAGAATTTCAAATAGTAAAATATTGGTTAAAGTTGTATGATAGTTGAGTATACAGTAAGTCATTGTGTAAGTCTTCTTTCCACTGAAACCCCAATACCATATTCATTAACAGGTTTTACAATTAAAAGGGTACATCTAAGGATAATGGTATATCTTTGTTTCAAATTTGAGGTAGTTATCATGAATATTCTACGAGATGCACTGAAGACAAAATTATTTTTGTTGAGTCACTTTGTAAGTTATGTTTTCCAAAGAAACCCTAATTGGGCAAAAATCCATCCACAATTCTGCTTGGCGTGCCCCTGTCGTCAGATACTTAGGCCTGATGAGTTAAAGATATGTTTAATGTATGGAAAACAACAAACAACAGTTCTAGCAAATCAGTTTTATTTGAAAGATGATGTTTTATATACAGAAAAATCAACATATTTTTAGCTCATCTGGACTGCAAGGCCTGATGGGCTTATGGCTTGGCATGGTGTCCGGCGTCCGTCCGTTCTTCAATCTGTCCCGGGCTGAGAAGCACAAGGCCTAGAAAGCAGAAACTTTGTGTACAGACTCCTTGACTTGTGGGGATTCTAATTTATAGCTAATGTGTACAAACCCTAAAAACATATTTTCATATTCTTCTCAAGAAGCATAAGGCCTAGAAAAGCTGAAACTTTGTGTACAGACTCCTTTGGAAAGTTGGGATTATTATTTATAGCTAATGTGGACCTTTGGTCCCTAATAGGGGCCACAGGGGCCACATCCTTAAAACCTAGAAAGCTGAAACTTTGTGTACAGACTCCTTGACTGGTGGGGGATTATGATTTATAGCTAAATTGTACATTTTGTGACCCTGTGGCCCCTTCTAAGGGGGGAACCACATTTGACACACCCTTAAGCAAAATTTATATGAAGCCTGATATGCTACAGAGCCAATGGCTCTTTTTTATATTTAATGATCTAAACCTGTTGATCTAAATTTATTTAGATTGATCTTTTGAATACTACAAGTCATCGTTGCATTCAAACAACAAATTTTGCAAAAGCGGCAAGGTTTGAGCCAGTAATTGGAACCTGTTCTATTTGTCTTGCGGGATGAGTTGACAGATATTAATGAAGTTCGTATTCAGTATTCACATACTGATTGACAGTGATTGTCTTCTAAATAATAGCCCGCCTCGAGTTTCAGATCCTTCCTGCCAAATTTTTAAAATTTAAGAATAGTTATTAAAAATATATCTGTAGACACTAAACCAGATCGAATTTAATTTGTTTCATCATAATAATTGCCTATTGACCATTAAGTGATCATGTGTCAACACAAATTTGTTACAGCGCAAGATATAAGCATTCGTACTGGCTTTGGCTCGGGGGATATCTCGTTGGTCTAACAGGTTGACTGCAGGACTCCAATCCGGAGGTCCCGGGTTCGAACACCATTGGAGGTGGTCTCCAAATAATGAAAACACAATATGAATCATTTATATATTTAATTTTTGGTTATTATTTATGATTTAAACGAAAAGGTCATAAAATTACAAGACTTCAGAACAATCATACAAAATGGCTTTTAAAGGGACACAACCCTTTCAAAACAGCAAATTATCTCCCTTTACCATTGAATTAGACATCCCTTGGAAAACTTTTGAAATCAGATTAAGATACTGTAATAATACTGCATATGTTAATGAAAATATCAGTAATTCTTACATTATTCAAATTTCTCATGGCTACATACTCATTAGTCATTAAAGATGAATTTTGATAAACATTCCCAATCTAATATATATATAGATATCTAATTTGAATATTCATACATAAACAAAGTTTAACGGTGTAGTAAATTTATGCTCATTCATATTTTTCTATATTGGTATAATTTGATTGTCAAGAATAATACTAAGTACCATTTATGAAGACTGTGTTTAATCATAATCATAAGAAATAAAGCACTTACTTCTAGTATATGAAAGAGACAGAAACCCCAGTATTTGAAAAAATAATAGTAATAATTTAAAAGATACCTTTGTATGTTAAAGCCATTTATACTTGCCAAAAACAGTCCATTCTAGTCAGATAGTTAGAGATATAATGTACAATTCTCATAATAAACATGTGTACAAACAAGAATGTCTCTTTCTTTGCTTCTATAAACATTGTCATATACCTAATTTGAAAAATCATTCATCATGAGCAAATGTTAATAAAAGCTTTCTGATTATATACACTTTTTCACTCTTTCAACGTGTTTTGTACAATATATACAGTAATACTGAAAATCAGACTTGTTAACTTTAGATTGAGAGATCTAATAATGATTATCCTCATAAACATCTCGTTAATAATGTCATACAAAACATGAAGGTATTAAGAGGTCTTTTACATCATCAGTCTTGCCAACTTTTACATTTCATTCTGATAAACAAAATAGGCAAACTTGTGTAAGCTCAATAGATTATTTTATTATCCTCAATTGTATTAAATTAATCCTCAGTAACCGATAAAATTGTTTCATCAGTAATGTTGAAATATTCATAGGATACAGGTTCATGTTTATTATATCTTTTTACATGGATTTCTGAATCTTGTTTGCCTCCTTACTCAGTCCAATGTTTTTGCCTAATCAGAATGTAAATAATATGTTTTTTTTTTTTTAAAGTATACGGTAGCCTCTGATATATATTCTAATGAATGCATAAAATTGAAGTTTGTGCAAAATTGACTGGCATTCTAAAAGTTGTCGAACAAAAACAGGAGGCAATAATATGCTTAAAAAAGAAACTATGCTCAAACAATTAATAAGATGGGCCCAGAAATCATCCCTTGTCTTACAGAAATTTTGGGCTCAAAATAAAACAAAAATACAATTAAGTTTATGACCGATTATGCATAAAATATTGAAAGCCTGAGAAATTGTCCCTTGACTTATAGAAATTTTGGGCTCACAGTAAAACAAAAAACAATTCAGTTTCACCATCAACAGATTATGCATAAAATATGAAAGCCCGAGTTCATGATACAGCTGGCCATAACTGGTTAAAGCTTAAGACTCAGTTTTGCAAGGCAAATATTCATGGAGTTTGGGAAGTTAGTTCATCACTCACATCAATCTTTCCCCTGCTGAAAACAATACATCTGGTCCATTCTGGAAACACTCTCTAATATCTGGTTTGTCAATCATTATTGATATTATCCCAAAGCTTTTAATTATTCAGAATGATATTTGATCAGCATTGATTAAAGCTGGGATTCTTATGTGTGTTGCGTGTTATGTGACACATAATGTCCATCCTGTCTCAGGGTACAAACGTTACGCTCACTCCACTAATCTGTACCCTTGGCTCAGAAGCTAGAATCGCTCGTGCGGCCCGATGATTCCATGAACGCGTAGTGCGTCATGCTTAATGTGTAAAGTGACGACCATATTTGATCTGTGTATATGGGTATAGCATATTCGGACACTTCCGGGAGTGTTCAGGCAAACACATTCGCGTACAAGGAATCAACCTCTACCATTTTGGTGTAAAGTGTTACATAGGCATTGCACACTACACATTACGGACACATTGAATGGTGGCCTAAAGCTTAAATATTTGCCTTGCAAACCTGAGACTATGACCTAAGAATATATCACAAATGACCTCAATACGCAAGATCGTCTGATAGGTCTCCTCTACCGATATCACAGAGAGCTTGAGCAAGGGTTTTCAGCATGGGTGGAGTGCGCGATCGTTCCTTCCACTTCTTCAACATCTGGTAACAGCATTCATAAGTTCCTGCCAGATGGAAGTCGTGCTCCACGGTTTCAACCTCCCCCTTCGACAAACCGAGCTGTTCCCCCAATTCCTTCCACGCAGTTGCCTTGTACTTGTCTATTCCTTTACTGATATTGTCCATCTGTTCCATAGTTGGTTCTCTCTCTGATTCTGAAGTCAAACAAAGTGATGATAATAGAAATAGAGCCAAATACATGTAGTTTGCAATTTCGACATATATATCATTATGTTGTTCTCAAGCAAGGGATGCATGCATCATTCTTCATTATCTCAAATTGAAGCGGCGTAAGACGACCTGAATCGGGATAACAGCATGCGGATCCACGGATGCAGTGGCGGGGCCAACCGAAGTTGGAAAAAACTAAGAGAAGGGATACCGCCAAAGTGATAACTCCATGTGTTGTGGACGGTTTTATCCCTTCTCTTCATTATCTCAACTTCTTGAATGCAAATCAAAGAAGAACTAGATTAGAGTTTGTGGGACACCACAAAACAGAGCAGTTTCAAAACTGAGGGTTTTGCATTCCCCTGTTTCCCCTTCTCTCTGTTCCTTCTTGTTCTCAAAAAACTAATTCTGATTTCAAAATTTGATATAAGGAAACATGTAAATAAATCTTGTGACCTTGACTTTTGACATTCAAGGTGAATAACCCCCTTTCTTCTATTCCACCCTCCCTGAAATTCACTGAATCCGCTTTTTTTCAAATACTGACTTGTTAAAGCCTTCTCCGGACTCTTCTTCTTGTCTTCTCGTGGTGGACGGGACTGCCTTGCGCGGGGTTGTGGTTGTCGTGGAGCTGCCGCACCTTGATCCACATTCAACACATTGTTTTGGCCTAATTGCACTTGGGAGTTGCTTACATTGACGGCAAAGCCTGTGGAAACAATATTCAAAGTCATTATTCCGATCATTGAAGACAAAGGAAAAAAAATAGAGCAATTGTTTCTGTAGCTCATCAGGCTTTACATCTGATTTTGCTTTAGGGTGTGGCCAATGTTGTTCCCTCCTAAGTAGGGGCAACAGGGTCACAAAATCTACAATTATTAATCCTCACTAGTCAAGGAGTCTGTACACAAAGTTTCAGATTTCTAGGCCTTATGGTTCTGGAGAAGAAGTCGAAATTCCACAAAGTTTATGGACGGATGGACGGACAGACAAATGGAAGGACGCCGTATACCATGCCTTACAGGCCAGATGAGGTAAAAATTCTAATAATGACTATAAAAACACAGGTCACTGAGGTGTTTGTTCAAATTTGTCTAATTGTGAATCCATGGTTACCAAAGGCTAAATGTTCCGATGTTCTACACTTTATATATATAATCACCCCCTGGGACTTGAGATTAACAGTTTATTTATTATAAGGTGAGGTTGATCCCACCATTGAAGACAAAGGACAAAAGTTTTAATAATGAGTTCAAAAACACGGGAAATTTTCCGAATTTGTTCATCCATGATGTCTAGGGCAAAAAGTTCCGATGTTCTCCTTCATATACATATAACCACCCCTGGGACCTTTCATCAGACAAACCTGATTTGAAGTGGAGGAGGGTTGGTGTCAAACCTTTAAAGGATGTCAATAATTTTGTAATAGGGAGGAATGAGAAGGAATAGAGGAATAACACCACACAAAGAAGTCTATGATTTTAACAATGTAGTACCCAGGGATGCAGATTCAAATTTTTGCCAATTGGACATTCCACATATAAGTCGTCAAATAATGATATTTTGTTCATAAATTTTGATGCTTTATCTCACGTAAATAAACATTTGAACATGTGGAAATATTTCATGACTAAAATTAAATTTTCTTATTTAATGTTTAGGCCTAGCTATATGAATATGTTTATAATTTCAATATATAATCAAGTTTCAATAGTGTCAGTTTGTCATGTCACGTAATGACATTGGAGAGTTTACGTACGCTTCTTTCTAAGTAGAGTTACTTCCCTTTGACCAATGTGCTAATCATTATTGTAGTTTTAGCGGTCGTTTCAGTATGAGTTGTTATCTCCCTTTGTTTACCTCGTGTTAGCGTGTCGGACATGAACGCTCTAGCGGCAAGCGTCGCAACTCATCATTTTCACACATTTCTATGCATTTATGCCTCCACCAAAACGTAAGTTTACATTCAATATGATAATGGAGTCATTCCTCATAATATTCACGTAATTATATCATTTTCTCGTGTCTATTTTATGCATATCTTATAAATGTGCATCGGTAAAGCCGTGAGGCTCTATATGAGTGGGATAATGTTACTTTCTAAAACCACGCTTCTCTGTAATTTCGTGAGGCTCTTAACTAGTGGATGTAACATTCATATTTTATTTTGTAGTGAATTTATCACTGTTTATGAACCGGTATGTTATTTTCAAAGCATTTTGATATCACAAAATATGTCAATTATGTAAATTAATTAAGCCAAATGTATTAATGAGTGTAACTTTGCCAATAGTGTAATTTACTCATTCAATGTCCAGAAACATCATACTTATCAAACCTTTTTTATTATTTTACAGTTTTTACCACATCAGTGATTGTCCTCATCATGTCTACCTATCACATGATCGTACCCTGGTACAATAAAGGCGATCCATGGTTAAACTAGCTGTTGAAGACTCTTCTTTCATAGTCAGAGAACAGTATACAGTTATTCAGTAAATAACTGCCAGGTGAATCTAATATAACTGGAAAGCAGACGATGTACAAATCTATTTATAGCAACGCATAACCATGCAAAAGTAAACACTGAAAAAACATAACATTGTAGAATAAAAGTACTTTGGCTGTTTTAAATGTAATTATATTAAGTTATGATGCATATCAACTACTTGACACACACCGCATAAGTTTTTTTAGCCTGTCAAACTTGCCAACAGATCAGCATGTTTTCGTTTCCCTATCACTGCAGTAATCCTGCTGATCCTTTCTCCTCCCTGCAGTAATGCAAGCTCCAAACACTGTGTTAATGAAGTCCTGGGCCTAGATTTTCAAAGCTCTCTTAAGTGTTAAGATAGTCGTAGGCCTATGTTAATGTATGGTACTTACGACTGTCTTAGCACTAAGAGAGCTTCGAAAATCCTGGGCCTGCTTGCAGAGTCGATGCATGGAGCTTGTGAAGTACTACTAGTACCCCTACACAATAAACCTATCGCCACCTGTCAATCAAATTTACTTTCCGACCAATCATAGAGCGTTATATATTCACTGCGCCATTGGCCGCGTTGCCGACGCCATTTTGTCCGTCAAACAATGAAACGTGTTTTACTTCCTTGTTTGATTTCCTCTGCATCCTAATTCAGGATATGCCTTATGAACTCGAAAAGTGTGCAGCTAGTTCCTTGAGTACCGTCTTGATACGCAGACAAATATTATAACATGTGTCATCTTCGGAAGAGGTTGCGTCACAATAGACGTTGAAACGGGAAAATTCGAAGCGGTGACGGACCAGGAATTAATTTCCTATTATTATACAACATTTACATCTGAATAAAATATGAACAAAATATCCTAAGTATTTATAATTGTTGCTGTTACTTCATTTTGGGGCATTTTGTAGATTTATTTCCCCCTCTCTTATTTCGTGGTTTGAATGCATTGAAGGCATAAACAACTATAAAAGACACATTACCTATTATATTTATCAGACTTTTTGAATTATCAAATGGCATTTGTTTTAACATTTGCCCCGATACACATGAAAGAATTGCTAAAAATATAATATAAAATGATTAAATATGTCAATGAAACTTATGAATTATGCCATACACAATGCACATTTACAAATTCTAATTTTTTATAACTTTTTATCAAGGATTTATATGAAATTTTTCAATAGAAATTTATCTGAATGCAACAATAAAGAACGTTAAGAATAAAAAAATACATTTTGTACTCATCATAATAATATTACTTTCAATAATTTGATAATTTTTTTTACATGTATGTTGTCTGTAACAAATGGACATACAGTTTGAATATATATAACAAATCATGTTAACTCTTATGATATTATCAAATTAGAAAGTATCATAGATATATGCTAATTAATATTTTTGATAATATATCCATATACTATTTATTAATAATTTTACAAGACCTCAATTGTTTGTCAAGTTATTCACTTGAAATATAATAAATGTTTAACCATTATAATGCTTATTATTCAATAAGTGTTCAAATATGTTGAAAGTGTTTTATGTTCCACAACTATTATAAATAAAATTGCCTTGAAACAATATTCAAGTCAATACTGATGCTGACCATTGACATTTATAACTCTTAGAAATTGCAAACACAGCTAATCCCTCTCATTGACAAGTGTTCATATTTTCTAGGAAAAAAATCAATTATAAATTTGAAATTTTGAAATTGGCATTCTTACAATTGCTTTGGAAAGGTAGAGCCATGGGCCATTTTGTACAATTGATAAAAAAAACTGGACCATTAAAATGTTGAGGCTTACTATTGTGATATATGGGAAATTGCCAATTTGATATGCAGAATAATTATTAAAAGCCTGAAAATGGGTCATTGTTAAAACTGTCTTTCCCAATGCCTGATCATTCTTTTAGCAAAATATGAATTAACTAATATCTATTGACAAAGCAGAATAGTTCTACTTTTAGAGCAATTTTGATTTTATTTTTATGATTTATAGCTTACAAAGATATAATATACTCCCTTACCAATTTCCAACAATTTTGACATCTGATCTCAATTCTTAGCATATATCCATGATCTTAAGTGAATAATTGATAAAAAGTCGATATAAAAGTAAATATTTGAGTTTAAAAAATAGAGCCATTGGCTCTGTAGCTCATCAGGCTTCATTATCAATTATGCTTTATATGTATTAGGGGCAACAGGATCACCAAGGCTAAAATTCATAATCCTCACTAGTCAATGAGTCTGTACACAAAGTTTCAGCTTTCTAGGCCTCATGGTTCTGGGGACGAAGATCAAAATAAGTTGTTAGGGAGTGGCCCCTGTGGCCCTTATTAGGGGTCACAGGACCACCAAAGCTACAATTTATAATCCTCACTAGTCAAGGAGTCTGTACACACAATTTCAGCTTTCTAGGCCTCATGGTTCTGGGGACGAAGATCAAAATAAGTTGTTAGGGAGTGGCCCCTGTGGCCCTTATTAGGGGTCACAGGACCACCAAAGCTACAATTTATAATCCTCACTAGTCAAGGAGTCTGTACACACAATTTCAGCTTTCTAGGCCTCATGGTTCTGGAGAAGAAGATGAAAATAGGTTTTTAGGGTGTGGCCCCTGTGGCCCTTATTAGGGGTCACAGGACCACCAAAGCTACAATTCATAATCCTCACTAGTCAAGGAGTCTGTACACACAATTTCAGCTTTCTAGGCCTCATGGTTCTGGAGAAGAAGATGAAAATAGGTTTTTAGGGTGTGGCCCCTGTGGCCCTTATTAGGGTTCACAGGGCCACCAAAGCTAAAATTTATACTCCTCACTAGTCAAGGAGTCTGTACACAAAGTTTTAGGTTTCTAGGCCTCATGGTTCTGGAGAAGAAGATGAAAATAGGTTTTTAGGGTGTGGCCCCTGTGGCCCTTATTAGGGGTCACAGGGCCACCAAAGCTACAATTTATAATCCTCACTAGTCCAGGTGTCTGTACACAAAGTTTCAGCTTTCTAGGCCTCATGGTTCTGGGGAAGAAGATGAAAATAGGTTTTTAGGGAGTGGCCCCTGTGGCCCTTATTAGAGGTCACAGGGCCACCAATGCTACAATTTATAATCCTCATCAGTCAAGGAGTCTGTACACAAAGTTTCAGCTTTCTAGGCCTCATGGTTCTGGAGAAGAAGATGAAAATAGGTTTTTAGGGTGTGGCCCCTGTGGCCCTTATTAGGGTTCACAGGGCCACCAAAGCTAAAATTTATACTCCTCACTAGTCAATGAGTCTGTACACAAAGTTTCAGCTTTCTAGGCCTCATGGTTCTGGGGACGAAGATCAAAATAAGTTGTTAGGGAGTGGCCCCTGTGGCCCTTATTAGGGGTCACAGGGCCACCAAAGCTACAAGTTATAATCCTCACTAGTCCAGGAGTCTGTACACAAAGTTTCAGCTTTCTAGGCCTCATGGTTCTGGGGAAGAAGATGAAAATAGGTTTTTAGGGAGTGGTCCCTGTGGCCCTTATAAGAGGTCACAGGGCCACCAATGCTACAATTTATAATCCTCACTAGTCAAGGAGTATGTACACAAAGTTTTAGGTTTCTAGGCTTTATGGTTCTGGAGAAGAAGTCGAAATTCCACAAAGTTAACGGACGGACGGATGGACGGACGGACGGACGCCGGACACCATGCCATGCCATAAGCCCATCGGGCCTTACAGGCCAGATGAGCTAAAAATGAAAATAAATTGTAAATAAAATTTAAGTAAGATTCAAAACTGAACATTATAAGAGGTATTTCCTTTAATTTAAATTCATTTAAGGATAAGAAGAAAAGAAAAGTGTATAAAGTATTTACACTAGTCCATAGCAATGGCAATAATGAAATATGAAAGACAATACTTTTAGTTATCTTGTAACTGAATATCATTATCATGAAAGGTCCCTTCGTGTACCTAAAGTTATTAGCTGTTTGGTTGATATAAACTATTTCTGAATAAATGTTAATTGGTATACATTGGCTATAAATTTATACACTATAGATTTTGACAATTTCCTAACAATATATATATATTTTCTTTTTCAAAACACAAAATGTACTGTTGATATATATTCGAAGCGAAAATTCACAGGAACCCACGATTTGCCTACATTTTATTTACGAAAGGGCAAAGGGGTTACTGTGATCTCTACTGTACTGTTTGTTTTGTTTGTTATTTTTCACGGGAGAAATCGCAGAGACGTTGGACCTATATATTTTAGATTAATTTACGAAAGGGCAAAGGGCTGGTTCACCAAAACGTATGCGTAATTCTATATTTATATGTTCAGAAATGACCTATTTCCTTATAAATCTGTGCGAATTCCTATGTCCGTCATACCACATAATCGGCACTTCCGCATTCGTTTTCTAGTGCACATGAAATAAATATTCGTCAATTGTGTTTGAAATTTGTTGAAATTAGGATAATAAACAGTACAGAAACATTATCAATTGATCGTTTTGTTTAACATTACAAAATAAGACAGTTATTACACACGGAATATCAATGTCCGTAACGCTCACGTCAATGACAACGTGCGTTTGTTTGTCGGACATAACATGAGTTACCTCCCTTGATTTCAAGGGGCGTGGTTATCTCTCATCTGGCGATAGGTTAATTCTGATCTTACACCGTATTAAGTCTGATTGAAATTGACCCGGTTATTTTAAATAAAAGTATTTCAAAATTGACTTGACCAGGATACAAACCTGTTCCTTGACCTGACAGTAACACCGTTCTTTAGTCACATGTTCTGTAGCCATTTGACAAAACCAATTTATTGTTGAACCAATCACATCATCACGTTTAAATGAGCATTGTGGTTATCTTGAAGAACAAATGGCTTATAGCAGTAACTTGCCTCTAGCTATAACACTGATTGCTTTTTACAGGACTTGCTAGCTCAGCTTCGGAACATGTGACTTGAGGGCCTGCAGTCAGACCATGTGGATGGAAAACACTAATGAAATGAGCTGAAATCCTAGAAGCAAGATTTTTAGACTTTTATTCCTCTGCAAGACTGAATACTGTTAATTTCAGTCACATTGACATTGCACTGAAACTTGCAAGAAAAAATTGAAACTTGCAAGAAAAACTTGAAACTTGCAAGAAAAACTTGAAACTAATAAAAATAGTAAAGACAAAAGAAGGGCTTCTAGTAAGGGCAACAAAGGCCTGAGGTCAAACCTGTCATGATATATGAATAATAACAAAGGGTCTTGCATACATGAAGAATATTTATATTTTTTGATAGAATTAAAAAAGTAAGTAATTTTTCAACATAGTATTGAATGACATTTGGAAGTTATTAGTATACAAATCTATATTTACTAACCAGGTGCTCCTTGTGGATTCCAGTTAGGAAATCTCCAACTCTGAAATAAGATATTTCAAGCTTTAATAATAACACATTTTGTTGAGATAAAATGTTCATTTCAGAAATCATATTTTATCACATAACTTGCTCTACTAATAAGCCAGAAAACACAGATTTTAATTTTGAAAAGATTTGAAAAAAGAGTTTGAAGGAATAGTGTAGATCATAAAAGAAAATACTTTACTCTTGGGACAGGACATCTTCCTACGCAGAGCCTAAAAGGCCAGTTTCCAAACTGTCATTTTATGCCTTGCTGCATAGCCTTGAGTTTTCTGTGCTTGCTCTCTAGTCTGTAGGGGCACTATAGCAGCACAGAAAAGTAAAGTCTCTGCAGCAAGGCATAAAATGACAGTTTGGAAACTGGCCTTTTAGGCTCTGCGTAGGAAGATGGGGACAGGACAGCACAGCTATGAAATATCTGGATGAAGCTGCTTTCCTTAAAACTTTTCAGAATATAATGAGGCAGTTTTAAAGGGATAGCCCTATCTTACAAAATGGCGGACCTCTCTGAGCTGATATCCAATTACAAACTTTTAAAATCTTCATAATGACAGTGTATGAAATATGGCCCGTCCGACAGCCCGGTACTGGTTACTTTTGATCGGACTGGTAACTTGTTGAGCTTTTCTTAAATTTTACCATTGTAATTTACAAAATACCAATTTTGGGCTGGCTACATTTTTAGCTTATTTCAAACACTGATAATGAGCTGTCTTTTTTACTACAATTTATCTCCTCTTTATTTTTTTAATCACATTGACAGATCATATTGAATATCCTTATCTAAAACAAGTCAATGGCAGACAAAACAGAATATCATATCAGTTACATGACATCTATGTTTATTACACTCATGACTAAATATCAGTATATCCCCCGTTCTAACTTGGAAAATACTGATATTTAGGCACTCGTGTCATAAACATAGTATGTCATGGACACGACATACTTACAACCTGAAAAATATACATAATGGCTAAATATGAGATGTTAACATCGTCCCTGCTGGAGGCAGATAAAGATGCAAGGCATATAGGAAAAAGGATATTGGAGAGTCCATGATAAGACTATGTTTATGATTTGATTTTGAAAATTAGTATCTCCTTAGCATGATCAAGGGCTAAACTGATATTTAGGCATGAGTGTCTTAAACATTATGCCATTAGCACAAATATGATATGAACATTATATACAAAGTCATGTAAACAAAGACAATAATAAAAATATACTTCCTGCTTCCAGTGTACACAATATCATAGCATTGATCTAGACTTGTCATCACAATGGAAAACTAATATTTTGCCCTGGGTCATCGTTTATGAAAGATATAAACCCAATATGATTACCGTTCCAGGTAGCAATATATGTTTTTCCTAAACTTTTTAATTACTTGTGGAAATTAAACATTCTAGAGAGATATCTAAGGAAGACCTAGTTTCTTTAATTGTGAGGCAATGAGTAGTTACTAGTTACATGACAGACACTAATTTGGTTATTTCAAATAAGACATGGCTAATATATGATAGGCATGTAAAGTCAGTGTATGAAATAAGGCCCGTCCGGCAGCCCGGTACTGCATGGTTACTTTTGGTTGGGACTGGTAACTTTTTGAGCTTTTCCTTAAATTTTACCATTATAATTTACAAAATACCAATTTTGGGCTGGCAACATTTTTAGCTTATTTCAAACACTGGTAAAGTAAGTTTTTAAGTAACATGGTCTCAAATTCAAAAAGTTGTTTTGATATAAGAGAGAACATAAATAACTCAAACAGTAACAATTCTACCAAAAAAGTATCATACCATCACCAAAACTGTCAAGAATATGAACACTCAGCGGTTTAAACCGATTTTTGACATAATCAACAAAACGAAAATGACTCAAGAAGTTTTCAATATTCTTACCATAATTGTTGAACTTCCGATTCACGTGGGCACAACAAAGACAGCATTGGCACGTGGATAGTCTAAGCAACTTTGGGAAACTATATTTCTTAATCTATGGGTTTTCGTCAAGACATTTTTGGTAACGAGTTTGGGAAAACAGTAGAGCTCCAGAAGGGATTTCCCCTGTTCGATAAGTTTCTATTTTTAGTATAGCTTATAACACTTCCGGGTCAAATTCTCAAGCTCAGCACACCGCGTGGCATCGTTTGTAAGGACAGTGCAGGTTGTAAACTTCGCTGTACTGAGATTACGGTGCCCCATATACTTTTAAATGATGACGACTCACAATATAAAAATACTAATATCATGCGTATTACTGTTTAGGAAAACCCCTAGCGTTTAGCATAATAACTTACAATTAGTTTGTCCCAGATGATGGACACACGAAATTTAAAAATAATCAATATTCAAAAGTAGGCCATTCTCGAATATAGTTTAGAACATCCCTAACAAATGATAAGAAAGCAGTTGCCAATTCAATATTTTATTTTTAAATGTTGATTATTTTCAATTGCATCATCAAAGATGTAATGAAAATGCAGATTCAATACAGCAGATTGTTATTTCAAGAGATGTGCATATCTCCCAACAAAAATATGCTACAGAATTCATATCTTCCCCTATACTGGCTGGGGACCAGTTATCGACGGGGACCAGTTTATCGCCACTACTTCGTTTTTGCACATGCGCATATCTGATCACGTCATTTTTAGTATGAAAAGATCGGCAATATCACCAGAAACTTGGATATCCGAAAAAAATTCCATGGTGTGTTAACTATAAAAATATAATATGATTAATCATAAGAAAATATTCACAAAATTTACAATAGGATCGTGGGGGGGGGGGGGGGGGGGGGGGTGGGGGGATGTCATGTATGTCAAAATAGTGTTATTTTTATTTTTTAAATCAATGTTCATTTATGAAGTGTATACAATACTTCTATAATGAAAAAAGAAATAATTTCATTTAAAAAAAATATATTGCATTAGATGAAAATCCATAAATCATGAAGTGGCGATAAACTGGTCCTGTTAGTTGTTTGGAAAGCACAAGATAGACACTCGAACTTTCGCTTCTCAGAGTTACTGAAATACACGATAGACAACTGTAAAAAAGCAAAAAAGAAAGGCAAATAGCTAATCAATCATCAATATGAGTAATGTTTGATTTGGTTGAAAAGCAATTAATTAAAATGTTATAAACCTCGAAAAAACGGCGATAACTGGTCCCAAGCCAGTACACTTTTTACAAGTTGACCATATTTTAACATTAGCCAGAGTGAATGTCACAACATTTCTTAGAGGTCTTTGTTCTGAAAATGGAGACCACAGTCTGATTAAATTCGGCCTAGTTCCAAGGAATAAAAGTTTTGAAATATTAACTCTATTGAGAGTTGAACTTCATATCTCTTTAGGTTTCCTCTCCACTTGGAGCTGGTGTAGAGGATCTCCATGGAGTTGATATTTTGGATATTATATTCCTCCGAACTAGGCTGATTTTAACAAGTGAAGAAGCGAGCAAAGCTCTCATACCCCCGCTCCCCACTTTGTTCAAAGAATTTCAAATAGTAAAATATTGGTTAAAGTTGTATGATAGTTGAGTATACAGTAAGTCATTGTGTAAGTCTTCTTTCCACTGAAACCCCAATACCATATTCATTAACAGGTTTTACAATTAAAAGGGTACATCTAAGGATAATGGTATATCTTTGTTTCAAATTTGAGGTAGTTATCATGAATATTCTACGAGATGCACTGAAGACAAAATTATTTTTGTTGAGTCACTTTGTAAGTTATGTTTTCCAAAGAAACCCTAATTGGGCAAAAATCCATCCACAATTCTGCTTGGCGTGCCCCTGTCGTCAGATACTTAGGCCTGATGAGTTAAAGATATGTTTAATGTATGGAAAACAACAAACAACAGTTCTAGCAAATCAGTTTTATTTGAAAGATGATGTTTTATATACAGAAAAATCAACATATTTTTAGCTCATCTGGACTGCAAGGCCTGATGGGCTTATGGCTTGGCATGGTGTCCGGCGTCCGTCCGTTCTTCAATCTGTCCCGGGCTGAGAAGCACAAGGCCTAGAAAGCAGAAACTTTGTGTACAGACTCCTTGACTTGTGGGGATTCTAATTTATAGCTAATGTGTACAAACCCTAAAAACATATTTTCATATTCTTCTCAAGAAGCATAAGGCCTAGAAAAGCTGAAACTTTGTGTACAGACTCCTTTGGAAAGTTGGGATTATTATTTATAGCTAATGTGGACCTTTGGTCCCTAATAGGGGCCACAGGGGCCACATCCTTAAAACCTAGAAAGCTGAAACTTTGTGTACAGACTCCTTGACTGGTGGGGGATTATGATTTATAGCTAAATTGTACATTTTGTGACCCTGTGGCCCCTTCTAAGGGGGGAACCACATTTGACACACCCTTAAGCAAAATTTATATGAAGCCTGATATGCTACAGAGCCAATGGCTCTTTTTTATATTTAATGATCTAAACCTGTTGATCTAAATTTATTTAGATTGATCTTTTGAATACTACAAGTCATCGTTGCATTCAAACAACAAATTTTGCAAAAGCGGCAAGGTTTGAGCCAGTAATTGGAACCTGTTCTATTTGTCTTGCGGGATGAGTTGACAGATATTAATGAAGTTCGTATTCAGTATTCACATACTGATTGACAGTGATTGTCTTCTAAATAATAGCCCGCCTCGAGTTTCAGATCCTTCCTGCCAAATTTTTAAAATTTAAGAATAGTTATTAAAAATATATCTGTAGACACTAAACCAGATCGAATTTAATTTGTTTCATCATAATAATTGCCTATTGACCATTAAGTGATCATGTGTCAACACAAATTTGTTACAGCGCAAGATATAAGCATTCGTACTGGCTTTGGCTCGGGGGATATCTCGTTGGTCTAACAGGTTGACTGCAGGACTCCAATCCGGAGGTCCCGGGTTCGAACACCATTGGAGGTGGTCTCCAAATAATGAAAACACAATATGAATCATTTATATATTTAATTTTTGGTTATTATTTATGATTTAAACGAAAAGGTCATAAAATTACAAGACTTCAGAACAATCATACAAAATGGCTTTTAAAGGGACACAACCCTTTCAAAACAGCAAATTATCTCCCTTTACCATTGAATTAGACATCCCTTGGAAAACTTTTGAAATCAGATTAAGATACTGTAATAATACTGCATATGTTAATGAAAATATCAGTAATTCTTACATTATTCAAATTTCTCATGGCTACATACTCATTAGTCATTAAAGATGAATTTTGATAAACATTCCCAATCTAATATATACACAAAGAACTTAGTTAAGCACCACCAATGTTTTCAGAAAATAAGCTTCTGCTAATAAACCATACAAGGTTCCAGAAAAACAATTAGGGTTTTTCGATAGAACGATCATTTAGCAGTGTAGAAATGAAAATTTCACTCAATTTACGATTCACTGTCTCTGGATAACTTATTTCCCCCAACTTGGTATTTTTGAAAATTCAAGTTTACTTATAACTGAAAATGAAAGTAAATATTTTTTGCTGCAATATGGTAATGATAATTCTCTTGACTGAATTGATGATTTTTAGTAAGGACCTCTCAGCAAATGTTAGTCGTTAGAGCAGTATGAGCCTTCAAAATCACAAAATTATCAAAAATCAAATTTGAAAAAAGCTTCCCTAAGAAAAAACTGGCGACTCTTTAAGATAATGGCTTATTTAAAGGGAGAAGAAGTGTTTGAGCCACAAGTCCAACTCAAAGAATCTCAAATTCACTCACAGATTTGGAAAATTTCGAAACTTTCTCAATTATGGTTGAAAAAAGTACTGAAAATTCAATGTCCTCCTAGGCTTTTATCGTGCATGATAAAAAAGGTTTCTCTAATTGAATGTCAACTAGGGATCAAAATTGTTATTTTTGATTGAAAAAATCCAAAGTTTCATGCGTGGTTTCTCACCAAAGACAATAGTTATATTTTGCCAAATTTCAGTGGTCTCACATTTTTTCTCATATTTTCAATTGTTTCGTGTTATAAGGATTTTTACGTCAATTAAATAATAAATAAAACGGCAATTGTTTTATCTAGAGTGGTCAATACATCAAACATATCACAATATTCAAAGAGCTCCCAATTTCATTTTACAAAATGGGCGGTGCTTAATTAAGTTCTTTGTGTATATATATAGATATCTAATTTGAATATTCATACATAAACAAAGTTTAACGGTGTAGTAAATTTATGCTCATTCATATTTTTCTATATTGGTATAATTTGATTGTCAAGAATAATACTAAGTACCATTTATGAAGACTGTGTTTAATCATAATCATAAGAAATAAAGCACTTACTTCTAGTATATGAAAGAGACAGAAACCCCAGTATTTGAAAAAATAATAGTAATAATTTAAAAGATACCTTTGTATGTTAAAGCCATTTATACTTGCCAAAAACAGTCCATTCTAGTCAGATAGTTAGAGATATAATGTACAATTCTCATAATAAACATGTGTACAAACAAGAATGTCTCTTTCTTTGCTTCTATAAACATTGTCATATACCTAATTTGAAAAATCATTCATCATGAGCAAATGTTAATAAAAGCTTTCTGATTATATACACTTTTTCACTCTTTCAACGTGTTTTGTACAATATATACAGTAATACTGAAAATCAGACTTGTTAACTTTAGATTGAGAGATCTAATAATGATTATCCTCATAAACATCTCGTTAATAATGTCATACAAAACATGAAGGTATTAAGAGGTCTTTTACATCATCAGTCTTGCCAACTTTTACATTTCATTCTGATAAACAAAATAGGCAAACTTGTGTAAGCTCAATAGATTATTTTATTATCCTCAATTGTATTAAATTAATCCTCAGTAACCGATAAAATTGTTTCATCAGTAATGTTGAAATATTCATAGGATACAGGTTCATGTTTATTATATCTTTTTACATGGATTTCTGAATCTTGTTTGCCTCCTTACTCAGTCCAATGTTTTTGCCTAATCAGAATGTAAATAATATGTTTTTTTTTTTTTAAAGTATACGGTAGCCTCTGATATATATTCTAATGAATGCATAAAATTGAAGTTTGTGCAAAATTGACTGGCATTCTAAAAGTTGTCGAACAAAAACAGGAGGCAATAATATGCTTAAAAAAGAAACTATGCTCAAACAATTAATAAGATGGGCCCAGAAATCATCCCTTGTCTTACAGAAATTTTGGGCTCAAAATAAAACAAAAATACAATTAAGTTTATGACCGATTATGCATAAAATATTGAAAGCCTGAGAAATTGTCCCTTGACTTATAGAAATTTTGGGCTCACAGTAAAACAAAAAACAATTCAGTTTCACCATCAACAGATTATGCATAAAATATGAAAGCCCGAGTTCATGATACAGCTGGCCATAACTGGTTAAAGCTTAAGACTCAGTTTTGCAAGGCAAATATTCATGGAGTTTGGGAAGTTAGTTCATCACTCACATCAATCTTTCCCCTGCTGAAAACAATACATCTGGTCCATTCTGGAAACACTCTCTAATATCTGGTTTGTCAATCATTATTGATATTATCCCAAAGCTTTTAATTATTCAGAATGATATTTGATCAGCATTGATTAAAGCTGGGATTCTTATGTGTGTTGCGTGTTATGTGACACATAATGTCCATCCTGTCTCAGGGTACAAACGTTACGCTCACTCCACTAATCTGTACCCTTGGCTCAGAAGCTAGAATCGCTCGTGCGGCCCGATGATTCCATGAACGCGTAGTGCGTCATGCTTAATGTGTAAAGTGACGACCATATTTGATCTGTGTATATGGGTATAGCATATTCGGACACTTCCGGGAGTGTTCAGGCAAACACATTCGCGTACAAGGAATCAACCTCTACCATTTTGGTGTAAAGTGTTACATAGGCATTGCACACTACACATTACGGACACATTGAATGGTGGCCTAAAGCTTAAATATTTGCCTTGCAAACCTGAGACTATGACCTAAGAATATATCACAAATGACCTCAATACGCAAGATCGTCTGATAGGTCTCCTCTACCGATATCACAGAGAGCTTGAGCAAGGGTTTTCAGCATGGGTGGAGTGCGCGATCGTTCCTTCCACTTCTTCAACATCTGGTAACAGCATTCATAAGTTCCTGCCAGATGGAAGTCGTGCTCCACGGTTTCAACCTCCCCCTTCGACAAACCGAGCTGTTCCCCCAATTCCTTCCACGCAGTTGCCTTGTACTTGTCTATTCCTTTACTGATATTGTCCATCTGTTCCAGTGTTGGTTCTCTCTCTGATTCTGAAGTCAAACAAAGTGATGATAATAGAAATAGAGCCAAATACATGTAGTTTGCAATTTCGACATATATATCATTATGTTGTTCTCAAGCAAGGGATGCATGCATCATTCTTCATTATCTCAAATTGAAGCGGCGTAAGACGACCTGAATCGGGATAACAGCATGCGGATCCACGGATGCAGTGGCGGGGCCAACCGAAGTTGGAAAAAACTAAGAGAAGGGATACCGCCAAAGTGATAACTCCATGTGTTGTGGACGGTTTTATCCCTTCTCTTCATTATCTCAACTTCTTGAATGCAAATCAAAGAAGAACTAGATTAGAGTTTGTGGGACACCACAAAACAGAGCAGTTTCAAAACTGAGGGTTTTGCATTCCCCTGTTTCCCCTTCTCTCTGTTCCTTCTTGTTCTCAAAAAACTAATTCTGATTTCAAAATTTGATATAAGGAAACATGTAAATAAATCTTGTGACCTTGACTTTTGACATTCAAGGTGAATAACCCCCTTTCTTCTATTCCACCCTCCCTGAAATTCACTGAATCCGCTTTTTTTCAAATACTGACTTGTTAAAGCCTTCTCCGGACTCTTCTTCTTGTCTTCTCGTGGTGGACGGGACTGCCTTGCGCGGGGTTGTGGTTGTCGTGGAGCTGCCGCACCTTGATCCACATTCAACACATTGTTTTGGCCTAATTGCACTTGGGAGTTGCTTACATTGACGGCAAAGCCTGTGGAAACAATATTCAAAGTCATTATTCCGATCATTGAAGACAAAGGAAAAAAAATAGAGCAATTGTTTCTGTAGCTCATCAGGCTTTACATCTGATTTTGCTTTAGGGTGTGGCCAATGTTGTTCCCTCCTAAGTAGGGGCAACAGGGTCACAAAATCTACAATTATTAATCCTCACTAGTCAAGGAGTCTGTACACAAAGTTTCAGATTTCTAGGCCTTATGGTTCTGGAGAAGAAGTCGAAATTCCACAAAGTTTATGGACGGATGGACGGACAGACAAATGGAAGGACGCCGTATACCATGCCTTACAGGCCAGATGAGGTAAAAATTCTAATAATGACTATAAAAACACAGGTCACTGAGGTGTTTGTTCACATTTGTCTAATTGTGAATCCATGGTTACCAAAGGCTAAATGTTCCGATGTTCTACACTTTATATATATAATCACCCCCTGGGACTTGAGATTAACAGTTTATTTATTATAAGGTGAGGTTGATCCCACCATTGAAGACAAGGACAAAAAGTTAATACTGTTTTGATAATGAGTTCAAAAACACAAGGAAAATGTTACTAATTTGTCCATCCATGATGTCTAGGGCTAAATGTTCCGATGTTCTCCACCATATACATAACCACCCCTGGGACCTTTCATCAGACAAACCTGATTTGAAGTGGAGGAGGGTTGGTGTCCAACCTTTAAAGGATGTCATTAGTTTTGAAATAGGGAGGAATGAGAAGGAATAGAGGAATAACACCACACAAAGAAGTCTATGAATTTGACAAATGTAGTACCCCTACACAATTCTTATCTTACACTGTATTTAGTCTGATGGAAATTGACCCTGTTACTTTGAATAAAAGTTTTTTAAAAGGCGACTTGACCAGAATACAAACCTGTTCCTTGACCTGGCAGTAACACTGTCTTTAGTCACATGTTCTGTAGCCATTTGACAAAACCAATTCATTGTTGAACCAATCACATCATCACGTTTAAATGAGCATTGTGGTTATCTTGAAGAACAAATGGCTCATAGCAGTAACTTGCCTCTAGCTATAACACTGATTGCTTTTTACAGGACTTGCTAGCTCAGCTTCGGAACATGTGACTTGAGGGCCTGCAGTCAGACCATGTGGATGGAAAACACTAATGAAATGAGCTGAAATCCTAGAAGCAAGATTTTTAGACTTTTATTCTTCTGCAAGACTGAATACTGTTGTCACATTGATATTGCACTGAAACTTGCAAGAAAAACTTGAAACTAACAAGATGTGTTTGTGAAACACGAATGCCCCCGGATGCATCCTTCTCGCTGTGTCAAGGTCAAGGTCACAAGGTCAAATGTCATGGTGTCATCTGAAAGGTCTTATCACAAGGGATCCATATGTCAAGTATCAAAGAGCTAGCTCTGACCAATCAAAAGTTATGACCAAGGTTCAAGTTTAAAATGCTCGCTGTGTCAAGTGAAAGAAACAGGGGGTGGAAAGTTTCAACCCACGATCTTATCATTGAGACCTTGCGGCTGGAATGATAGGAGCTCAAATATCCACCTGAGTTCTAGTGATCTGCGAGCTTTGGTGGTACTCTCTGTTTCAGGATTTTGTTTAAGTTGAGTGATAATTTTGTAAGTAAGATCGCTTTTGGAGTGGTCAGAGAGATTGAAGTGGTGGGATACTGGTTTATCCCTTTTGTGGGTAATATCGGCAAAGTGTTCAGACAGACGTGTTTTGAACTCCCTTTTGGTTTCCCCAACATATTGTTTTTTGCATTTTTTGCAAGTAAGTAGATATACTACATTGCGAGATTTGCAATTGTATTTGCGACATGTGTATCTACGGCCAGTGACAGAGCTATGAAAATCGCTGTGTCTGTTGATATTAATGCAAAGTCGGCATTGTTCATTGTCGCATAAGGTGTCGACAAATTTCACTTCTTTACCACTGATTTGTGGTCGTTTAGGGGGATATGTGATGCTGGCTTTGACCAGCATGTCCCGGAGGGTTTTATTCCTCCTGTAGGCAGCAATGTGGGGGGCTGGGAAGATGTCTTTGCAGATGTCGGAGCCTTGGAGTAGGTGCCATCTATTCCTGATGTTGTAATTGAGTTCCATATTCATGGGATTGTAATCACACACCAACACAGGACGCGGTTTGTGTGTGTGTAAAGTTGGTGTCGGAGACAGTAGTGAGTTCCTGTCTTTCAAATCTGACTGTTGCTTGTTCTGTTGTACTATTCTTTTGGGGTATCCCCTTTTGAGATAGTAATTAATGAGATTCAAACTGTGTTTCTCATATTCGGCCTGTGAGGAACATATGCGTTTCAGGCGCAGGAACTGGCTATATGGGCCTTTAGTTTTGACATGTCTTGGGTGGCATGACGTGTACAACAGATATGAATGTGTATCTGTGGGTTTGCTGTAGACTGTGAACTCGAGTTTGTTTTTTCGGTTCACATTGGAAACCCATGTGTCAAGGAATGATACGCGTTCACGTGAGAATTCTGCTGTGAACTTGATGGTGGGGTGGGCAGAGTTGAGATATTGAATGAATGTCTCAAGTTTGGCCTGACCTTTAGACCATATGAGGAAGATGTCGTCGATGAATCTGACATAGAGATCAGGTCTATCGGGGGCATTTTGCAGAAGCTGTTCTTCTAGCTCTGCCATGAATATATTAGCGTAAGAGGGGGCCAGTTTGGTCCCCATGGCAGTACGCTGTGTCAAGGTCAAGGTCACAAGGTCAAATGTCATGGTGTCATCTGAAAGGTCTCATCACAAGAGATCAATATGTCAAGTATCAAAGAGCTAACTCTGACCAATCAAAAGTTATGACCAAGGTTAAAGTTTTTGTGGACAAACGGACAGACGGATCTCCGATTCGGGGGCATAATAAAACTAGTAAAGACAAAAGAAGGGCTTCTAGTAAGGGCAATAAAGGCTTGAGGCCAAACATGTAATGATATATGAATAATAACAAAGGGTCTTACATACATGAAGAATATTTATATTTTTTCATTGAATTCAAAAAGTAAGTCATTTTTCTACAGTTTTGAATGACATTTTGAGGTTCTTAGTATACAAATATATATTTACTAACCATGTGCTCCTTGCGGATTCATGTAAGGATATCTCCAACTCTGAAATAAGATATTTCAACCTTTTTAATAATAACACATTTTGTTGATATAAAATGTTCATTTCAGAAATCATATTTAATTACATAACTTGCTCTACTAATAAGACAGATTTTAATTTTGAAAAGATTTGAAAACTGTGTGACAAAATGATTTTCAAAGAGTTTAAAGGAAGAGTGTAGATCATAAAAGAAAATAGTTTACTCTTTGGGACAGGACAGTACAGCTATGAAATATCTGGATGAAGCTGCTTTCCTTAAAACTTTTCAGAATATAATGAGGCAGTTTTAAAGGGATAGCCCTATACTATAAAACGGCGGGCCTCTCAGAGCTGATACCCAATTAAAAACTTTTAAAAACTTCATAATGTCTTTTTTACTACAATTTATCTCCTCTTTATTTTTTCAATCACGTTTATAGATGATATTGAATATCCTTATCTAAAACAAGTCAATGGCAGACAAAACAGAATATCATATCAATAACATGACATACTATGTTTATTACACTCATGACTAAATATCAGTATATTCCCTGCTTTAACTTGGAAAATACTGATATTTAGGCACTCGTGTCATTAACACAGTATGTCATTGACACAACATACTTATAACCTGAAAAATATACATAATAGCTAAATATGAGATGTTAACATCGTCCCTGCTGAAGGCAGATAAAGATGCAAGGCATACAGGAAAAAGGATATTGGAGTGTCAATGACAGACTATGTTTACGATATGGTTGTGTAGATTAGTATTTCCTGAGCAGGAGCAAGGGCTAAACTGATATTTAGGCATGAGTGTCTTAAACATTATGCCATTGGCACAAATATGATATGAACATTATATACAAAGTCATGTAAACAAAGACAAATAATAAAAATATACTTCCTGCTTCCAGTGTACACAATATCAAAGTAATTATTATGCCAATGTATTGATCTAGACTTGTCATCACAATGGAAAACTAATATTTTGCCCTGGGTCATCGTTTATGAAAGATATAAACCCAATATGATTACCGTTCTAGGTAGCAATATATGTTTTTCCTGAACTTTTTAATTATTTGTGGAAATTAAACATTCTAGAGATATATCCAAGAAAGACCTAGTTTCTTTAATTGTGAGGCAATGAGTAGTTACTAGTTACATGACAGACACAAATTTTGTTAATTCAAACAAGACATGGCTAATATGATAGGCATGTAAAGCAGGGAAGTATAAGGGAATTATGACATTCCTGTGTAAAGTAAGTTTTTAAGTAACATGGTCTCAAATTCAAAAAGTTGTTTCGATATAAGAGAGAACATAAATAACTCAAACAGTAACAATTCTACCAAAAAAGTATCATACCATCACTAAAACACTCAGCGGTTTAAAACGAATTTTGACATATCAACAAAACGAAAATAACTCAAGAAGTTTTCAATATTCTTACCATAATTGTTGAACTTCCGATTCACGTGGGCACAACAAAGACAGCATTGGCACGTGGATAGTCTAAGCAACTTTGGGAAACTATATTTCTTAATCTATGGGTTTTCGTCAAGACATTTTTGGTAACGAGTTTGGGAAAACAGTAGAGCTCCAGAAGGGATTTCCCCTGTTCGATAAGTTTCTATTTTTAGTATAGCTTATAACACTTCCGGGTCAAATTCTCAAGCTCAGCACACCGCGTGGCATCATTTGTAAGGACAGTGCAGGTTGTAAACTTCGCTGTACGGAGATTACGGTGCCCCATATACTTTTAAATGATGACGACTCACAATATAAAAATACTAATATCATGCGTATTACTGTTTAGGAAAACCCCTAGCGTTTAGCATAATAACTTACAATTAGTTTGTCCCAGATGATGGACACAAGAAATTAAAAAATAATCAATATTCAAAAGTAGGCCATTCTCGAATATAGTTTAGAACATCCCTAACAAATGATAAGAAAGCAGCTGCCAATTCAATATTTTATTTTTAAATGTTGATTATTTTCAATTGCATCATCAAAGATGGAATAAAAACGCAGATTCAATACAGCAGATTTTTATTTCAAGAGATGTGCATATCAAATCTCTCCCAACGAAAATATGCTACAGAATTCATGATGTGCTTATCAAATCTCTCCCAACGAAAATATGCTACAGAATTCATATCTTCCCCTATACACTTTTTACAAGTTGACCATATTTTAACAAATTCAAAATATCAATTACTGGCATTAGCCAGAGTGAATGTCACAACATTTCTTAGAGGTCTTTGTTCTGAAAATGGAGACCACAGTCTGATTAAATTCGGCCTAGTTCCGAGGAATACAAGTTTTGAAATATTAACTCTATTGAGAATCGAACTTCATATCTCTTTAGGTTTCCTCTCCACTTAGAGCTGGTGTAGAGGATCTCCATGGAGTTGATATTTTGGATATTATATTCCTCCGAACTAGGCTGATTTTAACAAGTGAAGAAGCGAGCAAAGCTCACATAACCCCGCTACCCACTTTGTTCAAAGAATTTCAAATAGTAAAATATTGGTTAAAGTTGTATGATAGTTGAGTATACAGTAAGTCATTGTGTAAGTCTTCTTTCCACTGAAACCCCAATACCAAATTCATTAACAGGTTTTACAATTAAAAGGGTACATTTAGGGATAATGGCTGATCTTTGTTTCAAATTTGAGGTAGTTATCATGAATATTCTACGAGATGCACTGAGGACAAAATTATTTTTGTTGAGTCACTTTGTAAGTTATGTTTTCCAAAGAAACCCTAATTGGGCAAAAATCCATCCACATTTCTGCTTGGCGTTCCCCTGTCGTCAGATACTTAGGCCTGATGAGTAAAAGATATTTTTAATGTATGGTAAACAGAAAACAACAGTTCTAGGAAATTACTTTTATTTGAAAGATGATGTTTTATATACAGAACAAGTATTTGTCACAAAGGTGACAAGATCCCCCGCCGCAAATTGATGTTAACAACAAGAAGCGGGACGGACGTACGGACGGACGTACGGAGCGGAATACTATGTCCCCCGTGAAGACTCAAGGTTAATGTGTTCATGAGATATGGCGCTAACAACATTTTCAAAACTGGTAAAAGTCTCGCCGTGACCTTGAAAATGAGGTCAAGGTCACCGAAAACTTTTCAGGTCTGCGTATTCCCCAGATGAAGACTGGTACCAAGTTTGAAGATTCTAGGTTGAGCGGTTCATTAGATATGGCGCTAACAACATTTTCAAAACTGGTCAAGGTCTCGCTGTGACCTTGAAAATGAGGTCAAGGTCACCGAAAACTTTTCAGGTCTGCGTATTCCCCAGATGAAGACTGGTACCAAGTTTGAAGATTCTAGGTTGAGCAGTTCATTAGATATCGCGCTAACAACATTTTCAAAACTGGTCAAAGTCTCGCTGTGACCTTGAACATGAAGTCAAGGTCACCGAAAACTTTTCAGGTCTGCGTATACCCTAGATGAAGACTGGTACCAAGTTTGAAGATTCTAGGTTGAGCGGTTCATTAGATATCGCGCTAACAACATTTTCAAAACTGGTCAAAATCTCGCCGTGACCTTGAAAATGAGGTCAAGGTCACTGAAAACTTTTCAGGTCTGCGTATTCCCCAGATGAAGACTGGTACCAAGTTTGAAGATTCTAGGTTGAGCAGTTCATTAGATATCGCGCTAACAACATTTTCAAAACTGGTCAAAGTCTCGCTGTGACCTTGAATATGAAGTCAAGGTCACTGAAAACTTTTCAGGTCTGCGTATTCCCCAGATGAAGACTGGTACCAAGTTTGAAGATTCTAGGTTGAGCGGTTCATTAGATATTGCGCTAACAAGAAGCGGGACGGACGTACGTACGTACGGACGTACGGAGCTGAATACTATATCCCCCGCTTCGCGCTAAACGCGCGGCGGGGGATAAAAATCGTTAGATGCTGAGCATTTAAATTTACAGCTATATATATATAATGACCCCTTTACAAGGAATATGTACATTTAACTGCAACACCTGGGTAACTGTTAATAAGTCAGTATCAAAGGTGAGTGTTTACTAATAATTCTAATCATAGCACTTGTTTAATGAAAACACAATTTTATAAAAAAAAGATGATATAATGGATATTTCACTGCACAAACAACCCTTTAAATGGTGTTAATTATTATAAAAACAATGCTTACAACATACTAATCATTCAATTTACATGGCTCGAACATTGTAATATCTTCAAGATATAACTTCGAAAAATCTCAAAAAAATATTTTAAAAGACATTATTACTTACTTTTTAACGGGACTGTAGCGTAAATTTAATTGATATATTATGGATTCTAACAAAAAGGAAAATGATATCAGTTATCCTACATGAATTCAGTTTTTTAAGGTGTTCACAGTAAGATTATTTGCCTAATACATAACACCTTACTTCACATCTAAAACAATGACAATTGCGATGTTATTCCACCTTAAGAGATAATTTGCATAAAATTATATCAAATGGGGAAAACAGAAATTGATAAAACATCCAAAATGCATACCACAATGCCTGTAATTTCTCAAAGTTCAACACCGAACACAATTGACTTTAAGGTCAGACCATGTAATGAAATTTCCTTTCAAACTCAAGATCAAAACATATCTTGATTCATCAAAACTAGGATAGGATTAAAAAAAACAAGCATATGTTAATATGTAAATATCGGATTTAGACAAATATCTGTCACTGTGAAGCCGCAAGAACTTACAAAACATAAGACTCTAAACATCTTATTTGGGTTTGCTTTCCAGCTCCATATACATAACAGGAAATAATGTTGTGACAATGTAATAATTGTACATTAATGCTAAATGTATTACTTTGATAGTGTCAAAAATCTCATTACACAAACTAATCATCCATAATCAGATAACAAAATCAAAGATTTAGATAGTTGGCGGCCATTTTTGTGTGAACACCTTTAATTCATTTTGTCTAAGAACAAAAAATGGCATGGATGAACTTTATATTACATATTTGATTTATTACTGCTTCATTTAGTTTAAATACATTGTCTTTCAAGTGGAACCATTAATTTTAATTTTTTGACATCACCTTATATTCCCCGAATAATGTGCTACCTCCCCTTTAACACACGTTTGTTTGTATCTTATAATTTTGACTACATGAATTTTCACAAGATACATAATTTTTTGGGCATTGATATTTCAAGTAGCACATTTCTCTGGGAGATTATAAAGCTCGTTTAGACTGCTCCATTAAGGCTTCACATGATTACCATCATATCTTTACAATTTTGTGAAATATTCTGGATGGTGCTGCCTAGCTTGAAGAAACAGTAAGACTTTTAACAGAAGTTCTTAACAAAGGACTGAGTAAGGATCTTATAAATGACATGACATGATAATAATAATCAAATCTAATACTTTCTACAAAAGAAAAAATAACTTCAAATACATATATTATTACATTCAAACACACATCACGTTGAAGGCCAGCCGTGACATAAATAATTTAGAATAATCATCATTTCAGACTGTGTGATCTCTTGGAGATCAAGAAGCAACCCAAAGAGATACATAAGATACATTTCTATCAAAACTGTACATTCAGGTTTCTCCATGGTATTCTTATGATAATGGAACCAGCCAATCCTTTCACTGTCTTGATTAGCACTAATAGTTAAAACACAAACAAACCGAAAACAAGACAAAAGTGAGCACAGCTAACATTCCCCTGCTGTCATTTCTCTGAAATTAAAAACATGCATCAGTCACGCAATGGCCTAAGGGAGAGGTTAAAAGAAAAAAATCTTTAAGTCATAGCTTTTAAAATTTAATGAAATGAAACAAAGTCAAAGTCTGGATATTTATTTATTTTTTGTCAAGCTTACAGCCATCTAGAGTTTATATCCCTTAAAGGCATATTAGTGGGAAATGAAAATCTAACATTTGGTATATGAAGTTTCAAAGTCAAATAGTTATGCTTCAGAGACTCAAAAAGTTTGAAATTTGGCTGTTTTTGGGACCCTGGATTTTTTCTGCCAATAGGCACATCTGCACCACAGAGACATCCATACCAAATTAAATTTCAGAGTAAAACTTTTTTTTGCGTTATGATCCGGAAACAGAACAAAGTTAGAATTTGGGCATTTCTTGAAATTTGGTACCCTGGAATTGTAACCCCCAAAAAGCACATCTACACCTCATAGGTAACATCTATACAAAATTTGAAGTTTCTAAGTCAAATAGTGTTGAAGTACCGGTAATACTTTGGAAATGACCTTAGACAGACATAGCAGGGGTATAATAATCAGTTTAATTAGGCATGAAATTCAAAATAATAAACAAATTTTTGTTTTCAAATTTTGATAAATCAAATGTCTACAATTCAGTGTTTGAAAAGGCTGCCTATTAGTGGCTCCAAAATAAACAATAGGCAGTTCATTTGCCTGATGTGTCATATTTTTAGTAAATGTATTCATGTACTTTCATTTTTCAAACATAGTTGAGCAAGTGATAAATAAACCACTGTACAAACATACAAAAACTGTACTTATTCAGTACTGTCACAACCCGTCGTACGTGCAGCTGCGTGCTGTCTACCGACAAAAACGTGGGGTAAATTGGTGAATTCGTGCTTCCTTGGTACCGACGCCGTACTGATTTTTGGACTCGTCGTAGAACTTTTAGTGCATGCAGAACTTTCGCTGCGTGCAGTCTACGAACGGGCTGCGAATTTTCCTCCGTACGATCGACGTGCGTGCCCTGTACTATAATCGCACGCACAACGCACCGACATCGTGCGTTATTTTCAAGCTTACTCACTCACACTTTCTCTACGAACGACGCACGTTGCACGTGTGTACAACGTGCGTTGTACGTGCGTAATTCGTGCGTACTCGGCACATCCAAAGTTTAAGTATCAAATAATTAAAGAAAACTCACGTCGATCGTACCGAGTAAGCACGTACAACGTACCGAGTAAGCACGTACAACGCACATTTTGGACACCTTTTTTAGGATATAAGCCGAGCCGACGGACTATTGCCATCAGGAGGGTGCTGCTGGGGGATCGGAGTTTCATGAAGAAGGGGGTGGGTCAAAGACAACGTGCGTGGTGTAAGGACACTGTACGTGAGACGCACGGCCCCCGTACGACAATGTGACAATCGCACATCACACGCACATTGTACGCACGCCACACGCACATACCACGTGCGCATCGTACGATGCACGCAGCTCCCACTGCCAGACGTGTCGACGGGCCACGTACGTACGACGTGCGTTGGCAAACTCCCTCTCTGTTCTTGATAAATCCACCCTACGTTTTCAGAAAAACGTAGCGACTGTGGCCTCCCCAAAAAATGTACGAACGAATTGCACGCACGATGGGTTGTGACAGGGGCTTTAAGAACCATGTTTTCCTGTATATAATTTGAATAATATTTCTTCTTAAAAAAACACTGTATTAATGACATGAACATTTGTATGCAAGTTCAAGTTTAACCTTCGAAAAATGTTAAAAATAATCCTCATGTACTGGAATACATATCTCATTGCTTCTGTGCAAATGTTAACGTCAAAACAATTTCAGAGAATACTCTATCAATATACCATTTTGTGAAATAATATAACATCTCCTGATGAATTCTCTCAAAAATTTCAACAAACATGTGTTGTCAACTCTTAATGTTTCAATGGATTTCAACATGAGTTGGGATGCACATGTTCTTCACTTGAGCCATAAGTTTGAGAACTTTTATTTACATAATACACAACAACTTTCAAGATACGTGGCGTTAAATACATGATTGTGGCGTTATTGCTAACCTCAAAGTCAGACACTTTTCCTTCTGAAACTACCTCTACAAGGGCTTCAACAGGTTCAAAAAATTGGACTCGAGTACTCGAGAGGTCAGGCTAGACTCGGATCCGAGTACCTGACATTTTATCCTTACCAAAGAAATCATGTAATTTTTGTTAAGCCTAGATATCATAAACATATAATTTGACCAATAAATGATAATATATAGCATATCTTGACATCCGTGTCTTGAATTGGTAATGTGGATCATCTGTCTTCACATTTGACAGACAAAAACACTGATATAACTTAAATAAATAACAGAAACGTCCACTTTTCGAGTCCTCGAGTCCAAGAAAACTGACTCAAAGCCGGCTGGACTCGACTCGGCCTCGAGTACTTCAGTACCAGCCGAAGCCCAAACCTCTACTGTAGCATCTTCCTTCGCAAAGGTAATAAAATCTGTTGCGGACCTTGTATCTAACCCTTGCTGTCGACCCTTGACTTTTCTGGTTTTATAACAGCACCCTCTCCACCGACAATTTGTTACCTCTAGTTATCTCCCTTGCTACAGCCAATGACAGACTCTCCTTTTCTGTATCTGTGTTGGTTGACCACGGTTTATTAAGTTTGTCAAATCTATTCTTACAATAAAATTCTAATTTTTTGTGTCGGAATACTTGCACTGATTGATTAAACATGAAATTAAGTCAAATAAATCGATCTGCTAGTAACAGGCCCTACTTCCTCTTTACAATTTGTTCAGTCAAACATCTTCGACAGAAAGGTTGCCATGTTTTTTTCAAGGCCGATGTTATTTTACAAAGGGCTTTCTGATTAGACTATTGACTTTCCCTAGAAAGCTAGAGAGCAGGCACAGAAAGTCAAGTGTCGCCAGCAAGGCTTAAATGAGTAAGTTTGGAACTGACTATTTAAGCTTTGTGAGGAAGATGCTAAAATAGTTGCTCTTTCATATGTAACCTGGAACATTACTTGATGTATTAGCGACTTCACATATTCCCAGTTAGGAGTTTGTGTGAAGATCATCTTTATCAACTGACATTAACAGCCTCACTTATAAAACCTCGCATGTTTATCAACTTGGGTAGTATAAAAACCGTAACCAGTGCCAAATGTTACAATGCCTTCTTTATATCACCCCCAGAAGTTTTCATCAGGAAAATCTGTACAAAAAAATTTCTGTACTGTTGATGATAAATCCCAGGGGTATAAATGTAGAACATCGTCATATTCAGCCCTGGTTTACTGAAGATGACATTAAAAGATAATTTCCAACATTTCTAAACTACATAAAAAATTATTAAACAAAATGAAGATATCCATCTAAACATCCGTACAATCCATTTAAGAGTTTAAAAATACTATTGCTTATCAATCCAGGTTTACAATACATGTAATAATAAATCATAACAAAATTACTTATGATTTATACTTCATAAAAAGATCCTACAGGGAGAGTTTAAAGACATTTAGATGTATGCTGGCCGTGACTATCTCCGGTAAACCTCAGTTCGGTAACTGCAGAGCGTAGCACGGTGTAGGGGAACTAATGAGCGAGCATGATTGTCTAAAAGACATCCAATCTGACCACCTGTATGTCTCTAGTCGTCCACCCAGACTATAGCTCATAACACTTTTTCATAACAAAACCTCTTGAGCTTTGATACATCTGTTGAGAAATAAATAATTGCCAGTCTAAGTAAACCTAGCCTCAATATTATCCGTTTCACACCTATACTGAGTCTAGAGAGGACTTGTAGAGGGTCGCGTCAGTCGACCTTTTTGCAACCTATGACCCTCCAACGTTATACGTGCGAAGGCAGACTATTGTGGCTTGGTAAGATGAGTTCTGATTGGTCAATTTGATAGGTGGGCTGACGCGACCCTATACTAGGCCTTTCTAGACTCAGTATAGGAGTAAAACGGATAATATTGAGGCTAGGTTTACTTAGACTGAATAATTGCTGGTGACAGGCAACAAATGCAGAGGTTTTAAATCTCTGAAATAGCTAATTATCTCAGGCTCCTTTTTATGTAACAAAATAACTACTTATGAGAATTATCATTTTTCCTAGACTCAAAGTCCATGTCAGTCAGACAGAAATCTTCTGTCCTTGTACCAACATTGTTGATTTGTGTATATAAAAGTATCAACGTCCAAAAGATAGAATTATCAAGTTCAGCTGAAATACAGCAAGTCTTGTATTAGCCAGCAATTGAGACTGGGGCAGGTTTTGCCTTGCAGGAAAACAGTGGCAGATCAAGGGTCTCTTACTTCACCCTTGTCAATTTATAGGATCCAACAGGTGTCCCCACCCGTTAAATTCTAGGATACGCCATTGACCAATCATATTGAAGTTGCATTTTGAAAATTCATTGACCAAGTCATTTTCGTATGATAACGGGAGATATTTAGCTTGCATTGAAATTCTTCGCAAGCTTATCTGAAATATCTCCTCGTCCAATTTTGTAACAAGCTTTTGCTAGTTTACAAAGTTCTGTTGGATATGCAAGCTCCTTCCATTTACGAATCATTTGGTAAGTGACTTCGTATTGGCCTTCGTGATAATGATCAATCTTGATATTGTCCAATTCACCGTCCTCCAGTCCAAGCTTTCTGCCGAGAGCTTTCCAATCTTTCCCAATATTTTTAGCAATAATATCCATGGCTTCACCACCAGGCACCTCTGTTGATGCTGAAAAAAAAAGTGTTTTTCATAAATGTTTGAATTTCAATAGAGATTCATTTGTAGTGTAAAAATAGAGCCATTGGCTCTGTAGCTCATCAGGCTTTACATTTGATTTTTTCTTTAGGGTGTGGCCAATGTGGTTCCCCTCCTAAATAGGGGCAATTCATAATCCTCACTAGTCAAGGAGTCTGTACACAAAGTTTAAGCTTTCTAGGCCTTATGGTTCTGGAGAAGAAGATGAAAATAGGTTTTAAGGGAGTGGCCCCTGTGGCCCTTTTTAGGATCCACAGGGCCACAAAAGCTACAATTTATAATCCTTACTAGCCAAGGAGTCTGCGCACAAAGTGTCAGCTTTCTAGGCCTTATGGTTCTGGAGAAGAAGTCGAAATTCCACAAAGTTTACGGACGGACGGATGGACTGACGGACGCCGGACACCATGCCATGCCATAAGCCCATCGGGCCTTACAGGCCAGATGAGCTAAAAATCATTCATTGGTGGATCGAGAAGTTTTGAGGGGAGGTGGGTCACCCATTTAGAAGAGTCGTAAGCTGGGTTTACCCTCATGAATTATGTTTTTTAGCAGACTAAGAGAGGAGGGAAGGAGAAAGCCTGAAATGGATGCACCAGCGCTATTGAAATCATACATGACTTTTAAGTTGTCTTGATATACAGTGATACAAAAGATTAAGTTCATATGTAAAAACTCTATGACTGCCTTAATTTACCTCAAAGCTGATTAACATAATAACTTGTAGTGTCAGCCATCTTGTATCTCTTCCATATTTATTTTTTATCTCACATGTACTTTATAAATTTCATCCAAGATCTATGTTTCCATGTCCAAAGGGGGACCTTAGAGAGAGAGTTCCTAGATTGCTGACACTTTATGCTTGATATAAATTATGATTGTTTGATATACCCGGTAGATTATGAATGTTTCATAAAGATTATGAAAACTTAATGTTTATAAGAGTATGTGAATCACTCATAACTTCATCCTGTTTCAGGGTACGAACGTTACGCTAACTCGAATAATCTGTACCCTGGGCTCAGAAGCTAGATTCACTCATGCGACCAGACTTGGGAAATAAGCCAATCAAATCATTTTGTCGTTGAAATTTTATCGATTTTAATGATTTGATTGGCTTTATCACAAGTCCGGCCGCGCGAGCGAATCTAGCTTCTGAGCCCAGGGTACAGATTAGTGGAGTTATCGTTACGTTCGTTCCCCAAGACAGGATGTCATAACTTTTTAAAAATAAGTCAATGATACATACTGATTAAAGGAAGTTTATGAGGGATATTGTGCCTGGTCTTCCTTGTTGCTGGAGCTAACATCCCCGACCTCGTGACCAATGTGTTGTCGACAACGTGCATTACGTTATGGTTTCCAACCTGCATGTTGGGAGCTGCTCCTGATGTTTTCACAACAAACTTGGAACCATCTGGGGCTGAAGGTAAAAGAAATTGTTTTCTTACTTATAGATGATATAAACTTATTGCAATATCAAGTATTCATAAAAAGTGTGACCATGTCCCTGCGTCATTCAAGAAATGAGCTAAAATAAGCGACCTTAAAAATGAACTTCTTTGAGAGGCATGAGTCAATGAAGTCAACGTCATATGTGCTCGAGATAAGCTGCATATTTGCGTATTTTACGCAATAAAATCCTTAAAAACCCAAATAGTTTAAACGCTTGGACTACAGATACGCAGACACTTTCTTTAAAACCCAAAATAATCAAATAGCTTGCATACTGTACGCAGCGATTTGTAAACGCTTGCATAGTTGAACCTATATTGTCACAACTGGATATCATAACTCTTCAAAATATCAATATTCCTTGCCTTAAACATGTTCATTAATATCATTACATTTTAAAGATTGTGTTATATTCAGAGCAATACCCATTTATGTTTTAAGAGTACAATCTCATTTATAATATGAAATACCCAATTGTCTGAAATCAACACAATTTTACTGATGTACAAAATTGACAATACAAATCTGTTACCGAAACGGGGAGTATATATCTAATAGGTTTAAAAATTATCTGGGGCACAGACGTCATTCTATTATGGTATTGGTGTCTTGGTACTCCTACATTTAAGTTGATATGAAGATTGGTACCAAACTTGAAGACCAAAATCATTAGTGCCTAAAGAAGAACGGGAATAGAAGAAATATAACAGACAGATAAAGTGTGATTATCATCATATCTGCACATCAGCCATTGGCTACATGGTTAAAATATCAAAATCACATTGCGACTTTGAATGAAGGTCAAGGTCACAAATCCCTTTCCCTCCTTGTGATGTTTTTAATGAAATGAATCAACAGTTTTTTTACTTTTTTTCAACTTAAGAGTGCAGAGTGGTGCATCCCTATACAATATTCCTGCTTCCCGCTCAAGGTGTGGTGACATAAATAATACTTTCAGTTTGACCTACTTTCAAAGTTGATGTGTGTTTCGGCTTTGACGACGCCAGAATTAGGTGGCCCCAAGACACGTCCCCCTATGGCCCCGCCCGCTTCAGCACACGCGTCCGTCTCAATGTCCTGAAATAGAAAAGAGATTCTTAACGTTGTATGTTATTTTCAAAGCAAAATGTCTTTCATTTAAAGCACATTCTTCAAGAAAAATGAGTAAAAAGGGGCAGTAGTATGTTTATTCTAAAATTTTATTCCTTCAAATCTTCCTCAATAAATACAAATATAATTATCAGTATATAAGGCAACTTATTGATACCCCCTCCAAATCAAATTCTATTCTAGGCTTAGGTTCCATTCTTAATCAATTTCATTATGTATAATCTGGGGTTGTATAGTCCCCCCCACTCCCTCAAGTTGTATTCAATGCCTGGGTTATTTTCGAGAACAACGTTGTATACGAGAAAAACATAGTGAGTGAAGATGTAGATTCACTATTAGCAATATTATCATCCTGTCTCAGGGTACAAACATTACGCTAACTCCACTATTAAATCAGTACCCTGGGCTCAGAAGCTCGATTCGCTTGCGCGGCCCGACTTGGGTTATAGCCAATCAAATCATTTTCTCGCCACCTTCTCTATAAAATTTCAACGAGAAAAGGATTTGATTGGCTTTATCACAAGTTGGGCCGCGCGAGTGAATCTAGCTTCTGAGCCCAGGCTACAGATTAGTGGAGTTAGCGTAACGTTCGTACCCTGAGTCAGGATGCAATATCACTTGACTATATGGTTCTGTAATAGTCCACTGTTCTCATGACACACATAAACTAAAATACTGAGTATAAAGTCAAAATCAGAGAGTGTCAATTTATATAAAAATGATAATCCATACCAAATACCTGAAAAGATTAATTGAATATTCCAATTTCAAAATCGGACTTGCTCCTAAAATGATTCATATACTCTGACAATAATATTCAATTCAATTAAATTCTAATACATGATCTTCAAAATGTAAATGATATAAAGCTATTAATACTATTTCTTCAAATGTTAAGACAGGGCTGAGAAATGTCTTTTATATTTGAACTTACAATATCCATTTTCTGCGACATCTTTCTGAAATAAAAAAAGGATAAAATTTTTAGTCTTTTCAAAATCTTACAATGGTTCAATGTACACATCTAAATCATATCAATTACAGAGACAGCAATGCATATCAGTGTATAAAATAGATTGGAAACCTAGCCTGTCCTGAAAATTAATTGGCCAATTCCTTAGGGGAAAATAAAGAAAATGTTTGAAAGGTTACCAGTCCTGACCAAGAAGTAACCAGTCCTTGCAAAAAGTAGCCAGTCAAGGACTGGCGGACCAATCTAAATGAATTTAGATCAACAGGTTTTATATTTGGTCATACTGTTGATCTAAGATTGGCCCGTAAGGCGGGTCATCCCGCTGACCTCTGAAATCAGCCGCTCGGCCAATCAGAAAAGTTGCCCTAGCTCGCTGGAAGTTCGAAAAACTAAGCAGCACATCTTTTGAAATGGACGGTGTTCGGAGCTATGTCATTCGGAGCGGAGTAGAGCGACCATTTCGATGAATAATCCATTTGCTTGGATGTATTAATAGATTAATTTTTTTCTTTTAAAATGATTTAGCGTATTTGCTAGTTGTCAATGACAAATGATGATTGCACATGGCACAGATACTAACGTGGCAAATAATAATCACAAAGTTAGAACATCATAAATGTAAATATTTACGAAAATCATCATGCAAGGGGAGGTAACTCTTTTTTTAATCAAACTCGTTTGCACTAATTCCTTCATTTCCATCCAAATAATTAAAACATAGTGCATTGTTGTCAATCATAAAACTAAAACTATTTCATACAACCAAAATAAAATCAACATACTGATATTTTTATTATCAGTATCACAAGCAAGGTTTATTTTTCACAAGGCACACTGTTATTGAGAACAGGCCATAAGTTAATATATGTTTCTTCCGTCCACACCGTCAGGGAGCGACTATGAACTGTTTGTGACATCGAATTTGATTGATCAAATCGCGAATTCCTTATTTGCATACGAAAGGTCACCGGGACGACCTCGCCTGCTGGTCAATCTTAGATCAACAGTATGACAAAATAAAAAATCTGTTGATCTAAATTTATTTAGATTGCTGGCGGACGGGCTATATTTTAAACACTGATGCATATATATGACATGATTACAGAAACCGACTTTTCAGAGGACCCATTTATTCCTCTACATTTTGCCATCAATTGTTTGTATTTTTTAAGGTACCACTGTGTGGAGTAAAGATACACATTCACATACAAGTTAACCGAGTAATGACACATTCAATAAGGTCCCATGATACATATTTATAAGCCTGTTATACTTGGATCCACATTGACATTGTTTTGTTTGTAAATATGAAAAATATCAAAACAACACATGGGTTCTATGGTAGTTCTTCTTAAAATAAACCGACAACAGGGAATGTCACGGATATTTGTCGTAACAACACGGAACTAGTAAATTCTTTATAACTTTGTAGTCGAATCAGGTCATTGTCAATGTCTTACCTTTCCAATTTTCGGACCCAACTACTAGGAGATGTCCGAAAATATCACGTACAGTATTCTCAACCAATATGACAAGTTTATTTTCGGTTATCTGGTTTCACAATGTTCTAATGATGATCGAAATTACATTGGTACCGAGTTAGAAAAGGACTTATCAAACTCATAACGAAACTAGAAACAGCGCAATCGTGAAAAAGACGGAAGTACAGTCACAAAGCGGAAATGACCTTAGCGTTCGATTGTAAACAAAAAAGCACGTGTTTGGTGTGCCGCCATGGCCGTCGTGTTCCAAGATGGTCGATGCGATTTACCCAAACTTATTGTCATAAGTTTGTTCCAGGGGAAATAGTTGAGAGTATTGAATGCATATATAGAGATATTTTCCTGACAAATACAATGTTATCTCATCGAATGAGATAGAAAGCCCACAGTTGGCCTATTGATTAAGTATAGGTACTGTACCTGAAAGACTATTATCGAACATTATCATACAACATATGAACAAAAACAAACTAACCTCTCACAGATAAACTGGTTCACTTCCTCGAGTAACGATTTCCAGGCGTACACGACCCTGGATCGAAATGAGTTACATTTTACGTACGCTTTATACTCGGGCCACGTAGATCTACTGGTTATAGTCAAAACGGCGACAAACAAAATAAAACAGGCCGTTAGTCAAACGGTGACAAGCTATACGGAACGGCGACAAAAATAACTATTTAAAACGGCGACAGCATAGCATTTGTGAAAATAAAGGACAACAGAAAACAGGATTCATCTCTCCAGCTTTGGGCTACCATCCATGAGTCGTCATGACGGTTATAAACCTTCATCGAAAACCCTCGCTTGCTCAGTTTTACTTTATTTCCAAGCTCCACTCAGATCTTTTTAATGCACACCAACACTCACCCCTTGTGTTTTCTCCCTGACTTTATAAACCAGAATAGCTTGTGTTCTTGAAGCCTGGACTAATATTACCCGTATATGATTAACGACTTTTGAAGTATGTACTTTTACTTATGACGTTTGAACTATGTGATTTTCACTTTTCTTTTTCAACTATCTTTAACAACGTTATGTTGTAGGGCTCATACGGGTCATAATGTAGCTTTAAGCCCCAATGTCGAGAATCGGCCGTGACACACGTTGCCACGTTGACAAAAAAAAACAAACAACAAGCAGCTGACATATGGTCGAGGTATATCCCCCGCAAATGGCAAAATATGTGTGGCAGATGTAATTTATTGTAAATAAAGTATTTTAATATATTGTGAATATTCTCTCTCTTTTTAGTCATAGTTTATTTATCAAGCACTTTAAGGGTTAAGCCTTTAGAGTTTAGCCTTAGTATAAAACCCCTTATATAACTACCCAAGCCATGACGCTTCTCAGCTGATTGGTCTCACTAACTTCATGCACATTTCAAATCATTCTGCACTGCTCTTTCCAACTGACAAGACAGAATTGACAGACGACAGATTATGTAGCATTTAAGGTTAGTATAAATATTGAGTTTAAAGTAATACTGCATTTAACCTTTGCAGTATATATTTATCATCAAAGTATATCTATTTATCATAATCTAAATAGGTATTTATTAAGTATAGCATGTAAGTGTGCTATGCATTATCTCTTAAATGTAATGCTCAAATCCAATCTAAATAAATTTAGATCAACAGATTTTTATTTTGTCATACTGTTGATCTAAGATTGACCAGCAGGCGAGGTCGTCCCGGTGACCTTTCGTATGCAAATAAGGAATTCGCGATTTGATCAATCAAATTCGATGTCACAAACAGTTAATAGTCGCTCCCTGACGGTGTGGACGGAAGAAACATATATTAACTTATGGCCTGTTCTCAATAACAGTGTGCCTTGTGAAAAATAAACCTTGCTTGTGATACTGATAATAAAAATATCAGTATGTTGATTTTATTTTGGTTGTATGAAATAGTTTTAGTTTTATGATTGACAACAATGCACTATGTTTTAATTATTTGGATGGAAATGAAGGAATTAGTGCAAACGAGTTTGATTAAAAAAAGAGTTACCTCCCCTTGCATGATGATTTTCGTAAATATTTACATTTATGATGTTCTAACTTTGTGATTATTATTTGCCACGTTAGTATCTGTGCCATGTGCAATCATCATTTGTCATTGACAACTAGCAAATACGCTAAATCATTTTAAAAGAAAAAAATTAATCTATTAATACATCCAAGCAAATGGATTATTCATCGAAATGGTCGCTCTACTCCGCTCCGAATGACATAGCTCCGAACACCGTCCATTTCAAAAGATGTGCTGCTGAGTTTTTCGAACTTCCAGCGAGCTAGGGCAACTTTTCTGATTGGCCGAGCGGCTGATTTCAGAGGTCAGCGGGATGACCCGCCTTACGGGCCAATCTTAGATCAACAGTAAGACCAAATATAAAACCTGTTGATCTAAATTCATTTAGATTGGTTCACGGTTTTGTTCATTTTTCTTTCTTTTGTTTGTCTGCACTTTCTCATTCTTTTTGCCGACACGGTTCCATTTAGCGATGTTATCTTCACCTTTATGGATTATTTTCCCGTTGCTTGTTCTGCTGCCAATGTATGTTGTTCTTGAATGTTCAGTCGCAGATTTTGTATCCTGTCTTTTTGGGGCGTTTTTGACAGGTTTTGATCTGTTTTTCAACCACGGATTGTCATTTACAACTTTGGCATTGAACTCTTCTGCATATTTTTGCAGCCAAGTTAAAGTTTTTGCCCATCGTTGATGAGAGTTCCCCTCTTCTTTAATACACAAAAGTTCCCATTTCTTCAGAAGGTTTTCCCTAGTGTTGCCCCGGGAAATACGACAGATTTCCTCTTTCATGGACCTGTCACATTCTTCGTTTTTATTCTAAAGGGATTGCGCCCTCATCTTCAATAGTTCAATCTCTATTTGAATATCTTGAAACGCACGTTGTTCCCGTTTCCTACGTTGTTCACTTGGTTCGTCGGGAATCAGTGGTATCTGGAATTTCTGGGGAACGATTTTATCCTCCGCTTGCATCCAAGAAATTAACACATCAGCGTAACCATTGTTGCGGAGAGCTTGCCAGTACACTCTCCGGCGCTTTAACAATGTTTCATTCCATTTTGAATTGATAGATTGAAAGCACTTTTCAACCTCAATTTCAACTGTGTTTTCATATTTTGCTTCTTCAGTGTTGTGAACTTCAATGGGCTGATGTTTGATGAAATCTTCAACATTCTTCTCGATGCCTTTCATTGCATGAGAAATCAATTCACATACCTCGGGTTTGCCTGGACTTGAGGTTGATGAAGATTTTATATCTAGTAGATGACTAGAGATGGTGTCCATTTTTTCTGAATGTCATATATTTATATATATACATGAGTGGTTATTGATGTGCAAGTCTTTCATCATATTGGATAGAGTTGCACCGAAGAGATGCTGCAGGTTGTCTGCACTTTTCAAGTGGGAATAGTTAAATTGTCCTGGGGCTGCATTGAAGAGTTGGGATGTAAGATCTGTGTAATGTTTACATTCAATTAAAAAATGAGTTTCATCTTCAATGACACGTTTAAACAAAAATTACACAGTCTATTTTGTAGAGGTAGAGGTACCAGTTTGCTTCTTGTTAGGTTAAGCTTAAATAAAGATTTATTAAACTCACATGCAGAGTTAACATGATAAGTGTCCTACTATGTTGATACAACGATAACAGTCCTCCCTTTATAAATTATTATATAAAAGATTTTTGCTAAAACCTAATAATTCTAAAAATCAAGGATGAAATGGGAAGCATTAAATGTAAAGAAAAATTGCTTACCTGAACAGAGTCAATGAGTTTTTCAGAGAGTTCTTCAGCTTGGTTGCCAATCACCGGATAGAAAAGTAATGAGTTCCTCAATGTTGTTGTTGTTGGATTGGGGTTTAACGTCTTCTTCACCAAACGGTAATGTCGCCGACGTGGGGTTTATGCCTTTAGTTATTTCCAAATAAAGAGGGACAAGAAATTTAGAATAGGTCATAGACACCCAAGCAGTTGACATGGTCGAGCTATATCCCCCGCAAATTGCATAATATTTATTGGTTTTCCTTTTTTCCCCCTAATTTTTGTCACACTAAAAAACGCAACTTTTCGTGGATATGAAGTAAACTGTAGTAAACTGAAGTAAAAAAAAAAGATGATATAAACTTTATGTTCACTGTTAGGCATGATTCAAGTAAACTGACAAAATTAAAATCAAACGAATGAATCTATGTATCATGTATTTGGATATCTATTTCATCATATGAAAACAAACATATTTTAAAAACTGTTCTTCATGACACACCTTCATACGATTACCGGTAGGTATCTCCATATAAAATTTGATCCAATTAAATTATTAGTTAAGAAGAAGTGAGCAGGACAGGACTTGTAACAGTTTTCGAACAGAATCCTCATTTTTGGCTAAAAAGGCAAAAATTTATGAAAATATTATCAAAATTGTTCTTCATGACACACCTTCATATGATTATGTATCTCCATGTAGATGCAAAACAAACTAGACACTCGCATCGACAGGATATTAATGAATTAAAGCACATTTAACATTCATACAATAGTTCCGTTAGGTCACTGGCGTTAGGCGTTGATGTGACAACACTCCATCGATGAGGTTAAGAAACTGCAAAAACCCAAAACAATTCGTTTAGTAACTTATCAGACAATTAACTAATTTTACATGAAAAGTCCAAAATTCCCTATAAAGCATGTTACAATTGTTAAAGCATCTAAAATTACAAGCAAAATATCTTCACAATTGTCAGTCAAAGTGTTTCATTTACATGCTTCAATAAACGGACTTTCATGAAAATACAGCAATATTTATAACTACAAATTCTCATAATGACAAACCCTAACAATAATTCATTCAATCATCATGAAATATTAGCAATACAAGTAAAAAAATTACTCACATTTGTGTTGCATAATACAGAGCTGTAGACAGGCAAGTGACCATGTGGTTACCACGGTATGCAATGAGTGAAACAGCAAATGCATGAGATTCTTGTGCTGGAAAGTCATGTGACCACCTTTATATGAAAGTGAGGCTATAATTATTGAATTTATATATGCAAAAGTTTTTGTCTATACCGGGATTCGAACCGTGGATCCTAGGTTACCATGGATTTATAGCTCACTGATGTCACCACTGGGCCACGTTACCTGACATACTTATACATGTCATATTAAAATACAAAACCTTGATTTTTACAAACTTAATCTGTATTTGGCATTAACATACCCAGCCCGTTAAACACACCATGGGCGTTTAAGAAAACACAAATAATGCAAATATACCTACTACTGGTCTTGACAACCCTTAACATAACTATGCTTACTCTACAGCAGGAACGAGCAAGACAAGTTTGTGAATTGGTCTGCGGAGATCTGAACATCTGGTTTTGAGGATCACACTTCTGACATTTCCATAACGATCAGGTTCAGTGTCAACAATACGAGCCATGAGCCATGCATTTCTAGGGAGGTTATGATCCTTTATAAGAACAATATCGTTTACCTTGAAGTTTCGTATGGGATCCTGCCATTTTTGACGTTTTTGAAGGGTTACGAGATACTCTTTTCGCCATCGACTCCAGAAAAGTTCTGCCAAGTACTGTACTCGTCGCCATCAGCGGCGTGCATAGACATCAGATGCCTGAAAAACACCAGGTGGTGGAATATAAGCACTTGATCTTACCATCAATAAGTGGTTTGGAGTCAATGGTTCTTCATCTGTCGGATCACTGGACACTGTCGTTAAAGGCCTAGAATTCAGGATTGACTCTACTTCACACAAGAGTGTACGATACATTTCATCATCAAGACGTTCACTGAACTCAAGGAGAAGTGGATTAAGAACACTTCGTACAGACCTTATCAGCCGTTCCCACACTCCTCCCATGTGGCTCGCTGAAGGCGGGTTGAATTTCCAACTGATGTCAAGCTTCAACAAAAAATCATGGACACGAGACTGGTCAATCTCCTCAACTGCCTGACGAAGTTCCTTTGCTCCACTGGTGAAGTTGGTGCCGTTGTCGCAAGAGATTTCTTGGACAGTTCCTCTGCGGGCAATAAAACGTCTAAGAGCATTAATAAAAGAGTCAGTGTCTAACGAATTTGCAGTCTCAAGATGAACAGCTCTGCTTACCATACATGTGAAGAGGACTCCATACCGTTTAATCTGCTTGCGGCCTTCCTTCACAGTGTGTGGGCCAAAGAAGTCTAATCCAGTACAGGTAAAGGGTGGAGATGGTTGAACTCGGTTGGCTGGGAGATTGGACATCATCTGCTGACCTGTTGGCATCTTAAACCTCCTGCAAAGTACACATTTATTCAAGATACTTCTGACAGCAGAATTAGCGTTTGTTATCCAAAATTCTTCTCTCAAAGCAGACAAGACATGATTTCTGCCTACGTGACCTAGCCTCTCGTGCAGCTCACGTACAATAAGAGTGGATGTATGAGAATTACGTGGCAACAGGACTGGATACTTCATGGTGTCGCTGACATCGGCATTGCTCAAACGACCTCCTACTCTAAGCAATCCTTCAAAAATCCATGGGCGCAGATTCCGGATTGTACTTCGCCGTGGCATTTTGATCTCTTTTTCACTATTTTTGGAAAGGATTTCAATTTCTGAACCATACTCCTTTCCCTGGACAAAACATTAAAAACTGTTCTCAGATTCTTTGATTTCTTGCTTTGATAAAGGATCATGAAATGAGGTATTATCCTTAGATTTGGATTTCAGATAGTTGAAGAACCTTCGGTAAAACGCAACAGCTCTTTTCAACTTGTACCAAGATGAGTAATGATTGACGAGTTTACTCACAACATCTGCTGAGGATTCAGTTGTCTCATCAAAGGCTGACATGGCTGAAAATTCTACAATTTCCTGAGGCTCAGACGTTGATTCGGAATCAGGCACTCTCAAGAACTGTGGTCCATTAAACCAATCGTCACATTTCAGTAACTGTACGCAGCTGGAACCTCTTGATGCTATATCGGCTGGGTTAGTTTTGGTATCTACATACTTCCACTGATCTGGTGTACTGAAGTCCCTTATAGATTTAACCCTGTTCGCCACAAACACCGGGAATCTGTTTTTCTCACTGCGGATATACTGCAGAACTGTTGTTGAATCCGTGTAATATGTTACAGTGTCGATGCTCATTTCCAATTCTCTGAGGAGAAATTGCCCTAATTTAACAGACACGGTTGCAGCTGTCAGCTCTAATTTCGGAATGGTCAATGGTTTCAAAGGTGCGAGTCTAGCCTTACCTAGGAGAAGTGTCGTGTGAATGTTTCCATTGACATCGAATAGTCTAATGTATGCAGAACAACCATATCCTGTTGAGCTAGCATCAGAGAAAACATGCAATTGTCGATTGGATACATCACCAAAATCCGGAGGTTTGATGCATCTTCTCACAGTCAAACCTTTGAGCATTTCAACTTCACGAAGCCAGCTTGTCCATCTGCTGATGAACTCATGGCCGATGTTGTCATCCCATCCTAGATCTTTCTCTTTACACAAATCTTGAAGGATTCTCTTTGCAGGCAGCAGAACTGGTGACACAAGACCTAGAGGATCATAGAGTGAGGATACCATGGACAGGATTCCTCTCCTTGTAAAGGACTTCTCTGGTAAGTCCACGGTATACTTGAAACTATCCAGAGTGATGTCCCACTGCATCCCAAGTGCTCTCTCCATGGGTATATCATCTCGACTGAGGTCAGCAGCTTGAATCTCCTTTGAACAATGTTCCTGAGGGATTGAAGACAGAACTGTTTTACTGTTACTCGTGAATTTAGTAAGATTAAACCCACCATCTGCACAAGCATATCTCAAGTTCTTAATCAAAGAAACAGCACAACCATCAGACTCGACAGACTTCAAGCAATCATCCACATAGAAGTTACGTTCTATTGTTTGTGAAACTTGCTCACCATAGTTTGGCATGGACTTTGCTGCTGTACTTCTCAGGGCATAGTTGGCAACCGTTGGAGAGGAGACTGTTCCAAAGCTGTGTGCAGTCATTCGATACTCTTTCAGTTCAGCATGAACATTCCCATCAGGCCATCACAGAAACCGAAGATAATCCTGGTGCTCGTATGGAACCTTCACCTGGTGAAACATGGCTTCTACATCTCCAATAAAAGCAACTTGGTCAGATCTGAAACGAGCCAAAACACCAATTAGAGAGTTGGCAAGATCAGGGCCTTGCAAAAGAACATCATTGATTGACAAACCTCCATACTTGGCGCTACAGTCAAATACAACTCTGATCTTATTTGGCTTTTTGGGATGATACACTCCGTGGTGGGGTAGATACCAGACGTGTCCAGGTTGAGGTTCAAGCTCCTCTGTTGGGACTTCCACAGCATAACCCTTGGCAAGCAAAGTGTCCATGAAAGTAACATAATCCCTCTTATACTGCTCATTGCTCAGTATCTTTTTCCTTTGCCAAAGTACCCTTTTGACTGCTTGTTCCCTGTTAGATGGCATATTCACATCATTACGAAAAGGAAGAGGAATTTCATAATGTCCATTAATGAATCTAAGGTTAGCTTCCGTTTCCTTAACAAATCTTTGATCTTCAATGGAATAACCTCGTTCACCAGGCACTTTCCCAATGTCTGCCTCATTAAAGTCCAACTCAAACAATTTCAGAACACTTTCAGATGAAATGCATTCCGTTATTTTCTCACGTTCTTTCAGTGTTATCAGATTGCAGAAAACGGATTTATCTTCAGAATTACACTTCACCTGGAGAGGGCCGTTGATTGTCCATCCAAGCTTGTATCTCACAGCAAAAGGTCCACTTCCAGATGATGGTACAACTTCAAGAGGTTTGAGGGCATCTGCACAGTTGCTGCCGATGAGAAGTCCAATGTGCAAATCTGGTTGATATGGGGGCATAATCTCTGCAACATCCTTGAGACCTGGTATCTGCATTAAAGAATCAGATTTAGGAATATGGTCATGGCAAACTGGCATAAAATTTTTACAAAATGTACGTGGCAATTCAACAAATTGTGTTTCAGAGAGATCAGATATAACAAGATCCTGTACCACCGTTGTGTTGATGAGGTCGGTGCCGTTCATCGTTTTCAACCTCAGTGATGCTGGCTCTGACTGGGCTTGTAGCTCATGCTTGAGGCCTTCTGTGATAAAGCATCCAGTGCTTCCGTTATCCAACATGGCATACACTTGTACAATCCTATTCCCTCCCTTCTGTCAAACGTTAACAGGAAGAATAGGCTGTAGTACAGTCTCCTCAATCTTGGATCGTTGATTGTCACAGAATGTTGCTCCAGTCATGACCTGCTTAGCGTCAGTGTCGTCAGTGGATGAATCCCCTGTAGGAAGACGTTGCTCATGCGTTAACTGAAAATTAGCATCATGTAAAGCAGTAGGATGACGTTTGCCACAATGTTTACAAGTTCTCCTTTTCATGCAACCCTTTGCAGTATGGTAGAGCCCATAACAACTGCAGTTGTCAAGATCGTGAGACTGTTTACAGATGAAGCAAAAGTTGCCTTTACTTTTACTCTGAGGGTAGCTTCCAACATTAGTAGCAAGACTTGTGAATAGGGACTTGAATGGTTTACTCTTATCTGAGAACCTATCCTTAAGATTCGTTTCATCGTGCTTAGAAAACATTGCCTGCTTACCGTAGATGGGTTCATTTGCAGATTTCGCAGCAAAGTCAATGAATTTGACAAGATGCTTGAACTTCACTTCCTCTTGGCAATCCATCCTCAGCTTCGTGACGTGATCCCTCCACCTGGTCTGAAGATACACTTGGAGCTTAAGAACAACATTTTGCATGTTAGGTGTATGATTAAGGACATCCATGTGAGAGATACCATCCATTACATGAAGACACTTTGTCAGATGAATAGAGAAATGCCTTAATCCTACACTGTCCTCGTTCTTAATATTAGGCCAGGTGCGAATTTTATTCAGAAAGGCTGTTGAGATCTTATAAGGATCACCATACTCTTTGTGAAGCAAGTCTCTTGCTGCAGCATAGCCTACCAATGGATCCATATGCAGACAAGCAGAAACAAGATCTTTAGGCTCACCTTGAAGCTGCTGTATGAGATAGTAAAGTCTATCTGCCTCACTTGATGTATGCGGGACAATTCGAGCATCAAACGCCATTTGGAAAGCTGAAAACTCTGTAGGATCCCCGGAGAACTTTGGAACTTCTGGCTTGGGCAGAAACATAGCTTGGGACATCTGTCTCTGTGTCTCTAAAACAGCATGGTTTAAAAATGAAGACTGATTATCAACATTTACTTTGGGACCTTGATCCTGAAAGCCATGATTTGATAAGCTTTGGTTTGCTGGATGGAAGTCTGCTGCAGAAGGGTTAAGCCTTGGTTGATTAATCTGAAGGTTCTGCAGAGATTGAGCTTGTTGGCAAACATTAGATTGTAGGTTAACTTGATGAGGAGTAGAGTTATATAAAATAGGATCGTAAACCTTCTCTTTGCCAATGTTTGAATCTCTAAAGTTAGGGACAAACCTCATGTTATGATTGAAAGGTGACATTTGAATCAATGGTGAATGTTCTATCATCTCCTGAGTTTTGAGGAAGTGGTTGAACCATATTGACGTTCAGCTTCAACATCTGCCTTGGCATACACCTTCTCTTTTGCTGTAGTCTTGGCAATCTGAATATCAAGCTCCACTTCTCTAAGCTTCATCTCAGCTTCAGCACGGGTGTAGAACATTGATTTCTCTGCAAGGAGCTCTGCAAGTTTAGCTTTCTCATGAGTACGTGAAAAGTTAATCAAACTAGATTTAACAGAACCAGAAGTTTTGGAATAAACAGATCTCTTACTGTTCACTGAACCCCTCTGTGATACAGAATCATGTAACTCATTAGCTAATTCCGTTTCTGCACACTGCACCCAACTTACTAACAAGTCCCTGAATGACAGGAAAGATGCTTCGTTCTTGTCTGAACCTTGTCTCATCAAGACTCTTTCCTCTCCATCTAGAACGCTGCAATATAAATCGACACATGATCTGTAATACATGAACAATTCATTAAAGTTGTCAAGACCAGATTTTACTAAATGCAAGTTATCAATGCTATCTCTCAAGAGATCAAGCTCATTTTTAGCTTTTTGTTCCTGCAGATAAAGCAGCAACAGTCTTATTTCTCAAAAGTCTCAACTGTTCAAGTTTGCCCTTCTCTGTGAGAGTTCGGTTCTGACGCAACTGCATCCCACCACGAGCAGTAGTTTCCCCATCACTGACGCCTTTACAATTGTTAACGTTCACATCAGCAACCACGTGTGGCGATTGGTCCTCGTTGTAGAGTTGACCTTCGTCGTTGACGTTGTCCCTTGATGCCATGCTTCACCTTGAGCCATAGCACAACACCTCGGGCGTTTCACACACGTTGAAACTGAAGATGAAACGTTAATGACAGCAGCAACCAATGAACGTTAAATGCTGCATAGACTCATCAAACATGATGAGTATTTCACTTGTCTGTCTACAAATTTTCTTAACAAATGTAGATGCAAAACAAACTAGACACTCGCATCGACAGGGATTAAATGAATTAAAGCACACATTTAACGTTCATACAATAGTTCCGTTAGGCGTTGATGTGACAACACTCCATCGATGAGGTTAAGAAACTGCAAAAACCCAAAACAATTCTTTTAGTTTCTTATCAGACAATTAACTAATTTTACATGAAAAGTCCAAAATTCCCTATAAAGCATGTTACAATTGTTAAAGCATCTAAAATTACAAGCAAAATATCTTCACAATTGTCAGTCAAAGTGTTTCATTTACATGCTTCAATAACGGACTTTCATGAAAATACAGCAATATTTATAACCACAAATTCTCATAATGACAAACCCTAACAATAATTCATTCAATCATCATGAAATATTAGCAATACAAGTCAAAAAAGTACTCACATTTGTGTTGCATAATACAGAGCTGTAGACAGGCAAGTGACCATGTGGTTACCACGGTATGCAATGAGTGAAACAGCAAATGCATGAGATTCTTGTGCTGGAAAGTCATGTGACCACCTTTATATGAAAGTGAGGCTATAATTATTGAATTTATATATGCAAAAGTTTTTGTCTATACCGGGATTCGAACCATGGATCCTAGGTTACCATGGATTTATAGCTCACTGATGTCACCACTGGGCCACGTTACCTGACATACTTATACATGTCATATTAGAATACAAAACCTTGATTTTTACAAACTTAATCTGTATTTGGCATTAACACTCCATATCAAATTTGATCAATATATGATGATTAATTTAGAAGTTGTGAGCCGGACAGGACTTGTAACAGTTTTCCAACAGAGTCCTCATTTTTGGCCAAAAAAGGCAACATTTTATGAAAATATTTTCAAAAGTGTTCTTCATGACACACCTTCATATGATTATGTATCTCAATATCAAATTTGATCAATATATGATGATTAATTTAGAAGTTGTGAGCCGGACAGGACTTGTAACAGTTTTCCAACAGAGTCTTCATTTTTGGCCAAAAAAGGCAACATTTTATGAAAATATTTTCAAAAGTGTTCTTCATGACACACCTTCATATGATTATGTATCTCAATATCAAATTTGATCAATATATGATGATTAATTTAGATGTTGTGAGCCGGACAGGACTTGTAACAGCTTTCAAACAAAGTCCTCATTTTTGGCCAAAAAAGGCAAAATTTTATGAAAATGTTATCAAAATTGTTCTTCATGACACACCTTTATATGATTATGTATCTTCATATCAAATTTGATCAATATGTGATGATTAGTTAAGAAGTTATGAGCCGGACAGGACTTGTAGCAGTTTTCCAACAGAGTCCTCATTTTTGGCCCAAAAAGGCAAAATTTTATGAAAATATTTTCAAAAGTGTTCTTCATGACACACCGTCATATGATTATGTATCTCAATATCAAATTTGATCAATATATGATGATTAATTTAGATGTTGTGAGCCGGACAGGACTTGTAACAGTTTTCCAACAGAGTCTTCATTTTTGGCCAAAAAAGGCAACATTGTATGAAAATATTTTCAAAAGTGTTCTTCATGACACACCTTCATATGATTATGTATCTCAATATCAAATTTGATCAATATATGATGATTAATTTAGAAGTTATGAGCCGGACAGGACTTGTAGCAGTTTTCAAACAGAGTCCTCATTTTTGGCCCAAAAAGGCAACATTTTATGAAAATATTTTCAAAAGTGTTCTTCATGACACACCGTCATATGATTATGTATCTCAATATCAAATTTGATCAATATATGATGATTAATTTAGATGTTGTGAGCCGGACAGGACTTGTAACAGTTTTCCAACAGAGTCTTCATTTTTGGCCAAAAAAGGCAACATTTTATGAAAATATTTTCAAAAGTGTTCTTCATGACACACCTTAATATGATTATGTATCTCAATATCAAATTTGATCAATATATGATGATTAATTTAGAAATTTTGAGCCGGACAGGACTTGTAACAGTTTTCCAACAGAGTCTTCATTTTTGGCCAAAAAAGGCAACATTTTATGAAAATATTTTCAAAAGTGTTCTTCATGACACACCTTCATATGATTATGTATCTCAATATCAAATTTGATCAATATATGATGATTAATTTAGATGTTGTGAGCCGGACAGGACTTGTAACAGCTTTCAAACAAAGTCCTCATTTTTGGCCAAAAAGGCAAAATTTTATGAAAATATTATCAAAATTGTTCTTCATGACACACCTTTATATGATTATGTATCTTCATATCAAATTTGATCAATATATGATGATTAATTTAGATGTTGTGAGCCGGACAGGACATGTAACAGCTTTCAAACAAAATCCTCATTTTTGGCCAAAAAAGGCAAAATTTTATGAAAATATTATCAAAAGTGTTCTTCATGACACACCTTTATATGATTATGTATCTTCATATCAAATTTGATCAATATGTGATGATTAGTTAAGAAGTTATGAGCCGGACAGGACTTGTAGCAGTTTTCCAACAGAGTTCTCATTTTTGGCCCAAAAAGGCAAAATTTTATGAAAATATTTTCAAAAGTGTTCTTCATGACACACCTTCATATGATTATGTATCTCAATATCAAATTTGATCAATATATGATGATTAATTTAGATGTTGTGAGCCGGACAGGACTTGTAACAGTTTTCCAACAGAGTCTTCATTTTTGGCGAAAAAAGGCAACATTTTATGAAAATATTTTCAAAAGTGTTCTTCATGACACACCTTCATATGATTATGTATCTCAATATCAAATTTGATCAATATATGATGATTAATTTAGAAGTTTTGAGCCGGACAGGACTTGTAACAGTTTTCCAACAGAGTCTTCATTTTTGGCCAAAAAAGGCAACATTTTATGAGAATATTTTCAAAAGTGTTCTTCATTACACACCTTCATATGATTATGTATCTCAATATCAAATTTGATCAATATATGATGATTAATTTAGATGTTGTGAGCCGGACAGGACTTGTAACAGCTTTCAAACAAAGTCCTCATTTTTGGCCAAAAAAGGCAAAATTTTATGAAAATATTATCAAAATTATTCTTCATGACACACCTTTATATGATTATGTATCTTCATATCAAATTTGATCAATATATGATGATTAATTAAGATGTTGTGAGCCGGACAGGACATGTAACAGCTTTCAAACAAAATCCTCATTTTTGGCCAAAAAAAGGCAAAATTTTATGAAAATATTATCAAAATTGTTCTTCATGACACACCTTTATATGATTATGTATCTTCATATCAAATTTGATCAATAGGTGATGATTAGTTAAGAAGTTATGAGCCGGACAGGACTTGTAGCAGTTTTCCAACAGAGTTCTCATTTTTGGCCCAAAAAGGCAAAATTTTATGAAAATATTTTCAAAAGTGTTCTTCATGACACACCTTCATATGATTATGTATCTCAATATCAAATTTGATCAATATATGATGATTAATTTAGAAGTTTCGAGCCGGACAGGACTTGTAACAGTTTTCAAACAGAGTCCTCATTTTTGGCCAAAAAGGCAAAATTTTATGAAAATATTTTCAAAAGTGTTCTTTATGACACACCTTCATATGATTATGTATCTCCATATCAAATTTGATCAATATATGGAAGTTTTTAATATTTGTTAGTTTTGTAGGTTGTACTTGATAGTACTGGGTATGTGTCCAATGTAAATATCTAATTCAGAATAACAACAATGTTAGATTTATATGGGTGCCTTCCCACATAGGCCTAACAGGCAATGAAAGAGCCGACCGAGCAGCAAAATCAGGTCTAACCAACAGCAATAATGTCAACATACCATTAACTAAAAAGGAAATTAGGAGCATGTTAAATTAATAACAACGGATGAATACAACACAAACTTTAAAGGCAACTGGAGACATACCCAGTACTATCAAGTACAACCTACAAAACTAACAAATATTAAAAACTTCCATAACTTTAGAAGGGTTGATGTAGTCATAACCAGACTTAGGCTCAACAATGTTTGCAACGGGGTTTATCTCCACAAAATAGGGAAAGCACCAAACAATCTATGCAATCAATGTAATGTTGACGACACCATACATCACATTCTGTTTCAATGTGATAAATACCAAAAACATAGGGGACAACTCCTTGAAAATGTAAGCGCTAACAACCCACAAGAACTGTTAGCCAATACCAAAAATTACCAGTACCTTTCAGTATTCGTACTGCAAACAAAATTATATAAAACATCATAATTAATAACCACCTAGCCTTATCAATAAATTCAAATATAAAACATCACCAATTTCAATAAACTATAAATTATTCAATTCAATTTCAAATATTCAACTACAATTTTATTTCATCACAATTAAAAATGCCATTTCAAATACCACTTCAAAACTTTTTACCTCAATATAATTTCCCATACACAATATTTTCTTTCTATCTCTTTCAGGTACCACGCCAATATCTCTCACCACTTATTATCCCCCGCAACAACGAAGTTGCGGGGGGTATTAAAATGGGTACCGTCCGTCCGTCCGTTACACTTTGTGTCCGGCTCATAACTTTGTAACTAATCAACCATTTCAATTCAAATTAGTCATGGAAATGTAGAAGCATGTAATAATGTGACATGAGTAACAATTTTATGGAAATCTACATAAAATATTATGATTTTGGAGAAAAAGTGGAAGATTTGTAAGAAATCTGTTACAAGTCCTGTCCGGCTCAAAACTTCTAAATTAATCATCATATATTGATCAAATTTGATATGGAGATACATAATCATATGAAGGTGTGTCATGAAGAACAATGTTGATAATATTTTCATAAAATTTTGCCTTTTTTGGCCAAAAATGAGGACTCTGTTTGAAAACTGTTACAAGTCCTGTCCGGCTCAAAACTTCTAAACTAATCATCATATATTGATCAAATTTGATATGGAGATACATAATCATATGAAGGTGTGTCATGAAGAACACTTTTGAAAATATTTTCATAAAATTTTGCCTTTTTGGCCAAAAATGAGGACTCTGTTTGAAAACTGTTACAAGTCCTGTCCGGCTCGAAACTTCTAAATTAATCATCATATATTGATCAAATTTGATATTGAGATACATAATCATATGAAGGTGTGTCATGAAGAACACTTTTGAAAATATTTTCATAAAATTTTGCCTTTTTGGGCCAAAAATGAGAACTCTGTTGGAAAACTGCTACAAGTCCTGTCCGGCTCATAACTTCTTAACTAATCATCACATATTGATCAAATTTGATATGAAGATACATAATCATATAAAGGTGTGTCATGAAGAACAATTTTGATAATATTTTCATAAGATTTTGCCTTTTTTTGGCCAAAAATGAAGACTCTGTTGGAAAACTGTTACAAGTCCTGTTCGGCTCAAAACTTCTAAATCAATCATCATATATTGATCAAATTTGACATTGAGATACATAATCATATGAAGGTGTGTCATGAAGAACACTTTTGAAAATATTTTCATAAAATGTTGCCTTTTTTGGCCAAAAATGAAGACTCTGTTGGAAAACTGTTACAAGTCCTGTCCGGCTCACAACATCTAAATTAATCATCATATATTGATCAAATTTGATATTGAGATACATAATCATATGAAGGTGTGTCATGAAGAACACTTTTGAAAATATTTTCATAAAATTTTGCCTTTTTGGGCCAAAAATGAGAACTCTGTTGGAAAACTGCTACAAGTCCTGTCCGGCTCATAACTTCTTAACTAATCATCACATATTGATCAAATTTGATATGAAGATACATAATCATATAAAGGTGTGTCATGAAGAACAATTTTGATAATATTTTCATAAAATTTTGCCTTTTTTGGCCAAAAATGAGGACTTTGTTTGAAAGCTGTTACAAGTCCTGTCCGGCTCACAACATCTAAATTAATCATCATATATTGATCAAATTTGATATTGAGATACATAATCATATGAAGGTGTGTCATGAAGAACACTTTTGAAAATATTTTCATAAAATGTTGCCTTTTTTGGCCAAAAATGAAGACTCTGTTGGAAAACTGTTACAAGTCCTGTCCGGCTCAAAACTTCTAAATCAATCATCATATATTGATCAAATTTGATATTGAGATACATAATCATATGAAGGTTTGTCATGAAGAACACTTTTGAAAATATTTTCATAAAATGTTGCCTTTTTTGGCCAAAAATGAAGACTCTGTTGGAAAACTGTTACAAGTCCTGTCCGGCTCACAACATCTAAATTAATCATCATATATTGATCAAATTTGATATTGAGATACATAATCATATGAAGGTGTGTCATGAAGAACACTTTTGAAAATATTTTCATAAAATTTTGCCTTTTTGGGCCAAAAATGAGAACTCTGTTGGAAAACTGCTACAAGTCCTGTCCGGCTCATAACTTCTTAACTAATCATGACATATTGATCAAATTTGATATGAAGATACATAATCATATAAAGGTGTGTCATGAAGAACAATTTTGATAATATTTTCATAAAATTTTGCCTTTTTTGGCCAAAAATGAAGACTCTGTTGGAAAACTGTTACAAGTCCTGTTCGGCTCAAAACTTCTAAATCAATCATCATATATTGATCAAATTTGACATTGAGATACATAATCATATGAAGGTGTGTCATGAAGAACACTTTTGAAAATATTTTCATAAAATGTTGCCTTTTTTGGCCAAAAATGAAGACTCTGTTGGAAAACTGTTACAAGTCCTGTCCGGCTCACAACATCTAAATCAATCATCATATATTGATCAAATTTGATATTGAGATACATAATCATATGAAGGTGTGTCATGAAGAACAATTTTGAAAATATTTTCATAAAATGTTGCCTTTTTTGGCCAAAAATGAAGACTCTGTTGGAAAACTGTTACAAGTCCTGTTTGGCTCACAACATCTAAATTAATCATCATATATTGATCAAATTTGATATTGAGATACATAATCATATGAAGGTGTGTCATGAAGAACACTTTTGAAAATATTTTCATAAAATTTTGCCTTTTTGGCCAAAAATGAAGACTCTGTTGGAAAACTGTTACAAGTCCTGTCCGGCTCACAACATCTAAATTAATCATCATATATTGATCAAATTTGATATTGAGATACATAATCATATGAAGGTGTGTCATGAAGAACACTTTTGAAAATATTTTCATAAAATTTTGCCTTTTTGGCCAAAAATGAGGACTCTGTTTGAAAACTGTTACAAGTCCTGTCCGGCTCGAAACTTCTAAATTAATCATCATATATTGATCAAATTTGATATGGAGATACATAATCATATGAAGGTGTGTCATGAAGAACACTTTTGAAAATATTTTCATAAAATTTTGCCTTTTTGGGCCAAAAATGAGAACTCTGTTGGAAAACTGCTACAAGTCCTGTCCGGCTCATAACTTCTTAACTAATCATCACATATTGATCAAATTTGATATGAAGATACATAATCATATAAAGGTGTGTCATGAAGAACAATTTTGATAATATTTTCATAAAATTTTGCCTTTTTTGGCCAAAAATGAGGACTTTGTTTGAAAGCTGTTACAAGTCCTGTCCGGCTCACAACATCTAAATTAATCATCATATATTGATCAAATTTGATATGAAGATACATAATCATATAAAGGTGTGTCATGAAGAACAATTTTGATAATATTTTCATAAAATTTTGCCTTTTTTGGCCAAAAATGAGGACTTTGTTTGAAAGCTGTTACAAGTCCTGTCCGGCTCACAACATCTAAATTAATCATCATATATTGATCAAATTTGATATTGAGATACATAATCATATGAAGGTGTGTCATGAAGAACACTTTTGAAAATATTTTCATAAAATGTTGCCTTTTTTGGCCAAAAATGAAGACTCTGTTGGAAAACTGTTACAAGTCCTGTCCGGCTCAAAACTTCTAAATTAATCATCATATATTGATCAAATTTGATATTGAGATACATAATCATATGAAGGTGTGTCATGAAGAACACTTTTGAAAATATTTTCATAAAATGTTGCCTTTTTTGGCCAAAAATGAAGACTCTGTTGGAAAACTGTTACAAGTCCTGTCCGGCTCACAACATCTAAATTAATCATCATATATTGATCAAATTTGATATTGAGATACATAATCATATGAAGGTGTGTCATGAAGAACACTTTTGAAAATATTTTCATAAAATTTTGCTTTTTTGGGCCAAAAATGAGAACTCTGTTGGAAAACTGCTACAAGTCCTGTCCGGCTCACAACATCTAAATTAATCATCATATATTGATCAAATTTGATATTGAGATACATAATCATATGAAGGTGTGTCATGAAGAACACTTTTGAAAATATTTTCATAAAATGTTGCCTTTTTTGGCCAAAAATGAAGACTCTGTTGGAAAACTGTTACAAGTCCTGTCCGGCTCACAACTTCTAAATTAATCATCATATATTGATCAAATTTGATATTGAGATACATAATCATATGAAGGTGTGTCATGAAGAACACTTTTGAAAATATTTTCATAAAATTTTGCCTTTTTGGGCCAAAAATGAGAACTCTGTTGGAAAACTGCTACAAGTCCTGTCCGGCTCATAACTTCTTAACTAATCATCACATATTGATCAAATTTGATATGAAGATACATAATCATATAAAGGTGTGTCATGAAGAACAATTTTGATAATATTTTCATAAAATTTTGCCTTTTTTGGCCAAAAATGAGGATTTTGTTTGAAAGCTGTTACATGTCCTGTCCGGCTCACAACATCTAAATTAATCATCATATATTGATCAAATTTGATATGAAGATACATAATCATATAAAGGTGTGTCATGAAGAACAATTTTGATAATATTTTCATAAAATTTTGCCTTTTTTGGCCAAAAATGAGGACTTTGTTTGAAAGCTGTTACAAGTCCTGTCCGGCTCACAACATCTAAATTAATCATCATATATTGATCAAATTTGATATTGAGATACATAATCATATGAAGGTGTGTCATGAAGAACACTTTTGAAAATATTTTCATAAAATGTTGCCTTTTTTGGCCAAAAATGAAGACTCTGTTGGAAAACTGTTACAAGTCCTGTCCGGCTCAAAACTTCTAAATTAATCATCATATATTGATCAAATTTGATATTGAGATACATAATCATATGAAGGTGTGTCATGAAAGACACTTTTGAAAATATTTTCATAAAATGTTGCCTTTTTTGGCCAAAAATGAAGACTCTGTTGGAAAACTGTTACAAGTCCTGTCCGGCTCAAAACTTCTAAATTAATCATCATATATTGATCAAATTTGATATGAAGATATATAATCATATAAAGGTGTGTCATGAAGAACACTTTTGATAACATTTTCATAAAATTTTGCCTTTTTTGGCCAAAAATGAGGACTTTGTTTGAAAGCTGTTACAAGTCCTGTCCGGCTCACAACATCTAAATTAATCATCATATATTGATCAAATTTGATATTGAGATACATAATCATATGAAGGTGTGTCATGAAGAACACTTTTGAAAATATTTTCATAAAATGTTGCCTTTTTTGGCCAAAAATGAAGACTCTGTTGGAAAACTGTTACAAGTCCTGTCCGGCTCACAACATCTAAATTAATCATCATATATTGATCAAATTTGATATTGAGATACATAATCATATGAAGGTGTGTCATGAAGAACACTTTTGAAAATATTTTCATAAAATGTTGCCTTTTTTGGCCAAAAATGAAGACTCTGTTGGAAAACTGTTACAAGTCCTGTCCGGCTCAAAACTTCTAAATCAATCATCATATATTGATCAAATTTGATATTGAGATACATAATCATATGAAGGTGTGTCATGAAGAACAATTTTGAAAATATTTTCATAAAATGTTGCCTTTTTTGGCCAAAAATGAAGACTCTGTTGGAAAACTGTTACAAGTCCTGTTTGGCTCACAACATCTAAATTAATCATCATATATTGATCAAATTTGATATTGAGATACATAATCATATGAAGGTGTGTCATGAAGAACACTTTTGAAAATATTTTCATAAAATTTTGCCTTTTTGGCCAAAAATGAAGACTCTGTTGGAAAACTGTTACAAGTCCTGTCCGGCTCACAACATCTAAATTAATCATCATATATTGATCAAATTTGATATTGAGATACATAATCATATGAAGGTGTGTCATGAAGAACACTTTTGAAAATATTTTCATAAAATTTTGCCTTTTTGGCCAAAAATGAGGACTCTGTTTGAAAACTGTTACAAGTCCTGTCCGGCTCGAAACTTCTAAATTAATCATCATATATTGATCAAATTTGATATGGAGATACATAATCATATGAAGGTGTGTCATGAAGAACACTTTTGAAAATATTTTCATAAAATTTTGCCTTTTTGGGCCAAAAATGAGAACTCTGTTGGAAAACTGCTACAAGTCCTGTCCGGCTCATAACTTCTTAACTAATCATCACATATTGATCAAATTTGATATGAAGATACATAATCATATACAGGTGTGTCATGAAGAACAATTTTGATAATATTTTCATAAAATTTTGCCTTTTTTGGCAAAAAATGAGGATTTTGTTTGAAAGCTGTTACATGTCCTGTCCGGCTCACAACATCTAAATTAATCATCATATATTGATCAAATTTGATATGAAGATACATAATCATATAAAGGTGTGTCATGAAGAACAATTTTGATATTATTTTCATAAACTTTTGCCTTTTTTGGCCAAAAATGAGGACTTTGTTTGAAAGCTGTTACAAGTCCTGTCCGGCTCACAACATCTAAATTAATCATCATATATTGATCAAATTTGATATTGAGATACATAATCATATGAAGGTGTGTCATGAAGAACACTTTTGAAAATATTTTCATAAAATGTTGCCTTTTTTGGCCAAAAATGAAGACTCTGTTGGAAAACTGTTACAAGTCCTGTCCGGCTCAAAACTTCTAAATTAATCATCATATATTGATCAAATTTGATATTGAGATACATAATCATATGAAGGTGTGTCATGAAGAACACTTTTGAAAATATTTTCATAAAATGTTGCCTTTTTTGGCCAAAAATGAAGACTCTGTTGGAAAACTGTTACAAGTCCTGTCCGGCTCACAACATCTAAATTAATCATCATATATTGATCAAATTTGATATTGAGATACATAATCATATGAAGGTGTGTCATGAAGAACACTTTTGAAAATATTTTCATAAAATGTGCCTTTTTGGGCCAAAAATGAGGATTCTGTTGGAAAACTGCTACAAGTCCTGTCCGGCTCATAACTTCTTAACTAATCATCACATATTGATCAAATTTGATATGAAGATACATAATCATATAAAGGTGTGTCATGAAGAACAATTTTGATAATATTTTCATAAAATTTTGCCTTTTTTGACCAAAAATGAGGATTTTGTTTGAAAGCTGTTACATGTCCTGTCCGGCTCACAACATCTAAATTAATCATCATATATTGATCAAATTTGATATGAAGATACATAATCATATAAAGGTGTGTCATGAAGAACAATTTTGATAATATTTTCATAAAATTTTGCCTTTTTTGGCCAAAAATGAGGACTTTGTTTGAAAGCTGTTACAAGTCCTGTCCGGCTCACAACATCTAAATTAATCATCATATATTGATCAAATTTGATATTGAGATACATAATCATATGAAGGTGTGTCATGAAGAACACTTTTGAAAATATTTTCATAAAATGTTGCCTTTTTTGGCCAAAAATGAAGACTCTGTTGGAAAACTGTTACAAGTCCTGTCCGGCTCAAAACTTCTAAATTAATCATCATATATTGATCAAATTTGATATTGAGATACATAATCATATGAAGGTGTGTCATGAAGAACACTTTTGAAAATATTTTCATAAAATGTTGCCTTTTTTGGCCAAAAATGAAGACTCTGTTGGAAAACTGTTACAAGTCCTGTCCGGCTCACAACATCTAAATTAATCATCATATATTGATCAAATTTGATATTGAGATACATAATCATATGAAGGTGTGTCATGAAGAACAATTTTGATAACATTTTCATAAAATTTTGCCTTTTTTGGCCAAAAATGAGGACTTTGTTTGAAAGCTGTTACAAGTCCTGTCCGGCTCACAACATCTAAATTAATCATCATATATTGATCAAATTTGATATTGAGATACATAATCATATGAAGGTGTGTCATGAAGAACACTTTTGAAAATATTTTCATAAAATGTTGCCTTTTTTGGCCAAAAATGAAGACTCTGTTGGAAAACTGTTACAAGTCCTGTCCGGCTCACAACTTCTAAATTAATCATCATATATTGATCAAATTTGATATTGAGATACATAATCATATGAAGGTGTGTCATGAAGAACACTTTTGAAAATATTTTCATAAAATGTTGCCTTTTTTGGCCAAAAATGAGGACTCTGTTGGAAAACTGCTACAAGTCATGTCCGGCTCATAACTTCTTAACTAATCATCACATATTGATCAAATTTGATATGAAGATACATAATCATATAAAGGTGTGTCATGAAGAACAATTTTGATAATATACTCGGCAAAAAAAGAAACGCATAACAGAAAATTACTACAAAAAATCTTTACTGACAAGAGGTGATAATAGCAAATATCATAGTCGTATCTGTATAATTTTCATACAAATAACGAGGGAATGTCTCCTCTATGTATCCCACTCGTTAAATGTCAAGAAAAACGTCAACATCAGTGACAGCACAATGCAAAAGTCAGTATCTGGTATGACCACCATTGGCATGAATCACAGATCGGCATCGTCTTGGCATGGACGCTATCAATGTCCTGATTTGACGCTGGGGAATTCTTCTCCACTCTTCCTGCAAGGCCTGGCACAGTTGTTGATGAGTCTGCGGTTGTGGCTGTCGCCGTCGTACACGTCGATCAAGATTATCCCAAAGATGCTCAAAAGGATTTAAATCTGGGGATTTGGAGGGCCATGGCAGCACATTCACATTGTTGTTGGCTAGGAATTGCCTGGTGACATGAGCTGTGTGTGGTCTAGCGTTGTCATGCTGGAAGAGATGTCTCTGAACGTTGATGACGGGAAGAAGGTGACGTTGAAGAATCTCATCTCTATTACGCACAGCAGTCAGATTACCTTGTACGTGCACCAGGTCTGTTCTACAGTCCACTGATATTGCTCCCCACATCATGATACCTCCTCCACCAAATCGATCCACCTGAACAACAGAGTTCTGTCGGAAACGTTCCCCTCGACGTCTGTAAACTCGAGCTCTTTTATCACTATGGTACAACAAGAACCGGGATTCGTCACTAAACCATATTCGTCTCCAGTTGACAAGGTTCCACATCTGAAGACGTCGACTCAATCGGAGACGTTCCCGGCGATGATGGCGTCTCAAAAACGGTCCAACGTAGGGTCTCATGGGTCGTATTCCGTGCTGCCGTAGACGATTTCTGACGGTTTGTGCTGATAGCCGTCGAAGACCAGGGACGTTGTTTGCTGTGTAGGCGGCGCTGGTGGTTCTGTGCCTTAGATGGGTAACCCGGATGTAGCGGTCTTGTGCGGGAGTTGTCGCCCTTGGACGGCCACTTCTCGGTCGATCTCTTGTAGAGTTGAATGTCTGGAAACGATTCCACAGTCGGGAAATCGTGCTCTGGTGAACATTCAGGTGTCGGGCAACCGCTGACTGGGACTCTCCGGCCTCTCGACATCCGATGGCTCTGTTCCGGGCTGCAAGATCTAACCTCGGCATTTTGACTTTCAGTTTCTGGGGTTGATTGCAATTGTTTCAATGTCGGACTGCCTACCTTTTATACTCAGCACTGGCAAGTGTAATTCCCCATGTGATGCACGTGCAACATGCTGACAACTTTTTCAGCACGCACTTGTTATGATTTTGTATCCAAATCACTGTATTTTGGCGATCATTCACATGATGTTGCGTTTAGGTATTCCAATTTAATGTTTACGACATAAACATATATTCCCTAGACATTCAGGTCATAATCATGACATTATTTAATAAAAAAATCAATTTGAAAAATAAGATTCACCTATGCGTTTCTTTTTTTGCCTAGTATATTTTCATAAAATTTTGCCTATTTTGGCCAAAAATGAGGACTTTGTTTGAAAGCTGTTACAAGTCCTGTCCGGCTCACAACATCTAAATTAATCATCATATATTGATCAAATTTGATATTGAGATACATAATCATATAAAGGTGTGTCATGAAGAACACTTTTGAAAATATTTTCATAAAATGTTGCCTTTTTTGGCCAAAAATGAGGACTCTGTTGGAAAACTGTTACAAGTCCTGTCCGGCTCACAACTTCTAAATTAATCATCATATATTGATCAAATTTGATATGGAGTGTTAATGCCAAATACAGATTAAGTTTGTAAAAATCAAGGTTTTGTATTCTAATATGACATGTATAAGTATGTCAGGTAACGTGGCCCAGTGGTGACATCAGTGAGCTATAAATCCATGGTAACCTAGGATCCACGGTTCGAATCCCGGTATAGACAAAAACTTTTGCATATATCAATTCAATAATTATAGCCTCACTTTCATATAAAGGTGGTCACATGACTTTCCAGCACAAGAATCTCATGCATTTGCTGTTTCACTCATTGCATACCGTGGTAACCACATGGTCACTTGCCTGTCTACAGCTCTGTATTATGCAACACAAATGTGAGTACTTTTTTGACTTGTATTGCTAATATTTCATGATGATTGAATGAATTATTGTTAGGGTTTGTCATTATGAGAATTTGTGGTTATAAATATTGCTGTATTTTCATGAAAGTCCGTTATTGAAGCATGTAAATGAAACACTTTGACTGACAATTGTGAAGATATTTTGCTTGTAATTTTAGATGCTTTAACAATTGTAACATGCTTTATAGGGAATTTTGGACTTTTCATGTAAAATTAGTTAATTGTCTGATAAGAAACTAAAAGAATTGTTTTGGGTTTTTGCAGTTTCTTAACCTCATCGATGGAGTGTTGTCACATCAACGCCTAACGCCAGTGACCTAACGGAACTATTGTATGAACGTTAAATGTGTGCTTTAATTCATTTAATCCCTGTCAATGCGAGTGTCTAGTTTGTTTTGCATCTACATTTGTTAAGAAAATTTGTAGACAGACAAGTGAAATACTCATCATGTTTGATGAGTCTATGCAGCATTTAACGTTCATTGGTTGCTGCTGTCATTAACGTTTCATCTTCAGTTTCAACGTGTGTGAAACGCCCGAGGTGTTGTGCTATGGCTCAAGGTGAAGCATGGCATCAAGGGACAACGTCAACGACGAAGGTCAACTCTACAACGAGGACCAATCGCCACACGTGGTTGCTGATGTGAACGTTAACAATTGTAAAGGCGTCAGTGATGGGGAAACTACTGCTCGTGGTGGGATGCAGTTGCGTCAGAACCGAACTCTCACAGAGAAGGGCAAACTTGAACAGTTGAGACTTTTGAGAAATAAGACTGTTGCTGCTTTATCTGCATGTACCAAAAGCTAAAAATGAGCTTGATCTCTTGAGAGATAGCATTGATAACTTGCATTTAGTAAAATCTGGTCTTGACAACTTTAATGAATTGTTCATGTATTACAGATCATGTGTCGATTTATATTGCAGCGTTCTAGATGGAGAGGAAAGAGTCTTGATGAGACAAGGTTCAGACAAGAACGAAGCATCTTTCCTGTCATTCAGGGACTTGTTAGTAAGTTGGGTGCAGTGTGCAGAATCGGAATTAGCTAATGAGTTACATGATTCTGTATCACAGAGGGGTTCAGTGAACAGTAAGAGATCTGTTTATTCCAAAACTTCTGGTTCTGTTAAATCTAGTTTGATTAACTTTTCACGTACTCATGAGAAAGCTAAACTTGCAGAGCTCCTTGCAGAGAAATCAATGTTCTACACCCGTGCTGAAGCTGAGATGAAGCTTAGAGAAGTGGAGCTTGATATTCAGATTGCCAAGACCACAGCAAAAGAGAAGTGGTATGCCAAGGCAGATGTTGAAGCTGAACGTCAATATGGTTCAACCACTTCCTCAAAACTCAGGAGATGATAGAACATTCACCATTGATTCAAATGTCACCTTTCAATCATAACATGAGGTTTGTCCCTAACTTTAGAGATTCAAACATTGGCAAAGAGAAGGTTTACGATCCTATTTTATATAACTCTACTCCTCATCAAGTTAACCTACAATCTAATGTTTGCCAACAAGCTCAATCTCTGCAGAACCTTCAGATTAATCAACCAAGGCTTAACCCTTCTGCAGCAGACTTCCATCCAGCAAACCAAAGCTTATCAAATCATGGCTTTCAGGATCAAGGTCCCAAAGTAAATGTTGATAATCAGTCTTCATTTTTAAACCATGCTGTTTTAGAGACACAGAGACAGATGTCCCAAGCTATGTTTCTGCCCAAGCCAGAAGTTCCAAAGTTCTCCGGGGATCCTACAGAGTTTTCAGCTTTCCAAATGGCGTTTGATGCTCGAATTGTCCCGCATACATCAAGTGAGGCAGATAGACTTTACTATCTCATACAGCAGCTTCAAGGTGAGCCTAAAGATCGTGTTTCTGCTTGTCTGCATATGGATCCATTGGTAGGCTATGCTGCAGCAAGAGACTTGCTTCACAAAGAGTATGGTGATCCTTATAAGATCTCAACAGCCTTTCTGAATAAAATTCGCACCTGGCCTAATATTAAGAACGAGGACAGTGTAGGACTAAGGCATTTCTCTATTCATCTGACAAAGTGTCTTCATGTAATGGATGGTATCTCTCACATGGATGTCCTTAATCATACACCTAACATGCAAAATGTTGTTCTTAAGCTCCCAGTGTATCTTCAGACCAGGTGGAGGGATCACGTCACGAAGCTGAGGATGGATTGCCAAGAGGAAGTGAAGTTCAAGCATCTTGTCAAATTCATTGACTTTGCTGCGAAATCTGCAAATGAACCCATCTACGGTAAGCAGGCAATGTTTTCTAAGCACGATGAAACGAATCTTAAGGATAGGTTCTCAGATAAGAGTAAACCATTCAAGTCCCTATTCACAAGTCTTGCTACTAATGTTGGAAGCTACCCTCAGAGTAAAAGTAAAGGCAACTTTTGCTTCATCTGTAAACAGTCTCACGATCTTGACAACTGCAGTTGTTATGGGCTCTACCATACTGCAAAGGGTTGCATGAAAAGGAGAACTTGTAAACATTGTGGCAAACGTCATCCTACTGCTTTACATGATGCTAATTTTCAGTTAACGCATGAGCAACGTCTTCCTACAGGGGATTCATCCACTGACGACACTGACGCTAAGCAGGTCATGACTGGAGCAACATTCTGTGACAATCAACGATCCAAGATTGAGGAGACTGTACTACAGCCTATTCTTCCTGTTAACGTTTGACAGAAGGGAGGGAATAGGATTGTACAAGTGTATGCCATGTTGGATAACGGAAGCACTGGATGCTTCATCACAGAAGGCCTCAAGCATGAGCTACAAGCCCAGTCAGAGCCAGCATCACTGAGGGTGAAAACGACGAACGGCACCGACCTCATCAACACAACGGTGGTACAGGATCTTGTTATATCTGATCTCTCTGAAACACAATTTGTTGAATTGCCACGTACATTTTGTAAAGATGTTATGCCAGTTGGCCATGACCATATTCCTAAATCTGATTCTTTAATGCAGATACCAGGTCTCAAGGATGTTGCAGAGATTATGCCCCCATATCAACCAGATTTGCACATTGGACTTCTCATTGGCAGCAACTGTGCAGATGCCCTCAAACCTCTAGTAGTTGTACCATCATCTGGAAGTGGACCTTTTGCTGTGAGATACAAGCTTAGATGGACAATCAACGGCCCTCTCCAGGTGAAGTGTAATTCTGAAGATAAATCCGTTTTCTGCAATCTGATAACACTGAAAGAACGTGAGAAAATAACGGAATGCATTTCATCTGGAAGTGTTCTGAAATTGTTTGAGTTGGACTTTAATGAGGCAGACATTGGGAAAGTGCCTGGTGAACGAGGTTATTCCATTGAAGATCAAAGATTTGTTAAGGAAACGGAAGCTAACCTTAGATTCATTAATGGACATTATGAAATTCCTCTTCCTTTTCGTAATGATGTGAATATGCCATCTAACAGGGAACAAGCAGTCAAAAGGGTACTTTGGCAAAGGAAAAAGATACTGAGCAATGAGCAGTATAAGAGGGATTATGTTACTTTCATGGACACTTTGCTTGCCAAGGGTTATGCTGTGGAAGTCCCAACAGAGGAGCTTGAACCTCAACCTGGACACGTCTGGTATCTACCCCACCACGGAGTGTATCATCCCAAAAAGCCAAATAAGATCAGAGTTGTATTTGACTGTAGCGCCAAGTATGGAGGTTTGTCAATCAATGATGTTCTTTTGCAAGGCCCTGATCTTGCCAACTCTCTAATTGGTGTTTTGGCTCGTTTCAGATCTGACCAAGTTGCTTTTATTGGAGATGTAGAAGCCATGTTTCACCAGGTGAAGGTTCCATACAAGCACCAGGATTATCTTCGGTTTCTGTGGTGGCCTGATGGGAATGTTCATGCTGAACTGAAAGAGTATCGAATGACTGCACACAGCTTTGGAACAGTCTCCTCTCCAACGGTTGCCAACTATGCCCTGAGAAGTACAGCAGCAAAGTCCATGCCAAACTATGGTGAGCAAGTTTCACAAACAATAGAACGTAACTTCTATGTGGATGATTGCTTGAAGTCTGTCGAGTCTGATGGTGTGCTGTTTCTTTGATTAAGAACTTGAGATATGCTTGTGCAGATGGTGGGTTTAATCTTACTAAATTCACGAGTAACAGTAAAACAGTTCTGTCTTCAATCCCTCAGGAACATTGTTCAAAGGAGATTCAAGCTGCTGACCTCAGTCGAGATGATATACCCATGGAGAGAGCACTTGGGATGCAGTGGGACATCACTCTGGATAGTTTCAAGTATACCGTGAACTTACCAGAGAAGTCCTTTACAAGGAGAGGAATCCTGTCCATGGTATCCTCACTCTATGATCCTCTAGGTCTTGTGTCACCAGTTCTGCTGCCTGCAAAGAGAATCCTTCAAGATTTGTGTAAAGAGAAAGACCTAGGATGGGATGACAACATCGGCCATGAGTTCATCAGCAGATGGACAAGCTGGCTTCGTGAAGTTGAAATGCTCAAAGGTTTGACTGTGAGAAGATGCATCAAACCTCCGGATTTTGGTGATGTATCCAATCGACAATTGCATGTTTTCTCTGATGCTAGCTCAACAGGATATGGTTGTTCTGCATACATTAGACTATTCGATGTCAATGGAAACATTCACACGACACTTCTCCTAGGTAAGGCTAGACTCGCACCTTTGAAACCATTGACCATTCCGAAATTAGAGCTGACAGCTGCAACCGTGTCTGTTAAATTAGGGCAATTTCTCCTCAGAGAATTGGAAATGAGCATCGACACTGTAACATATTACACGGATTCAACAACAGTTCTGCAGTATATCCGCAGTGAGAAAAACAGATTCCCGGTGTTTGTGGCGAACAGGGTTAAATCTATAAGGGACTTCAGTACACCAGATCAGTGGAAGTATGTAGATACCAAAACTAACCCAGCCGATATAGCATCAAGAGGTTCCAGCTGCGTACAGTTACTGAAATGTGACGATTGGTTTGATGGACCACAGTTCTTGAGAGTGCCTGATTCCGAATCAACGTCTGAGCCTCAGGAAATTGTAGAATTTTCAGCCATGTCAGCCTTTGATGAGACAACTGAATCCTCAGCAGATGTTGTGTGTAAACTCGTCAATCATTACTCATCTTGGTACAAGTTGAAAAGAGCTGTTGCGTTTTACCGAAGGTTCTTCAACTATCTGAAATCCAAATCTAAGGATAATACCTCATTTCATGATCCTTTATCAAAGCAAGAAATCAAAGAATCTGAGAACAGTATTTTATGTTTTGTCCAGGGAAAGGAGTATGGTTCAGAAATTGAAATCCTTTCCAAAAATAGTGAAAAAGAGATCAAAATGCCACGGCGAAGTACAATCCGGAATCTGCGCCCATGGATTTTTGAAGGATTGCTTAGAGTAGGAGATTTGAGCAATGCCGATGTCAGCGACACCATGAAGTATCCAGTCCTGTTGCCACGTAATTCTCATACATCCACTCTTATTGTACGTGAGCTGCACGAGAGGCTAGGTCACGTAGGCAGAAATCATGTCTTGTCTGCTTTGAGAGAAGAATTTTGGATAACAAACGCTAATTCTGCTGTCAGAAGTATCTTGAATAAATGTGTACTTTGCAGGAGGTTTAAGATGCCAACAGGTCAGCAGATGATGTCCAATCTCCCAGCCAACCGAGTTCAACCATCTCCACCCTTTACCTGTACTGGATTAGACTTCTTTGGCCCACACACTGTGAAGGAAGGCCGCAAGCAGATTAAACGGTATGGAGTCCTCTTCACATGTATGGTAAGCAGAGCTGTTCATCTTGAGACTGCAAATTCGTTAGACACTGACTCTTTTATTAATGCTCTTAGACGTTTTATTGCCCGCAGAGGAACTGTCCAAGAAATCTCCTGCGACAACGGCACCAACTTCACCAGTGGAGCAAAGGAACTTCGTCAGGCAGTTGAGGAGATTGACCAGTCTCGTGTCCATGATTTTTTGTTGAAGCTTGACATCAGTTGGAAATTCAACCCGCCTTCAGCGAGCCACATGGGAGGAGTGTGGGAACGGCTGATAAGGTCTGTACGAAGTGTTCTTAATCCACTTCTCCTTGAGTTCAGTGAACGTCTTGATGATGAAATGTATCGTACACTCTTGTGTGAAGTAGAGTCAATCCTGAATTCTAGGCCTTTAACGACAGTGTCCAGTGATCCGACAGATGAAGAACCATTGACTCCAAACCACTTATTGATGGTAAGATCAAGTGCTTATATTCCACCACCTGGTGTTTTTCAGGCATCTGATGTCTATGCACGCCGCCGATGGCGACGAGTACAGTACTTGGCAGAACTTTTCTGGAGTCGATGGCGAAAAGAGTATCTCGTAACCCTTCAAAAACGTAAAAAATGGCAGGATCCCATACGAAACTTCAAGGTAAACGATATTGTTCTTATAAAGGATGATAACCTCCCTAGAAATGCATGGCTCATGGCTCGTATTGTTGACACTGAACCTGATCGTTATGGAAATGTCAGAAGTGTGATCCTCAAAACCAGATGTTCAGATCTCCGCAGACCAATTCACAAACTTGTCTTGCTCGTTCCTGCTGTAGAGTAAGCATAGTTATGTTAAGGGTTGTCAAGACCAGTAGTAGGTATATTTGCATTATTTGTGTTTTCTTAAACGCCCTTGGTGTGTTTAACGGGCTGGGTATGTTAATGCCAAATACAGATTAAGTTTGTAAAAATCAAGGTTTTGTATTTTAATATGACATGTATAAGTATGTCAGGTAACGTGGCCCAGTGGTAACATCAGTGAGCTATAAATCCATGGTAACCTAGGATCCACGGTTCGAATCCCGGTATAGACAAAAACTTTTGCATATATAAATTCAATAATTATAGCCTCACTTTCATATAAAGGTGGTCACATGACTTTCCAGCACAAGAATCTCATGCATTTGCTGTTTCACTCATTGCATACCGTGGTAACCACATGGTCACTTGCCTGTCTACAGCTCTGTATTATGCAACACAAATGTGAGTAATTATTTTACTTGTATTGCTAATATTTCATGATGATTGAATGAATTATTGTTAGGGTTTGTCATTATGAGAATTTGTAGTTATAAATATTGCTGTATTTTCATGAAAGTCCGTTTATTGAAGCATGTAAATGAAACACTTTGACTGACAATTGTGAAGATATTTTGCTTGTAATTTTAGATGCTTTAACAATTGTAACATGCTTTATAGGGAATTTTGGACTTTTCATGTAAAATAAGTTAATTGTCTGATAAGAAACTAAAAGAATTGTTTTGGGTTTTTGCAGTTTCTTAACCTCATCGATGGAGTGTTGTCACATCAACGCCTAACGCCAGTGACCTAACGGAACTATTGTTTGAACGTTAAATGTGTGCTTTAATTCATTAAATCCCTGTCGATGCGAGTGTCTAGTTTGTTTTGCATCTACATGGAGATACATAATCATATGAAGGTGTGTCATGAAGAACAATTTTGATAATATTTTCATAAAATTTTGCCTTTTTGGCCAAAAATGAGGACTCTGTTTGAAAACTGTTACAAGTCCTGTCCGGCTCAAAATTTCTAAATTAATCATCATATATTGATCAAATTTGATATTGAGATACATAATCATATTAAGGTGTGTCATGAAGAACACTTTTGAAAATATTTTCATAAAATGTTGCCTTTTTTGGCCAAAAATGAAGACTCTGTTGGAAAACTGTTACAAGTCCTGTCCGGCTCACAACATCTAAATTAATCATCATATATTAATCAAATTTGATATTGAGATACATAATCATATGACGGTGTGTCATGAAGAACACTTTTGAAAATATTTTCATAAAATGTTGCCTTTTTGGGCCAAAAATGAGGACTCTGTTGGAAAACTGCTACAAGTCCTGTCCGGCTCATAACTTCTAAATTAATCATCATATATTGATCAAATTTGATATTGAGATACATAATCATATTAAGGTGTGTCATGAAGAACACTTTTGAAAATATTTTCATAAAATATTGCCTTTTTTGGCCAAAAATGAAGACTCTGTTGGAAAACTGTTACAAGTCCTGTCCGGCTCACAACATCTAAATTAATCATCATATATTGATCAAATTTGATATTGAGATACATAATCATATGACGGTGTGTCATGAAGAACACTTTTGAAAATATTTTCATAAAATTTTGCCTTTTTGGGCCAAAAATGAGGACTCTGTTGGAAAACTGCTACAAGTCCTGTCCGGCTCATAACTTCTTAACTAATCATCACATATTGATCAAATTTGATATGAAGATACATAATCATATGACGGTGTGTCATGAAGAACACTTTTGATAACATTTTCATAAAATTTTGCCTTTTTTGGCCAAAAATGAGGACTTTGTTTGAAAGCTGTTACAAGTCCTGTCCGGCTCACAACATCTAAATTAATCATCATATATTTATCAAATTTGATATTGAGATACATAATCATATGAAGGTGTGTCATGAAGAACACTTTTGAAAATATTTTCATAAAATGTTGCCTTTTTTGGCCAAAAATGAAGACTCTGTTGGAAAACTGTTACAAGTCCTGTCCGGCTCACAACTTCTAAATTAATCATCATATATTGATCAAATTTGATATTGAGATACATAATCATATTAAGGTGTGTCATGAAGAACACTTTTGAAAATATTTTCATAAAATATTGCCTTTTTTGGCCAAAAATGAAGACTCTGTTGGAAAACTGTTACAAGTCCTGTCCGGCTCACAACATCTAAATTAATCATCATATATTGATCAAATTTGATATTGAGATACATAATCATATGACGGTATGTCATGAAGAACACTTTTGAAAATATTTTCATAAAATTTTGCCTTTTTGGGCCAAAAATGAGGACTCTGTTGGAAAACTGCTACAAGTCCTGTCCGGCTCATAACTTCTTAACTAATCATCACATATTGATCAAATTTGATATGAAGATACATAATCATATAAAGGTGTGTCATGAAGAACAATTTTGATAACATTTTCATAAAATTTTGCCTTTTTTGGCCAAAAATGAGGACTTTGTTTGAAAGCTGTTACAAGTCCTGTCCGGCTCACAACATCTAAATTAATCATCATATATTGATCAAATTTGATATTGAGATACATAATCATATGAAGGTGTGTCATGAAGAACACTTTTGAAAATATTTTCATAAAATGTTGCCTTTTTTGGCCAAAAATGAAGACTCTGTTGGAAAACTGTTACAAGTCCTGTCCGGCTCACAACTTCTAAATTAATCATCATATATTGATCAAATTTGATATTGAGATACATAATCATATGAAGGTGTGTCATGAAGAACACTTTTGAAAATATTTTCATAAAATGTTGCCTTTTTTGGCCAAAAATGAGGACTCTGTTGGAAAACTGTTACAAGTCCTGTCCGGCTCACAACTTCTAAATTAATCGACATATATTGATCAAATTTGATATGGAGTGTTAATGCCAAATACAGATTAAGTTTGTAAAAATCAAGGTTTTGTATTCTAATATGACATGTATAAGTATGTCAGGTAACGTGGCCCAGTGGTGACATCAGTGAGCTATAAATCCATGGTAACCTAGGATCCACGGTTCGAATCCCGGTATAGACAAAAACTTTTGCATATATAAATTCAATAATTATAGCCTCACTTTCATATAAAGGTGGTCACATGACTTTCCAGCACAAGAATCTCATGCATTTGCTGTTTCACTCATTGCATACCGTGGTAACCACATGGTCACTTGCCTGTCTACAGCTCTGTATTATGCAACACAAATGTGAGTAATTATTTTACTTGTATTGCTAATATTTCATGATGATTGAATGAATTATTGTTAGGGTTTGTCATTATGAGAATTTGTAGTTATAAATATTGCTGTATTTTCATGAAAGTCCGTTTATTGAAGCATGTAAATGAAACACTTTGACTGACAATTGTGAAGATATTTTGCTTGTAATTTTAGATGCTTTAACAATTGTAACATGCTTTATAGGGAATTTTGGACTTTTCATGTAAAATTAGTTAATTGTCTGATAAGAAACTAAAAGAATTGTTTTGGGATTTTGCAGTTTCTTAACCTCATCGATGGAGTGTTGTCACATCAACGCCTAACGCCAGTGACCTAACGGAACTATTGTATGAACGTTAAATGTGTGCTTTAATTCATTAAATCCCTGTCGATGCGAGTGTCTAGTTTGTTTTGCATCTACATGGAGATACATAATCATATGAAGGTGTGTCATGAAGAACAATTTTGATAATATTTTCATAAATTTTTGCCTTTTTAGCCAAAAATGAGGATTCTGTTCGAAAAACTGTTACAAGTCCTGTCCTGCTCACTTCTTCTTAACTAATAATTTAATTGGATCAAATTTGATATGGAGATACCTACCGGTAATGGTATGAAGGTGTGTCATGAAGAACAGTTTTTAAAATATGTTTGTTTTCATATGATGAAATAGATATCCAAATACATGATACATAGATTCATTCGTTTGATTTTAATTTTGTCAGTTTACTTGAATCATGCCTAACAGTGAACATAAAGTTTATATCATCTTTTTTTTTTACTTCAGTTTACTACAGTTTACTTCATATCCACGAAAAGTTGCGTTTTTTAGTGTGACAAAAATTAGGGGGAAAAAAGGAAAACCAATAAATATTATGCAATTTGCGGGGGATATAGCTCGACCATGTCAGCTGCTTGTTATTTATTTACAATTCATAAAATGCCCCCCTCCCCCTTCCAGCTCTATTCCAAATTCTAAATAATTTTTTAAAACCACTTTAGGACTTTTGGGAAATAACTAACGCATAAACCCCACGTCGGCGACATTACCGTTTGGTGAAGAAGACGTTAAACTCCAATCCAACAACAACAACATTGAGGAACTCATTACTTTTCTATCCGGTGATTGGCAACCAAGCTGAAGAACTCTCTGAAAAACTCATTGACTCTGTTCAGGTAAGCAATTTTTCTTTACATTTAATGCTTCCCATTTCATCCTTGATTTTTAGAATTATTAGGTTTTAGCAAAAATCTTTTATATAATAATTTATAAAGGGAGGACTGTTATCGTTGTATCAACATAGTAGGACACTTATCATGTTAACTCTGCATGTGAGTTTAATAAATCTTTATTTAAGCTTAACCTAACAAGAAGCAAACTGGTACCTCTACCTCTACAAAATAGACTGTGTAATTTTTGTTTAAACGTGTCATTGAAGATGAAACTCATTTTTTAATTGAATGTAAACATTACACAGATCTTACATCCCAACTCTTCAATGCAGCCCCAGGACAATTTAACTATTCCCACTTGAAAAGTGCAGACAACTTGCAGCATCTCTTCGGTGCAACTCTATCCAATATGATGAAAGACTTGCACATCAATAACCACTCATGTATATATATAAATATATGACATTCAGAAAAAATGGACACCATCTCTAGTCATCTACTAGATATAAAATCTTCATCAACCTCAAGTCTAGGCAAAACCGAGGTATGTGAATTGATTTCTCATGCAATGAAAGGCATCGAGAAGAATGTTGAAGATTTCATCAAACATCAGCCCATTGAAGTTCACAACACTTAAAAAGCAAAATATGAAAACACAGTTGAAATTGAGGTTGAAAAGTGCTTTCAATCTATCAATTCAAAATGGAATGAAACATTGTTAAAGCGCCGGAGAGTGTACTGGCAAGCTCTCCGCAACAATGGTTACGCTGATGTGTTAATTTCTTGGATGCAAGCGGAGGATAAAATCGTTCCCCAGAAATTCCAGATACCACTGATTCCCGACGAACCAAGTGAACAACGTAGGAAACGGGAACAACGTGCGTTTCAAGATATTCAAATAGAGATTGAACTATTGAAGATGAGGGCGCAATCCCATCAGAATAAAAACGAAGAATGTGACAGGTCCATGAAAGAGGAAATCTGTCGTATTTCCCGGGGCAACACTAGGGAAAACCTTCTGAAGAAATGGGAACTTTTGTGTATTAAAGAAGAGGGGAACTCTCATCAACGATGGGCAAAATCTTTAACTTGGCTGCAAAAATATGCAGAAGAGTTCAATGCCAAAGTTGTAAATGACAATCCGTGGTTGAAAAACAGATCAAAACCTGTCAAAAACGCCCCAAAAAGACAGGATACAAAATCTGCGACTGAACATTCAAGAACAACATACATTGGCAGCAGAACAAGCAACGGGAAAATAATCCATAAAGGTGAAGATAACATCGCTAAATGGAACCGTGTCGGCAAAAAGAATGAGAAAGTGCAGACAAACAAAAGAATGAAAAATGAACAAAACCGTGAACATGAGACCCGGCAAAGAAGGAATGATTCTCAAGAGACATTTAAAAATCCAGCCCGTATTGAGAATGGACAAACTAAAAACAACAACCGTTTTTAGTACCTGGACGGAGTTCGACTCAGAAGGGGATAAAGAGTCACCACAAGAAGAAGAGGATGTGAAAATTGTGAATCTTTCCAAACGTGAATTAACACCTGTTGAAATTAACATTTTAAGAAAGGGCTTAAAATTTACCCCTTCGCCAGATCGGCCCAATTCAGACGAATTACACAGGGATATAAGTGAATTTAGTCGCCATTTAAGAAATGCTGAATATTTCTTTGATCAGGATGTTATTGAGGAACAGTCCATTGTCAAAAACAAAAGCAATTGGATTCCTCGAAAAGGTAGGAATGTCAATTTAGATAGATATATTGAATCCATTTCTCGTATTCCTAGCATATGCCCTAGAAATAAGAATAAGGATAACATTTCTAAAGAAGAAAGAATTGCTATTCAAAATCTGTGTAATGATAAAAGTATTGTTATAAAGGAAGCAGATAAAGGTGGCGCAGTTGTTATAATGGATGTTGAGAATTATGTTGATATGTCCTTAGAAATGTTAAATGATATAGAAAGTTATGAGGAGACAGATGATATCTATACATTAAAAAGAGTGAATAAATTTTTGAAAACTTTTCCAGATGTAATGACGGACAAAGAATATGACTATCTCACAAATTTTCCATGTAAAGAAAGTAACTTTTATGGTTTGCCAAAAATTCACAAATGCAAGGATATAACACACAAATGTGCCCTCTCTTCAAAAAGCTATATACAATGTGAACATCCCAAAGATCTAACATTAAGGCCAATAATTGCAGGCCCAAGCTGTGGTACTCACCGTTTGAGTAATTTCATAGATATTTTATTGAAACCATATCTTACGAAAGTAAAAAGTTATACCAGAGATACCATGGATTTCATTAACTTTCTACCTGAAACTATATCTGATGATATCAAACTAGTTACATTTGATGTTAAAAGTTTGTATTCCAATATTCCTCATGAATTGGGTCTCGAAGCAATAGAATACTGGCTTGATAAGCACCCAGAATTATTATATTATAGATTTTCTAAGTCTTTTATTCTTGAAAGTGTACAATTTATTTTGACAAACAATGTTTTTTTCTTTAATGGTACACATTACAAACAAATAAAAGGTACAGCTATGGGTACAAAAATGGCGCCAACATACGCAACCTTAGTACTAGGATATATGGAAAACAACTTAGTTACTAAGTTGCAGGAAAATTTGGGAAATCAAATCAGTAATTACTTTATTGAAAATTGGCGTCGGTACTTAGATGACTGCTTCATATTGTGGACATTTTCAAATAACGATCTAGATACATTCCACAAGACATTGAATAGTATGAACGAACATATTGTATTTACAGTGGAAAAAAGTGACACTGAAATTTCTTTCTTGGATACTGTTGTGATGGACGCTTAGAAACGGACTTATATTATAAGCCAACGGATACTAAACAATACTTGGATTTTTCATCTTGTCATCCTTCACATACGAAGAGGAGTATCCCATACAACTTATCAAGATGTATTTGTATGATATGTTCAAATGAAGATACAAGAGATATCAGACTCAGGGAACTCAAAGTATTACTACAGAGACGAGGATACCCACCCTCTCTTGTCGAGGATGGAATCAATAAATCTTCATCCATCGATAGAAGAGAACTCTTAAAAGTACGGAAGAAAGAAAAACATCAAAATGTGGATATTGCTTATGTCTTAACTCATAACCCCCTCAATCCAGATGTGTTCCAGAGTATAAAGCAAAATGTACCTATTCTAATGTGTGATGAAAAAATGTGCCGAATTATTGATAATGTAAATTTTATCAAGAGTAAACGCCAAAGTAAAAGTTTAAAACAATGTTTAACTAGAGCAAGATTTGACATAAGCAGTACACCAAAAGAATGTAGAGTTACTAAATGTAACAGAGGTAACTGTGGAACATGTCCATTTATACTTGAGAATTCAAGTATAAAATTCATTAACAGAAGTGAGAGATTTTATGTGCGCTTTGATATTGACTGTGCCGCTAAATACATCATTTATGTTATTATATGCCAAGGATGTTATGCTGAATATATAGGACAGACTGAGTGCCTGAGAGACAGGGTCCGTGTTCATAAACAGCAAATAAAATGTCCTGAGACACGCTGTATACCACTGAGTGCTCACTTGGATACATGTGCAAAAGACAAGGACATTAAATTCAAGATCTTTCCATTTTACAAAATGGACACAAATAATAGAATAATGCGACAATTAAAAGAAGACTATTTCATTAAAATGTTAAAACCACAACTTAATGCTTATTCTAGTATTGTCCCCGTAAAGATCAAAGGCGCCGCCAACCCTTTATTCTGCAATAAAGTATAGTTTTTGAGTGACGTCACGAAACAATGGGACATGACGTCAATAACAATCGGCTATGACGTCATTATCCCGGGCCCTAATCAATTTCAATTCGCTGCCGAATGTGATTTATAAAATTGGCTTATTTTGGAGTAGAAATAGCTTTAAAATCGAGTTAAAATCGACATACTAGAAAAGTAATAGAGTAGCCCTAACCATCATGTGTTTTGCAATAAAGTATAGTTTTGCCCTGAACTATTATAACGTCAAACAACTCGGCCTTCGGCCTCGTTATTTAACTATAATAGTTCAGGGCAAAACTATACTTTATTGCAAAACAAATGATGGTTAGGGCTACTCTATTTCTTAAATAGTAGCATCTTTTTTTCTATCAAATTCTTATTGTGTCCATCTTACCGCTTGCCTGATTGTGACGTCATACCATTGTTATGTCAAATTCATTGTAACATCATCACGTCATAACTGTATTTTGTCAGACTCCCTGATGATACCATTGAAACATGTTGGAGTTTTGATTGGCTTCGTGTCATTTTTTATCTTTTCATTATGTAAAACTGTATACCAGTAAACTTATCCAATTTTATCTCTATATATATATATTATCACTATTTTATTACTTTGATATATATCTATTGTAGGTGTGGTATGTATATTACTGCAAGTGTGGATGTAAGGGAGCCTGATGTGTCAGGAATTTTAGTGATGTATAATTTGGATGGTATGTACGTAGAACAGATGAGTTTATGTATGTATGTATGCATTCATGTACATGTGGATATTGGTTTTTATTTTTTGTATGTTTTTATAAGGCGATATATATCCGAACTGCGCCACCTTTAACAAATGGATTCAAGTTAAATATTTCGTGGTGGACTTTTCGTAGAAATTTTCCATATTTGGACACCTGTTTCAAATGGATTCAACTTTTAAAAAATTTGTGGACTATACGTGGATTATTTTCCTTATTTGGCCACCTATTGGATTAATTTGGGTGTTGACCTCGATATTTGACGTTTCATTCGAAAATCAAAAGGAATTTACTTTTGGATCCGTGAAGTTGTACTGAAATTGATTGAAATACATTAGACTTGTGACTGCCATATGTAATTGAAACCGACACTTTTAAATCTATAGCGATTTCTTAAAAATTACATGATAGTGAAGTGTTGAATATTGTTTGTGAAATTTGTGTGGAAATGAAACCTAAAGAGCATATACGGAATAGTTTATATACTCGATTTTTTTGTTTTTGTACCATGTGAGTTAAGGATTATGAACATACGAGGAAGTTGACTACTTTTGTTGAACAAAATTTTCGTCCATAGAAGAAGAAAAGAAAACCTGATTCAATGAAAACTATTCTTTATAGTTGTACCTTTACGGAGATAAATGCTGTGATTGTCCGCTGGAAATCGATATTTTCTCTTATCACTCAATCAGGGAGATTTGCTATAAAATAAAATACAGGAAAACGAAAGGACCTTGAATGAACAGGAAATAAAAAAATCAAAGAAATGATCAAGCGAATGGTCAAGTCAGATACCAAGAATAGTTATTTCAACTGACATATATTAGGAAATAACGATGCCGTCACTCGTTAAAAAACACTGCTGCTATATATTTGGCTGCCTTGCGTGGACTGTGAGTTTTGTTATATATACATTTGCATTTGCAATGCCCACCTGGCGGAGTACCTTGAACAGCGAGACAGGTATAAATACCTATGAGGGTCTCTGGCAACACACCTGTACCAAGTCAGCGTTCGATTGTCAATCATACCCAGTCTTTGTAGACGAACGTAAGTAATATACAAGCAATTTTACTTATGTATTTTATATTCAAAACAGTTTATGTTATTTGCATGTGTGAACATATTTTTCACGATTTATGCGTTTTGTAAAGAAATGTGTTCTAACTACATACATCTATAAGATATCAAGAGTCGGTTTTCACAAAAACTGTTTCTAATTTTTTTAACAATGAACATGGTTTTTTTTAATAAACCTTAGTCCTTGATAAGATATAAAGGATAACATATCCTTTATAAAGGCGTATAAAGTTAGGTTTGAAATTTTTGTGAATTATGTCATTAATCGAGAAATTCTCACTGTTGCTGAAAAGTATCATCTTAAAATCGTTGCAGAAGTGAAGGCAAAACGCACGATTCTGATCGAAAACCGGACAATGGCGCTAGTCAATAAGTCAAGCGTAATTTTGGAAATACATATTAAGCAGTCAGTTTATACTATCGTTTGGTTATGTAACCAGAAACTCCATAGAGTTTGGTTTTGGCCCCTGGGTATATACAAGGTCATATAAGTTTACAAATAGTTACTATACATTTGTCATTTGGGATGAATATGTGAAAGGTTTCAATCTTTATCACTATTTTAAAGCCGAACATTAGGTTGGTCTTCCCGTGGACACTGTAGTTATTGCCTGAACTTTTGAAGCCATTTAGTGGACATTTAACAAACACTTAAAGCTTCCTAAATACCCTTAACTTTTCTGATCACGTGACCTAGTCTGGACAAAACGAAAGGTAAAATTGTAAAATTGCGTGAGAATTATTCAGTAAAATAGTAGAAAACAAACGATTTAGTTTGTCGCTAGGACATCAATTTACTTGTACGTTTGTGACCTTGAAGTTTTAACAAAAGAGCCCTTGACATGCCAATATAAATAGTGAATAGATTATCTGATAACGTACTTCCAAGAATATATTGACGTCTTAAGGAGTTCGTTTCCTGGAAACCCTAATCACGTTCTCTCCATATTTGTCTTGAATACATCAACGTCTTTAGTGATAAACCATGTACATTAAATGTTGGGAAATATTTATAAAATATATGTAACGACAATTTTTTGTTTCGTAGAGTCATATATTGATTTATGGAGACTACATTCGGAGTCAGGGATTTGTAAAAATTATTTAACTTGTCCTTCGTGATCAGGGCTTGGTTCTGCATCATGGCTGTATCACATAGAAGCCTTTAATACAGTCTAGGTCCTAATTCTGCAAGTCTAGATTGACAGAATACACATTTGAAATGAAACGCCATTAGAATTAACTTAATATAACTTAAGTTACAGTAATTATTTGAATAGTTCATATACTAGATCAAGATGGCGAGGGAAAGGTGTTGATGTTGTCAGCTCGTAAAACTTCTACAAATATTGTCCTGCAAATTGAACTGAAGATCTCGTAAGTGTTTGCTAAGAAGACATTGATATCTGTATGAACGATAATGAACCCTTGTTAATATACAGAATACACAAAATCTCCAGAATATGGAAATCCAAACGCTCACATTGCAAACCACTCAAACGAGACGAGAATGAGCAATGGCGGACAACGACACGTCATCATGTCAACAAAACAGAGTCACCTCCAGCCACAACATCAACAGATCTACTATCCACAAGAACCTCCTCCCTGGGTCAGAGACATTATGGTGAGATTAGATAACATTGATATGAGAATGAAGAAGCTTGATATGCTAGAGACATCCGTGAGAAACACAGAAATGAACATAAACAGTGTTATGATAAAAGTGCAGAATCTTGAAGTTGGACAACAGAATATGATTATGACTGCTACCGATATTGGTAATAGGGCCATGGAAATAAGAAACAACTAGATGAACTTGTGGCATAAAATAGACAGATTGTTAAGAAAGTTAGAGAAGCAGAGCAACTCACTGGAGCAATCAAAGAACTTAAAGAAGCTAACTTAGATTTGCAGTGCAGACAAATGAGAGAAAATTTGGTCTTCTTTAACATAAAGGAAGAACAGGGAGAAAACTGCAGACAGTTGATAATAGACTTTTGTAAAGAAAAAATGAAAATTCAAGAAAACATAAACTCAGTGTTTGACAGAGTACACAGATTAGGCCCAGCAAAATCAGGCAAAGTGAGACCAATTGTGGCAAAAATTACTTCTAGCTGTGAGAAAGATCTTATTAAGTCACATGCCAAAAATCTGTCAGATACACCATACGGAGTTGCAGATCAGTTCCCCAGGGAGATACTGGAGAGGAGGAGAAGACTGATCCCATTCTACAAACAAGCGAAGAAGAGTGGAAGAAGAGCTCGATCACATGAGGGTGGACAAGCTAGTGGTGGAGGGAAGAGTGGTGGAGATCCCGGACAAGATGTCTCCAGAACAGATGTTCCCCTCCTATGATGGGGACTACCCTAGACTGGGACAAGCTGGAGCAGTGTGAGACAAACCAGAGGGTGTGAACATTGTCTACTGGAATGTGCAAGGACTTACTGAATTTGAAAAGGCTTTTACAGACTTTAAGAAATTGTTTAAACATAATTCCATAATAATTCTTAGTGAAACATGGACACATGAGAAGAGTAGACTAAATGTTGAAGGTTTTAAATATTTACATTTTCCTAGACCAAAATTACATAAGAAAGCGAAAAGAGCTAGTGGTGGTATACTTGTCTATTATAAATGCGCACTTAAAAAAGGTATAACTCTTTTAAAATCTTTTCAAGATATTTCAATATGGCTTAAATTAGATAAATGTGTGTTAGGACTAAAAAAGACAATATATTTGTGTGTAAGATATTTCCCACCAGAAGGATCACCGGTGTTTAAAAATACTGATATAGATGTGTTCTCTATGCTTCAAGAAGATATCACCAAGTATGATGATTTAGGAACAACTATTTTCCTTGGAGATATCAACAGTAGAACTGCAACACGACCAGACTATGTCGAACATGACAACAACAACGACCTTGACATTGACTATATACCGGATGTTCCCTTCCCACGTGCATCAAGAGACACAACGGTAAATGCGCACCGACTTCGACTGCTTTCCCTATGTAAGGCAACAGGAATGCGCATCGTTAACGGTAGACTATCAGAGGACGTCGGGACAGGGGAATACCAGTGCGATCATAAGAACGGGTCCAGTGTGGTAGACTATTGTTTGATTAAAAGCGAACATTTTGACTGTATAGAACTCTTTAAGATAGGCGATATAAACGAATATTCTGACCACCGGCCGATCGTCCTTAAGTCCAACTTGACTTAATGGTGTCTATGCCCAGATAACACTATATGACATCTTCATACTATTTGCTTTAATAACAATGATGATAATAATAATTTTAACGCCTGGTATTCAGTAAAGTACTGTTCATCGGCGTTATCATATTATGTTATGATACATCATAAAAAAGCTTACTAATTAAAAACAACCTGATATCTTTATAGACGATAACCCTTTTTCGATAATAAGAATACCATTATTTATGAGAATAACAAAGTCGAATATCTGTGTTTAGATGCAAATATACATGCAGAGACAAAATGTAAAAGTTCACAAGTATACAATTTAACATATTCAAAAGATTACGAATGACAAAAAGCAAATTAAAACTCAAGCTTGATTTAATGTATGTATAGGGGAGTCTCATTAAATATTTTTTTACAGTTATTTCCTTAACAAAAGTTTATATTTTTTTTACTTTAACGAAATACATATGCTGGTGATGGTGATGGTGGTGGTGGTAGTGATGGTGGTGGTGATAGTGATGGTGGTGGTGATGGTGGTGGTGATGATGATGATGATGATGATGATGATGATGATGATGATGATGATGATGATGATGATGTTGATGATGATGATGATGATGATGATGATGATGTTGATGATGATGATGATGTTGATGATGATGATGATGATGATGATGATGATGTTGATGATGATGATGATGATGTTGATGATGATGTTGATGATGATGATGATGATGATGATGATGATGATGATGATGTTGATGTTGATGATGATGATGATGATGATGATGATGTTGATGATATTACATTTCAGACCTCACCTGTAGACCTAGACTGCGAGCGGATTCTCCCTGCTGATCTGATCACAATACCTCTCGATACATCATTCGCTGATGAGTTGGCAACCTGGCGCTTCAATGAAACCCTTGCCATCTTCGGGGACCATTCAGGGATCTACAAAACCTTCCTTGACTCAAAACCGTCTGCCAAACACTGCTCATCTTACGCCGATGACGTTCCTGCTGCAGCCAGAAGCATTGACGGTGTTCAGTATCTGGACTTGAGAGTTCCTCAATATACGCTTCCCATCTTTGAGTGGATGTTGGTATTTCTGCACATAGAACCGCAGACAAGAAGAGAAATGAGCGTTGTTGTTGATAATCTTGTCAGGCATGCAAATATTGGCCTCGTTATCATCTGGGCCGGAAGTGTTGATACCGAAAAGAAGGCGGCGGTTCACGATGTGCTAAAGAAGACCATGGTCTTCGATCCATTGAAAACACGCAAGCTGCGTGATATCTGTCGAAGTTACTTCAAAGAAAACATATTTGTATATTCCAAAAATTCTGAAACCTAGTTGAAGACATTGAGAAATAAGACTGTGGATGAATGACCTTTGACATAACTTGAAGCCATACTAGTAGACTAATATCCCTTTGAATGAGTCAATACCCTCATTTAATATCTAATATTTTAGTGGTCAACCATCTGCAAACTGCAAACTGATTCTAAGGGTACATGTTTATTTACGTTGATATGTTACCTCAACTGCCCTAAATTTCATTATTTCAGATACTTCATCGTTTGATCTCATGTTTTTCATCCATGAACTGTAAATCCTCACGATATGACCTATATATCCTTACCTTGGGACATATATCGTATTAATAAAGTCTATGGTTTGACCAATACAAAAGATTTACACTCAACCTTATCTTGAAACTTTAAAAAAATTAATTTCAAGTAAATTTGTTACTGAGATCATGGGATTCGAACTTAAAGTCGCTCTTTTTTAAACTTGAACATTGTACTATCCACATTACCACGATTACGAAACGGTGGAAACCCTAAACATTGTCACATTTCCTCATTGTGATACTCCTAGCTCCCATTGCACAAAACACTTAGGTGACCATAGGGCAATAAGATAGCCTTAGTTCAACGTTAAAGGTGAGCCCTAGAGGCTTTTTTCTGCGGAGTAACGTTCACCCCAGAGGTATTTGCGGTCGATTTGTGAATTTTAAGAGATATTTAAGTTTTATGAAGGGTGACATGTGGTAGAAATTAGCGGAGAAATGTATAGGCTAACTGAGAGGTACGTATTTTTTGTATGGAATGTCACCAATATGAAGCGATGATTTCGACCTCCACTCGGAAACGAGTCGAGATCGGCAATATGGCTGCGTTTACTCCGTCACTCTAATATACAGAGGGGCTAGGTCTTTCTCATCTACGTTTTACCTACATTTTATGTACGATATCAGGTTCCTGTGGTTTTGCACATTGCCTATGAAGGGTGTTCTCTGTGCTAATAAATTATCTTTTTAACTAAATATTGTGACGTCAGAGTTGTTTTGTGTCAGAGCCTTAATAGAGTAGTCTGTGAGCTATATTATTCATTCAAGAAGAGTTTAGTGTTCAAACGTTATAAGTATTTATGTATAGTAATATATCTTAACTTTATTTATTCAAGTCTTATTATTTCCAATAAGACCCAAAAGCTTAAATCTTATTCATTGATCATATTCAAATGTCAATTTATTCCAAAATTCTAAAAGGGTCTAAAAATTAAGTGTTTTATAAGCGTAGGCCATTTAATTATATTCATATCGGAACGCGGAAGCTTGTAAAATAGAACAATGATTGACTAGAAAAACAAGAGCTTGCTTATCCCTCCGGCCCCACTGAAGTCGAATGATCAGTGTTAGCATATATTTTAATTATACTGATTGTGTGAATAATGTTGTATGCATACATGCAACTACTTTTGTTTGACTTTTAATAAGCACCATAAGACTATTATAAACCACATCTAGGTCTTTTTAATTAGTATATGCTTCTATTATGCAATCGTCAAGTTCAAAACAGAGAGAGCAAAATAACCATCCTGTTTGATTGAATTTGAACAGCTTCATTCCTTGGTGAGACACAGTTTAGAAATTAATGGTAATGTTGGAATAAAGTATGTCATTGAGTTTAAACTCCCTGCAATTTGAAAATACCAAAACGCACATACATGTATGTAAACAGTTTTATCATATAATGGAGGGTGTTATCGATGCAATAAAGCTATCGGATAAACTTGGTATCCGATTTGCTCAAAATCTGGTAAAGATGCAAATTAGGTCAAAACCCGAACTATTTTCTCAAAACTCCATGCATTTCATGCGAGTCCTAAACCGGTCACTAACCATTGATAACGTCGTCGGGAGTTTTCAGGTTTTGGGTTTTTTATCGAATAAAATAACGTACAAAAGCCGTCAGTGTAAACTTATAACGCATTCGTATTTAGGAAAGTATAGCTTGGTTATCGAAGCATTTCAAGTTGTTTTCATCGTTCGTATAACGATATGCGGCTAACAATATCGACTATCGAAAAAATATGTGCTTCGTGAATAACATAGGCCTAGATCGCTTTGACCATGTTGGTTACCAACTTATGAGCAAAACAAATCATATTCTAGTGATAGGACAGATTATCTAGTAGCGAAGTAACAAACGCAACAACCTCACCTTCGCAAATGGTCGGCGTTTGGTCAAAGGATACCGTAACTGAACTGGCGTAACAACAATGACAATGCAGCTTTTCAAAATGCAGTTAGAGTTACTTCCCCTGTTGTAGCGACGTTGACAAGTGTTTTTTTTACACATTTTGCTTAATTTTGATTTAATTGCTCTCTTTATAGGGGCATATTTCAAGCTCACTTTTTTTTAATTTTCAAAGTAATTTAAATAGGGTTGTGATACATAAAATTGCTCCCAGAAGCTTCGCAAAGTACTTCTATTTTTTTCTGAAGCAAAAAAAGACTCGCATTTGCTTAATTTTGATTTAATTGCTCTTTTTAAAGGGGCATAATTCAAGGTCACTTTAATTTTCAAAGTAACTGAAATAGGGATGTGATACATAAAATTGCTCCCAGAAGCTTCGCAAAGTACTTCTATTTTTTTCTGAAGCAAAAAAAGTCTCGCATTTGCTTAATTTTGATTTAATTGCTCTTTTTAAAGGGGCATAATTCAAGGTCACTTTAATTTTCAAAGTAAATGAAATAGGGATGTGATACATAAAATTGCTCCCAGAAGCTTCGCGAAGTACTTCTATATATTTCTGAAGCAAAAAAAAGTTTAGCGTTTGCTTAATTTTGATTAAATTGCTCCTTTTAAAGGGGCATAATTTAAGGTCACTTTAATTTTCAAAGTAACTTTAATAGGGTTGTGTTACATAAAATTGCTCCCAAAAGTTTCGCGAAGTACTTCTATATATTTCTGAAGCAAAAAAAAGTCGCGTTTGCTTAATTTTGATTTAAATGCTCCTTGTATAGGGACATAATTCAAGGTCACTTTAATTTTCAAAGTAACTTAAATAGGGTTGTGATAAATAAAATTGCTCCAAGAAGCTTCACGAAGTACTTCTATATATTTCTGAAGCAAAAAAAAGTTTAGCGTTTGCTTAATTTTGATTAAATTGCTCCTTTTAAAGGGGCATAATTCAAGGTCACTTTAATTTTCAAAGTAAATGAAATAGGGATGTGATACATAAAATTGCTCCCAGAAGCTTCGCGAAGTACTTCTATATATTTCTGAAGCAAAAAAAAGTTTAGCGTTTGCTTAATTTTGATTAAATTGCTCCTTTTAAAGGGGCATAATTTAAGGTCACTTTAATTTTCAAAGTAACTTTAATAGGGTTGTGTTACATAAAATTGCTCCCAAAAGTTTCGCGAAGTACTTCTATATATTTCTGAAGCAAAAAAAAGTCGCGTTTGCTTAATTTTGATTTAAATGCTCCTTGTATAGGGACATAATTCAAGGTCACTTTAATTTTCAAAGTAACTTAAATAGGGTTGTGATAAATAAAATTGCTCCAAGAAGCTTCACGAAGTACTTCTATATATTTCTGAAGCAAAAAAAAGTTTAGCGTTTGCTTAATTTTGATTAAATTGCTCCTTTTAAAGGGGCATAATTCAAGGTCACTTTAATTTTCAAAGTAACTTAAATAGGGTTGTGTTATATAAAATTGCTCCAAGAAGCTTCGCCAAGTACTTCTATATATTTCTGAAGCAAAAAAAAGTCTCTGGTTTGCTTTATTTTGATTTAAATGCTCTTTTGAAAGGGGCATAATTCAAGGTCAGTTTAATTTTAAAGTAACTTTAATAGGGTTGTGATACATAACATTGCTCCCAGAAGCTTTGCGAAGTACTTCTATATATTTTTGAAGCAACAAAATTCTTGCGTTTGCTTAACTTTGATTTTGCCCAAATTTCAGGGTTCAGTTATGACTTATATGTTATTTTTTCAATGCATATAACAATTATTTAAATATTGAACAGCTTCATTGAAAAAAGCTTTAGAAAATTAAATTTTTAACATCGACTATCGCTTTAGATCGTGTGTACACTTGACAGTAAAAAAGCGAAAAAAATATTCCCTTTTTAATTATTTTAAGTGAATATTTTGTTTTAATTCAATTCTATTTAATTGAACAGATTATCGGTCATTGATGAATATCTGTCCTTGAAATGAAAGGTTTGAAGTCAAACGACGTAAGCTTGAGTAGTTTCAGAGCCACTCTAAATACCTTTAGATTGACACAGTCTAAGTAAACCTAGCCTCAATAATTTTCACTGGACTCCCATACTGATATTTGATTCAGTACAAAACATCCTGTGTTTTAAAAAATGTATCAAACAAAAGTTTTAAATCTCGCGATTGTAGCGTCGTTTACATGATGTAAACATAGGCATAATTATAAATATGCAGTTTGTACTTTTAACAACCCTATATCTCCTTCCTAAATGACGTAGAACATGTAAGCTTTATTAGAATCGTGTCAAATTATTAAAATATCTAAACTAATATTGGTGTCTACGTGTAGTATATAAATTACCCAATAAACGTACATGTTTACTACAAAAGAACAGTTCTTTTCTTTATATCTCAATAATTATGGAAACAACTATTTCGAAACTATTTAGAATATTTTTGATAATCTGGGAAAAGATCGTCTGTTCATTAATTACCATTAATATGTGCCACCATCCCTATAAAAATGATCTAGAATACAATCCACATTTTAAGCCACAAAGAAGGAAAATAAAGGGGAAAACCTTCCCGTAATTTGAAAATATTGATATTGTAATAGTCAAACAATGTCCAATTTTAAGCCACCAAGAAAGAAAATATAGGTAAAAGATGTTCACCTTATTTGAAGATATTAATATTGTAATAATCACACAATATCCTCAATCATTGGCTCCATATAACATTAACGCTGTACTCTAGGCCTCCTGGCCCTGAGATACAATAAATACTCCGGTTTCCCTTTCCATATGAAATAACAAAAATTCGATTGAAAGGCTTTATAATATGATCAGACGGCGATGGGAGAGATGCGTAAATATGAGTTATTTTTGGTAGCAGCAGTGATTTAAAGGGGCAGTAGCACATTTTTTTCAACATTTTCACTGGTAATTTTACGTTAATGCTAAATGTATTATTTTAATAGTGTCACAAATCGCATGCAATGTGCAGTTTTGTGACTTCCAGTTTCATAAACATAGTGGAATGTAACATATGGGAAGAAAATTGAAAATGAACATAAGAAGAAAACTATCAATATATAGCTTGTCATTAGGTGAATGGCTAACGCAATAAAAACTAATAAACATAAAATGAAAATCCATTTGGATATTCTACAAAGTTAGAGTAATGGAGTCCCCATCCACGTGTAAATAAGTTAATAAGGGAAACCTAACGGCAATCCCGATACTTCAGTAATCATTAATGACTTATTTATCATGATGATCATATGTAAAATAGGTCAAAATTAAGAAAACATAAACAATCAAACAATGAACTTCAGCTGGAGTATGTACCGAAAAAACATTAAATTACACTTGTGACGTCATCCTATTGTTCTTTCGCTCCATTATTTTTCAGAGGTGGAGCGTTGTATTTAACATCAAGTTTTTCTCTTCAAATTTCATTTTTTTTTAGATATTTTAAGTTAAAAAGGCATTAAGTTGAGTGTAATTTAAGTCGGTTAATATCCTCGTAACTCTCCATTCCTATCCTCGGCTCCATTATTTTTTAGGAATGGAGAGTTACTCGGACATTAACCTATACAACAAACATAATAATCGCTCAAACACACCTGCACATGTATGATACGATTTGGCAATTCTCGTCTGTGACGCACGGGTTTCACGTGCTGACAGTATAGTCTCTATCGTGTTACATTGAAATGAAAAATCCTTTGTTAAGACTTTCTAAAATGGATACCATAAATAGAACAAGCTTCATTAAATGGATATATCTACTCAAACTTTGGTAAGTAAATATTGATACTTCACAAACATATAGGTGTGCTAAGATATATTTCGACCAATTGATACAGCATGACCCCACCGAGTTACATATAACAAAAATATCACTCGCAGTATTCGTCACTTCAGATTATATTTGTTACATTGTTAATGATGCATGTTAACGTTAATATTTGACTGATCTCACAGTATTACCATTGTAAGTGACTAAGCCACTCAATGGAAGTATTCTAACATGACACGAAACCTAGTTTGAAAATACTGCCTTCTGATTGGTTACTCATAAACATTTTGGAGTAATTATTTCGCCGATAATCACCTCTAAATATTTACGACCGCTTCACATTCCTCCGCGCACGCGTATACACTCTGCACTCAGCGACTTTCTGTTTACAATAGACATGTTGGCTACGACACTTTTAATTTCAATATCAGAAATTTGTCGACATTTTGAAACATCAACAAATATTAATCTAATAACGAGGTTTTTGATTCCTGTTTGAAGTGATTCTTACTGCTTCGCGATGTAAATTGTAATCACAGTCCACAGATCAACGACCACACACCTCTCATAGTCATACAGCTATTCGTCAAATGAACGGAAGCGACTTTATTCTTTAATTTCGCAGAATGTTGTCACTGACCCTACCTCTAATTTGAAAGTGACCACTTTTCCTGTCACAGTGTCATGACACAAAATATAACCTTTTTGACAGCTTCCACTAAGTTTGAACAGTTCACCGACACGTAGTGAACAGCTATTTTCAGAGTAACGTCCCTTGATTTGGTCAGCCCTTGTTGCTCTTGTAGGGGTGATGGGTCGACCCATGTATTTGGGTAAAAAATCGTAACTTTGACGACATTGAAATCTGTTTTCTATTGATAATATGCTCAATATATTATAGATGAGTCTATTTAAACATGTTTTTTTCTGTATGTTATGACATTTTAATTGTTATGTGTTCTTTATGAAAGTGGACTGTACCGTTGTTTTGCAAGTGAGTGGAACCGGTCTGCACCGGTTTGGCCTAATCACATTGCTTTTGCGCAAGTCAAAATAGTTCCACCTTTTTTTACTAATAAGTCATGTTAGAATGGTGATAAATGCCTTCTGTTTTTATTTTGGGGTTGTATGTCGTGCATTCTCGCAAGCTCGGTTTGAAATTATATTTAGGGGTAAAGAATGCACGACATACAACCCCAAAATAAAAAACAGAATGCATTTATCCCCTAATTAGTTTATATTATGTATCAAGAAATCGTCCTAACCAGTAGAACATGAATATATATATAAACAAACACTGACAAACAACATTTGCACTGACAGCTGTCCAAGGTGAAATTTCCGACTGTTCACAACTATCGTTCATTGTTCTGATACTGTTTTTGTTGATAAATGATATTAGCTCACTTATTGATTTTGAAAGTGTTATTGTTGTCAACAAACATATTTACAGTTCATATATTCACCTGAAAAACGTTTATATATATGGTTTCCAAGCCGCTTTTGGCCCTTTCGCATCCTTGGCTCCCGAATGACGTCTACACCAGCCGTTCTTATGCTTTTCCCCTTAACATCCCTCAGAAGCATTTTATAGTACACATTCAAAATCTGCTATACGATATTTGATTTAACGAGTCATGTACACTAATTATGTATATCTCCCACTTAACACCAATATATGTTTTACAAGTGTACACATTAACTTTTCTTTAACACCAAAGAAGAGAATTCTATTGAATATATCACCACTTGTTAGTACGATTTATTATCACTGTATGGGATACGCGACAGCGACATCTGGTTTTGAATGAGTAAATGTGTTTCATTTATGAACGAGTGGCATTTTTTTCGATGGATAGTGCCGGGATATTCACGTTAATGTTTACTTTTGAAGCTTTATAGCCAGTTCAAGCAAACGCAAAGAATTATTTGGGTTGAGTTTCACCTTTAAATTGATAACTAGTGAGAGATATAGATGTTTCTGATGAATAAAGTTATTGTCTTTTATAATTTTCAAATGTTAAAGAATCGATCTTTGGATAATTGATTACATACTGAATATTTAAAAGCATGCAAACTCATAATTAATGTCTGAATCATACAGTTAAAGTAAATCACGCGACGGTTACTGAAGAGTAGACGACGGTATTTGAACGTGAGCAATACGGGTTTTGAACCGTTTTTGGCAAGCAAACGAACTTATGTTGAACTTGCGTTTTCTTCATATTTTTCCAAATCAAAGACACTGTCACACAACAATGTTTCAGATTATGAACAGATAATGAATTTTCCTTGATATTACTATATAAGGGCTAACTTACTTTTTCAATTCACATATACGCTATTTTTGAAAATAAGTACTTATTCTGGAAAACTTTAACAAAAAGTGTGAATGTTTGAAATAAGCATTCTTGTTGGCAAAAATCGTCATTTTGAACCAAGTGTACAATTTATCATACATGTTACATGAACTTCAAAATCAGTCCATTTCAATCTACCTTCTCTTGATGAAAAGCTAAGGTATTCTAATGATTAATAATTTTTGCATTTAATATTCAAACAATAATTATTATTTAAACAGTTTTAAACAGATGAAAAGTGTTTTTTAGCAAAACAGTGAACGAGGCTCACTAAAAACCCTAATCTGACACTCATGACGAACTGAAATTCTGCTTTTCCCCATAACTTAAAAGTCCCTTTATCTCTTTACACAGCATAGCTATCTCTTCAAAGTTCATGAAATATATTTTTATGGATCTGAAATTTGGGGTTATAAAATTGATAAGAACATAGAAAAAGTTCACACCAAATTTTGCAAGTTTGTTTTAAAATCTGGAAATAAATCCTCAAATAAGATTATTCTGGCTGAATGTGGCCGTTTCCCTTTATTTATCAATGCCCGTTGTAGAGCAATATCGTTCTGGATATGATTAATAAGGCAACCCATGAACAGAATATCGCGAAATAGTTACAAAAATTTTAAAGGGGCAGTAGCACGTTTTTTGATAATTTTATATTTTTAAATGTTCACTGATAATTGTAAGTTAATGCTAAATGTATTATTTTGACAGCAGCAAAAATCTCATTTCACAAGCCAATCTTCCATAGTCAGAGGACAAAGTATGAAGATTCACATAAAATCTATTGGCGGCCATTTTGTGTGAACAACTTTAATTCATTTTGTGTTAGAAAAAGTAATCGCATGGCTAAACTTTACGTTATATATTGAATTATTACTGCTCCATTTAGTTTAAATACATTGTCTTTCAATTGGAACCATTAATTTTCATTTTCATGACATCACCTTATATTCTCCCTAAAAACGTACTACTGCCCCTTTAAAGGCTTTAGATGACAAAGTGGATAAAAATTGGGTTTCAAATGTGCGTGAATTTCTGTTTCAATGCGGCTTTGGCCAAGTTTGGATCGCACAGGATGTTGGCGACAGGAATTCATTTTTAAAATTGCTTAAGCAAAGATGTAAAGACATACATGTATATCAACAGGAATGGTTCTATGATGTTAGTTCGTCGACAAGTATTAGTTAATATGCTGAATTTAAAACATTTATTAAGCCTGAACTGTATTTATCCTCTTTATCTCCATTGCACCTACGTAGAATTGTTACTTTGTTCAGATGTAATGGTCATGATTTTAAGGTAAAAGCAGCACGATTCTCAAAAGATCCAGATAATGAAACTCCATCTGTAACTATTGTAACCTCACGGAGGATGAATATCTTGTACTTCTTGAGTGTCCTCAATACACATGTTTAAGATATAAATATTTACCTTTATATTTCTGTAAATTGTTCTCAGTCCAATTGGGGAATCAAGGGTCATAACTCCGTCCAAAATAATATTACGGCATAGGCGTAGGAACAGGGGGGGCACAGGGAGGCCCGGCCCCCCCACTTCCGAACCTGGGGGGGGGGGGGGGGGGGGGGGGGGCCCTGCCCCCACCTTTCAAGAATTTTTTTTATAGAAAAAGTCACTTTAACTCTGTATTTTAGGGGGAAGGAAAAATGAGATGAACGGGCCCCCCTCCCTGAACAGTAAGATTTTCGGTTGACAATTTTTTTAAAGAAAAGGGGGAGGGGGTGTGGGTGAGGGAGAGCGAGGGGATTTGGATTGGGATGGAAGAAAAAGGGAATCCCCTTCCCCAACATTTTATCCTTTATAGGGATCTACCCTGTAATTAGAATTGTAAATGGGAAAGGGTTCAGATTTTTTTTACCTCGAAAATGCGAGGATATTTAGATATTACCCCAACCTTCCCAGGGGGTGGGGCATAAAAGCTCAGGGGTCAGGGAAAGCAGAAGGGTCTACCCCATCACCACTGAAACGGACATATGGGCAGGAATGTCCCTTTAATACTTTAAACACTTTTCCTAAAAAACATTTGATCTTAAACATCATTGAAAGATGTGTGTTTCATCTTTGTAAGAAAGAAACTTTGAACTATATATGGCAAATAACAAAATGTATCAGTTTGTCTGCGTGCCTGTCAGTTTGTCTGTATTTAATATGTCTGATATAATGTGAAACATAAATTTGAAACATACATGCACGTGAACTACCCCCAAGAATTAGGGTTTTTTAATCGTTTTAAAGGAATTATTTTTTCTTCCTTTTAATTACACATTCATAGATAATTCATCTTGCAAAAGTTTTTACTACCTGCTGATGTGAATAAGTGAGATCTTTTCACTGGGGCCACGCCCTTAAAATCTAAATTTATTTCCATATTATTTGAAAGGCATAAAAAACTGATTTGTTGTATACAGACTACTTTAAAAAATATGATTAGAATTTGTGGTGAATTTGTTGCCCCTTATAAGGACAATGCCCTTCGGAGCTTTAAAGCTTTATTATATCCATTTTCAGAACAAAATGCGATCCTTTGAAGTGAATTCCATTTTGCAAGAAACATTATTTTCAAAGATATTGTGACCCTGTTGTCTTTAACCTATAAAGGCTAGAAAATAGCTGCAAAAAGCCAGATGAGGTACAGAGTTAAGGCTATACTACTGGAAGACGTATTTGACCATTTTAGCTTTTTGTTTCACGTTCATCTTTCACGTTTTTAAGTGTGATATTTAGGCCAAATTTAAAAACTCAAAACCATTAATATGATGAGAACAAAGAATATGTAACAAAGTTCCCCCTTAAGCATTCCTATAACGTTTACTCATAGTAATTTTGATCTTTTCACGTGACTGAAAATATCTGAGTATATCAAAGCTGTTATGAATATTTAAGCTATTAAAACATTTTTGACCTATTCACAGAGTAAACTTGACATTTGAGCTTATTTAAGTTTCTGAGACCAAAGGAGTTAATGAAAAACAAGAAGAAATGATGGAGATAAACTTACAGAATTTGGAGAATGCTTCCTATTTATTTCAAGGTTATAAGGTCAATTATTATTATATTATCGATACCAACAACAAAATTATCATTATCATCAGTTATCATTAATCACTCTTTGAGTCATAAATCATCCATGAATTACTTCCATCATGAAATCCATCAATCATCCATCTACGACTGAGTCATAAATCATTCATTCATCAAGCATTAATCAGCAATTTTCAATCATTCGTTATCAATTCATGATCAATCAAACAATTACCAATTATCAAACACTAAAACAATCATTATCTTCTATAATCAACCATTCAACACTTTAAATTATCATTTATCAATCTTTCAACACTTTAACGAACGGGCCCGTAACAATCATTCACCAATCATCAATCAATAACCTATCAATCATAAATCAATTATTCATCTGAATCATTGTAAATAATTCAACACTAAACAATCAATAATTCAACACTAAACAATCAATCATTCAAACAATCAATCATTCAACACTAAAACAATCAATCATTCAACACTAAAACAATCAATCATCCAACACTAAAACAATCAATCATTCAACACTTTTAAAAAAAAACCCGTCAATCATTCAACATTAAAATCATCAATCCATCAATCATTCAACATTAAATCATTAATCATTCAACACTTAAATAATCTTTTATCCATAAAATTCACAGTTTGGGCCCCCAAACTCAGCAATCCGTATATATCATTGTTTGATATCCCCCCCCTCCCCCCCCCCCCCCCCCCCCGCTCTCTAGACCTTTTGGAACTGGAAAAGAAGATGAAAATTGGTCTTAAAGATTTTGACCCCTGTGACCCTATTTTGGTTTAAGGGGTCACCAAACCTTTAATTAAGAATCCTCATTGGCCAATGAGTCAACACACAACTTTTCAGCTCTCAAGACCTTTTTGAACTCGAGGAGATGACGAAAATAGGCTTTTAAGGTTGTGACCCCTGTGACCCCATTTGGGGTCATGGGGTCACACAATCCACAATTTAGAATCATCATTGGCCAAGGATTCTAGACACAAGTTTTCAGCTCTCTAGACCTCTTTGAACTGGAGGAGAAGATGAAGAGTTTATAAGTAGTTAACTTAACTTTATTTATTCAAGTCTTATTATTTTCAATAAGATCCAAAAGCTTAAATTTCATTCATGAATCATATTCAAATGTCAGTGTATTCCAAAATTCTAAAAGGGTCTAAAAATAAAGTGTTTTATAAGCTTAGGCCATTTTATTTTGTTCATATGGGAACGCGGAAGCTTGTAAAATGGAATAATAATCGACTAGAAAAACAAGAGCCATCAGGAGAGATGGCTTATTCCCCCGGTCCTAGGCTACTGAAGTCGAATGATCAGTGTTAGCATATATTTTGATATACTGATTGTGTAAATAATGTTTTATGCATACATACTTTTAATAACAATAAGACTATTATAAGCCACATCTAAAGTACTCACGGAAATAGAAATCAAATAGTTTTGGGCGTTTATTTCTTTATTCCTCGACTAATGTAAGTAATTCTTACAGATTTTCAAATAACTAAGTTTTTCCCAACTAGGCCATATGAAATTATCGCAAAAATATATCTTGCAAAATATAACTCTGCAATTTACAACAGAAGTTATGAATGAACTCGTAAAAATAGTAGTTTGTAACACGTTTATGTCTGTAAACTTTAAGGAAACCACATTCTTTTTCAATTATTTTATGAATTTTGTAATCAAATAAGATATGAATAATAGAGGACATAATATGTCAAATTATTGTATATTAAACGATATATTTTAGCGGACGGTACTGACCATACAGATCAAATGCATACTATAGCTTGCATCAGAAAGATACATTTCGACTATGAAATAATTTCGAGGCGTGAAAATGACACGTTTTTCTCTCCCGTAAATTCATATACGAGGGGCGTTCAATAAGTGTTGCAAGCGGGGCATTGGTGTTTACATAAACAGTGTCAGCTTATAGCAGGTGTTACTATAGTCAAAACATAACATTGACACATGTCAAAACAATTTCTAGACATAACAATTATTTAGATATAATAGCTGCGCTGACTAGTCAGGTGGCTAACTGCAGATTTTAACCCGAATCGTTACACACCGGATTAAAGCATGAAACTTTGCATACTTCAAGTACTCACCATTACTAACCATATTCTGGTGGTGTGCCCGATTTTAAGTTTCTTAATTAGCTGTAATTGATTGATTAAAGTTGATCACATCTACTAGCACTCGGCACTTTTGTTTATACATTTAGCCTAGCTGGCTGAGGCAGGAAGGCAGAGAGAGATAAGGCGGAGAGCAATACATTGCGGTGCGGTTGAACTGTATACATTCCTGGGATCAAATTTAGGTCGCCCATACTCACAACAAACCCACGTGTTCCTGTTTTTATGTGGGATCTGAGGACACTATTCCATTATTTAGAGATATCATATCCATAATATATATTGTTTTACATTGAAATAGTCCTAAATTTGAGGTTATTCAATCAATGTAAAATGGTAACTTTCTATGTATTTTTTCAAATTAAAAAATGAATCACTTTTCATCTTAATTCTTTATTTAATTTACTTGCAAACAAAGCTATAACTTTAAGCTCAGCTACAGTTATGTATGTACTTCTCGGACGACATCGCTTGCTTTTATTTTATTGCAGTATAAGATAATATAAACAGTTTCCTTGGGGAAAATACTGGTTGTTCTAAGAATAAAGAAGTTAGACATATCCATTATTTTGAAAGACAGAAGTAGTTATTTGAAGTGCCCATTGGACTCACCATATGAACAAGAACTAGTGTTATGAAGACGTTTTAAAATTACAAGTGATTTTTTTAAAATCGTAAATAACCTGTATGTGTTGAGTGACAAGGGGCCAAACAGCACTATGAATGCCATTTGATGTCTGTCCATCAACATATACGGAAGATTCAAAGAGAAAGTCTGATTCATGGAACAGAAAATTACTTTGAACAGGAGGATTCCATCAATGTTCCTCATCTTCCTTATTCAAGAATCCCTGGCAAATTACAACTACGATGCAAGACAGAAATGTTATCATTAGGATTTGATAACAATTGAGGGTAAAAACCATTATAGATGTCGAACAGATTTCCTGAACCGTGACAGAACTTTCAGGAGGACACATGATTCCATGCAGATTGATATTTCTATAGACCTAGGGGTCTCCACAATCATGGATTCTCTCAAACATGAACAACACGCTGTGATCAAGTTCCTTACTAAAGAGGGATGCAAAGCTACAGAAATACATAATCGTATGTGTAATGTGATGGGTAAGGATGCTCCTAACTTTTCAACAGTTTGTCGCTGGTCTCTTCAATTCAAGCGGGGCAGGGAGTCCTTAGACGATCACCCACGGTCAGGCAGGCCATCTGAAGTCACCCGACCGGAAGTTATTGCTGCTATCGAAAGACGAATTTTAGCTGACCGCCGTGTTACAGTTTCTGAACTGTCTTTGGAATTCCAGATATCAGTTGGAAGTGTTGAACAAATAATTCATGACCATCTTGGTATGTCCAAGGTATCTGCAAGATGGGTACCCAGAAACCTCACAGAAACAACAGAAAGTTGCATGGAGCTCCTGGATCGGTTTAATGCGGATGAAGCCAGGTTTTTGTCTCGTCTGGTGACAGGTGACGAAACCTGGATCCACCACTGGGACCCGGAAACTAAACTGGAATCCAAGCAATGGAAGCACCCGAGTTCACCGCCTCCCCTGAAGTTTCGCACTCAACCATCAGCTGGCAAGGTTAAGGCGACAATCTTTTGGGATGCAAAAGGCATATTATTAATTGATTACTTGCCAACCAAAACTACAATGAATGGTCAATATTATGCCAACCTAATGCAAGAATTGCAAAAGACAATTCGACAGAAACGCCGTGGAATGTTGACACGTGGTGTTCTGATTTTGCATGACAACGCGCCAGTCCACAAGTCAATAGTTGCACAGGCCGCTATACGTGATTGTGGATTCGAACAGCTTAACCACCCACCCTACAGCCCAGACCTAGCCCCCATCCGCCCTACATGGAAGGCACTTCCGGGATGACGAAGACGTCAAAGCTGCCACAGAGGCGTGGTTAGGGGGGCAAACGGAAGACTTCTACAAAAGCGGCATCAAAAGTCTTAAAGAGAATTGGAATAAGTGTATTGAGGTGAAGGGTAACTATATTGAAAAATAAAAGTAAAAAATTGACTACGCGAGTTGGTCTTATATTGAAGTTGCAACACTTATTGAACGCCCCTCGTATTTCGGGATATGTTACAAAAACTGTCTAAAATTAAAGTTGGGGAAAACGATTGTGAATAAATATTTAGAATACAAATATCAAGTTAGTTCCAATTAAAGAAATAATCGACAAAAAACATTTTATTTCTATTTCCGTAAGAACTATAGGTCTTTTTTTATTAGTAAATGCTTATGTTATGCCAACGTCAAGTTCAAACAGAAAGAGCAAAACAACCATCCTGTTTGATTGAATATGCTGTTTGATTAAAACAGCTGCATTCTTTTTGCGAGACACAGTTTAGAAATCAATGGTAATTTTGGACTGAAGAGTTTAAACTCCCTGCAATTTGAAAATACCAAAAGGGTCATACATGTTTGTAAACAGTTTTATTGAGTTAGCTCTTCTGGATTTCAAATTCTGCTCCGGAAACGCATTTCTTAATTGCTTTTCCCTGGAAAACCGGAAAAATATACAATTCCAGAAAGTTGAAAATCTCAAAAGGCACAACTACACGTCATGACTAGTCAATATACTATGTTTCATTGAGCTAGCCCTAATGGTTTTCAATTCTGCTCCGGAAACACAATTCTAAGATGCGTTTCCGTTGAAACCAGAAAAATAACAAATTTCAGAGAGTTGAAAATCCCAAAAGGCACAACTACATGTGATGATTAGTCAACATACCAAGTTTCGTTAAGCTGGGCGAAACCGTTTTCGAGTTCTGCTCCTGAAACACATTTCTAAATAACGTTTCCATGAAAACCGGAAAAATAAAAAAATCAAGAAAATTGAAAATCCCGAAAGTCACAACTGCATGTGCTGATTAGTCAATATACCAAGTTTGATTGAGCCTTTTCTCATCTTTACCAAACCCGAAAAAATGCGTTATTGAAAGAATGCAGAAAAAATGTTTTAATTTCATATGGAAAAACAAACCAGATAAGGTTAAAAGAGATGTTATGATTTTAAACCCAGAGCACGGAGGGATAAAATCTCCAAACATAAGAAAGATTATATCATCACAAAAATTAAAATGGATAAAAAGATTAAGCGGAAATGACCTTAAATGGACATATCTTTTCAACAATCAACTAAAGATCAAAACTCCCTTTTTACTATTGGATAGTAGCTTCATTCGAACAAGGTTGATCTCTTCTTCATCAAACCTGTTTTGGAAAGACATTCTTTTCGAATGGTCAGACTTCGTATGTATGAGTAAAAAAGAAATTATAAGTGAAGAAGATTTACAATGTCAATCACTTTGGAACAACGACAATATTCTAATTGATAAACATCAATTTCTGTATTATGATTGGTATAAGAAAGGTGTTATATTTGTGAATGATTTACTTCATGATGAAGGAAGACTGTTAACATATGAAGAATTTTCCAATACGTTTTCTATCAAGACTAATTTTCTGACTTATGAATCGGTGAAAAGAGCTATAATGACATATATTCGATCCTTGAATATACAAAAATTCAAAAGGAAGTTGCTTGATCCTATTTATCCTTTTAATATTTCAAAGATTGACACAATTATTGGGAGAAAAACACTATATGCCACTCTATTAAACTCGAAATTTATCCGCTTGCCAAGTTATTCAAAATGGGAAAAAATTCTACAAATTGATCTCGAAGAGAACGATTGGAAAATTGTTAATATCATTGCCAATAAATGCTCGAAAAGTACAGATTTAAAATGGTTGCAATTCAGAATTATACATAATATCCTTCCAACAAAACAGTTTCTTTATAAAATTGGATATGAACCATCACCATTATGTTCATTTTGTGAAATTGAAGTTGAAACAATTAATCACATTTTATGGGATTGTGAACCTATTTATAGATTATGGAACGAAATAGAATCATGGTTGAACTCAGTACAATTGAAACTTAAATTTACAAACAAAATAATCATTTTGGGAATGAAAGGAAAAAACAATAATCCTGTTAATGCAATCATTTTACTCGTCAAACAATATATTTATAGATGCAGTATGAAGGGTTTTATACCCAAGTTGGAATACATAAAGCGTGAAATTAGACGTTACTATGATATGTCAAGATATGTATTTTTGTCAACAGAATCTGAAGAAATGTTTTTTAAATATTGGTCAACATTACATTTACTACTTGGAAAATAAATCGGCCACCTTCTGAATTTGTACATATTAACTATGAATGTATATATGTGAAACTATATGTTATATGTTTCTTTTGAATGATGTAAATGCCTGTATCACAAAATATGGAAAATAAAAAAATAAAAAAATTCAAAAAAAAAAAAAAAGTTTGATTGAGCTAGCTGTAACGATTTTCGAGTTTTGCTCCGGAAAACATGTGACAGACAGACAGACAGACAGACAGACAGACAGGCGGAGCCAACGACTATATCCCCCCGCATTATATATGCCGGGGGGGGGGGGGGGGGGGGGGGGGGTGTGGGGGGTAAAAACCAATTCAAGCACACTCACGTTATAGCTAAAAGCTGACGTCTCAAGGTCGTATTGAGGACATCTTGACATATGAAGTACATTCTGAGGACGCCGTGTCAAAGTTAGATATGGCTAGCTAAACTTATATAACAAGTGAAGAAGCATACCACCGATCCCCACTTTGTTCAAAGAATTTCAAATAGTAAAACTGATTAATATTGGTTAATGTTGTATGATAGTTGAGTATACAGTAACTCATTGTGAAAGGTCTTCTTTCGACTGAAACCCAAAATACCAAATTCATTAATAGGTTTTACAAATAAAAGGGTACTTCTAGGGATAATGGTTGATCTTTGTTTCAAATTTGAGGTTGTTATCATGAATATTCTACGAGATGTACTGAGGACAAAGTTATTTTTGTTTAGTCACTTTGTAAGTCATGTTTTCCAAAGAAACCACAGAAATGAAAATCCATATATCGTTTAACTCTCACAAGGCATATCCAGCAATCGCGATTGACATCAATCTTATTAAAATACGATCTATTTGCTACACTACGCTACGCATGTAGATCTTACCAGGCTCAGTTATAACAGCCGTCAGAGTATCCTTTGACTCAGCCAATCAGCGACTTTGCCCCGTAACTCGGGTTGCTGGTAACGGGTATTCATATCTAATCTTCAAAACTCGAAAAACGAACATTTCCGACTATTTCTAAATGTCGACAACAAATATTTCCTGTCATGTCCGAATGAATAACTCAAACTGTGATTTATATCGCTCCTATCAATTTGTTTGTCCAAAATCGTCCAGGTAAATACTTTAATGTTATCATTATCGAAGAAATCACCGTAAACGGGGCAAATTCAAACAGCAAGCTGAAGATGCTATTTTTGGAACAGTTACGTTATATAAACGTTTCCCTTTAAATCTTATATGAAACGATTCATGTTCTTTAAATTCGGTGAATTTTGTATCCATAAATATACTGACACAAATGAGAAGACCAGAACTGACATAAAAACATTAGATCAAGTCTTGTTGATTTGATATCACACATATTCTATGTACATATGCAAATTAGAAAGAATCTAGTTCTGTCAAATATTCAAACATTACAAATGAATTTGCGACCTATGCAAATTACCTAACACTGCTTTTTGGGAAATTCGAAAGGTCATAAGTTATCATTTTATCATTTGGGCTGTGCCGATTTACGGTTTAATCTCTTGAATTGTCCTTTGAAGGGACATTAAGTGTTTTGATACAAATTTAAGAATATTGCTAAAAATCTATCTCATTGAAACATATACACACAAGTTATCCCCATTAAGTTTGACCTAAAATAAGCTAAGAAACCGAAATAATTAGCAAAGGTGTTTCCTCAGGATATAAATAGATCGAGGTTTTTCCTTTCCCGCGCAAAGCATTGTGGTCATAGTTGCTGCGGGTGGATTCGTACCCAAAATAAAGCTTGTCCCATTGGGAATTCGTACCGAAAACAAAACGACGATCACGTATCTGCAGAGCATTTGATGTTGTATTAGTTATTCATGATATGTTTATCATTTTAGTATTCTTTCTTAAACAATAAAAGCTATTTAGGCTAAAAACTCACTACATCGTACATCGTACATCGCACGTTCTGATTTCGAATTTATTTCATGTGTAACAACAGCCCTCAAATTATTGTCAATAATTATTCAGCTATCAAACATAATTTTAAAGATATGAGATCAAAATTGAGCGAATCAAAATCACGTGGATTACAGACATCAAAAGGCTCGTTACTCGAGTCATGTTTTCAGATGTGAACGAATATTCCTTATATCGTTTATAATCTCTCGAATTTTGAAAGAACAAGTTGAAGTAATTTACATAAGTTGATTCCATTACCCATCAATGACGAATTTAGTTATAATAACTCGGTCCTTTACGGAATGAAGAACTGCTTAATTTGCATAGAAATTTAGAATATGCCTAATATGATATCGACATGAAAGCTATTTGCAGTTCTTTGTTCACGTTTAGTTTTCTCTTGGTGTCAACACAGTTGTGGTTACATATTTAGACGAAATTAATGTGAAATTATCGAAATTTATACATAAAATGAGGAAACGTTTCCGGTACGAGTTCGTTTGGTTACGAATTTACTATATTCATGTCGTAGTCTGCAAACACACTGAATGTAAACACAGATGGCAAAGAGGGAAAAGAAAAAGAAAAGCTACATGGAATGTTTGGAAGAAAGTTATGTTAATTGGTTATTCAATATCAACACAATGTTTAAATAATTTATTGTTCTCTGGTTAACATAATGTTGGTATTTGTTAGTAATTGATTGATTTTGCGGATGATAATAGGCGAGCTGACGTAGTACGCAAAAAATGGAAATCTGCTCAATGACATCACAATTCACTAGCGCGCGCTTCCGGTTACAAAAAATGTCTTTTGAACATAATAACATCAACTTATTGTGATTTGTAAACATACTCTCATATACCTAATTGTAGTTAAAAGATTTATCTACCGATTGATATAAGTTATAGGTGTTTTGAATAATATGTTGTATAAGAAACATTAACATACTTAATGTCCCTTTAAGAGACGTACGATTTGATTGGTGGATGAAATCTTCCTCACATCAAGCGGTCAAAGGTTACCCTGACGGCTGGACTTACGAGGCCTTGTGAGATCTTTAATCTGTGTAACGTAGTGAAGCAATTAAGATATCATTTTAATGAGATTGGATTGACATATGTAGCAAATATGGTGAAGCTGAGATGAATATTTCAGGAGATATGTTCGGGACAAAGTCATTTATCATAGAATCATTTTAGTCATATATACATTTGTGGATCTTACCCTGAAAAAGGCACACCTAGGGATCATGGTTGACAAGCGTATGACGATTGGTGAAGCTAGCATGAGTAGTTTGGGAGATATGCTCCGGACAGACTTTTGTGACGGACGTACAAACGGGCAGACAGACGGACAGATGGGCAGACAGAATTGCTCTTTTTAGAGGGGCATGATTCATGGTCACTTTAATTTTCAAAGTAACTTTTTTAGGGTTGTGAAACATAAAATTGCTCCCAGAAGCTTTGCGAGGTACTTATATATATTTTTTAGGCGTAAAAAAGTCTCGCGTTTGCTTAATTTTGATTTAATTGCTCTTTTTCAAGGGGCATAATTCATGGTCACTTAAATTTTTAAAGTAATTTAAATAGGGTTGCGATACATACAATTGCTCCCAGAAGCTTTGCGAAGTACTTTTATATATTTTTGAAGCAAAACAATGTCTCACGTTTGCTTAATTTTTTAATTAATTGCTCTTTTTCAAGGGGCATAATTCATGGTCACTTAAATTTTCAAAGTAACTTTTTTAGGTTTGTGATACATAAAATTGCTCCCATAAAGCTTTGCGAAGTACTTTGAAATATTTTTGTAGCAAAAAAAAGTCTCGCGTTTGCTTAATTTTGATTTAATTGCTCTTTTTTAAGGGGCATAATTCATGGTCACTTTCATTTTCAAAGTAACTTTTTTAGGGTTGTGATACATAACATTGCTCCTAGAAGCTTTGCGAAGTACTTTTATATATTTTTGAAGCAAAAAAAAGTCTCGCGTTTGCTTAATTTTGATTTAATTGCTCTTTTTCAAGGGGCATAATTCATGGTCATTTAAATTTTCAAAGTAACTTTTTTAGGGTTGTGATACATAAAATTGCTCCCAGAAGCTTTGCGAAGTACTTTTACATATTTATGAAGCAAAAATAATCTAGTGTTTGCTTAATTTTGATTTAATTGCTCTTTTTCAAGGGGCATAATTCAAGGTCACTTTCATTTTCAAAGTAACTTTTATAGGTTTGTGATACATAAAATTGCTCCCAGAAGCTTTGCGAAGTACTTTTGTATATTTTTGAAGCAAAAAAAAGTCTCTCGTTTGCTTTATTTTGATTAAATTGCTCTTTTTCAAGGGGCATAATTCATGGTCACTTTAATTTTCAAAGTAACTTAAATAGGGTTGTGATACATAAACTTGCTCCAAGAAGCTTCGTGAAGTACTTCTATATATTTCTGAAGCAAAAGAAATCTCCCGTTTGCTTTATTTTGATTTAATTTCACTTTTTAAAGGGGCATAATTCAAGATCACTTTAATGTTCAAAGTAATTTAAATAGGGTTGTGATACATTACATTTCTCCCAGAAGCTTCGCGAAGTACTTCTTTATATTTCTGAAGCAAAAAAAATATCGCGTTTGCTGAATTTGATTAAATCGCCCTTTTTAAAGGGGCATAATTCATGGTCACTTTAATTTTCAAAGTAATTTAAATAGGGTTGTGATACATCTAAATGCTCCCTGAACCTTTGCGAAGTACTTCTATATATTTCTGTAGCAAAAAAGGTCTCGCATTTGCTAAATTTTGATTAAACAGCTCTTTTTAAAGGGGCATAATTCATGGTCACTTTAATTTTCAAAGTAATTAAAATAGGGTTGTGATACATGTTAATGCTCCCTGAACCTTTGCGAAGTCATCTATATATTTCTGAAGCCAAAAAAAGTCCCGCGTTTGCTTAATTTTGAATAAATTGCTTTTTTTCAAAGGCCCTGTCACACTTGAGTTGCGTATGGATTTTTTTTCATACGCAACCAGTAAGCTAAATAATTTACTGTATTTTGCCTTACTTGTTCCGCACATGGAGCGATTGATTTACGAACTTTGCGTTTTCTTTGCGTTGGGGGTGAGTTGGAGATGCATATGATTTGCGTATCCACACTTTATTGTTGCAGATGATTGCATATGTAGAGCGCATACATACCATACTCAAGACGCACACAACTTATGTCTACCGCATGTCTTGCGCAAACAAAGCGGGCATATTCCGAGACCGTTGCGTCTTCACATAATGTTCAATCCTTTCTGTCCTTGTAGTAAGTTTTCACAGGTAATATATGAATATATATATTGGTCAGAAGGTTTATGTTAATTTCATATTCTATATTTCATCTATATTTCATTTGATGTTAGAACATGTTTTCGTTCGATGAACAGCACACCCGAACGCACCCTGCTTCGCGGAAGACTAAACGTCGCCATCTTTGCATGAATGCTTTGAATTGTCACTTTAGGCCTTACATTCTGTCTTGACAGGATGTCATCTTTTCTTCCTAATGATTAGCTCTTAGAATTAGATACTTGTTTAAACTTAGATTAGAACAAAACAAGTATAACACAGTAAGTAAACATGTACCATTAGTGAATTAGTAGAAAAAGTAAAACATGCAACAATATGTAACTGTGTAACTAGTATTGTAAATAAAAATTGTATTATAAGTTAGTCACGCCTTTGTTATCCCTGCCGAACATTTGGTAGCAGAGCGTGGTTTGATCACAAGTAAGACACGGTGGGTAACATTGGCGTAAAACAGAGTTAGAAGATACAAATAATTAGACAAAAATTAGAAATATGAAATAGTTCAACCCCAACTCACTCACTACGAAGTTAGACACCTGACATCATGTCAGGACAGGCAAAGTCAATCCCTGAAGGGGATACACAGGTTAAACAGAAAGTAGGGCATCAACAGCAGGTTGATACTGCAAATGCTATCATGACATCTCGCTTGACAAAGCTTAAGCAACAGAAGGCTAAAGCTAAATCTGCCTTTACAAGGGCAAAAAACAAACTTAATTCGAGCATAGAACAGGAAGAGAGACCTTCTCGTCAGTCCATTCGAGACCAAATTGACCAATTAGGTGCCTTGCAAGTTCGTGCAATGGACATTATGGTTAAATTAGCAGAATTATACTCTTCAAGCAATGATGCAACAAGTGTCAAACAAATAGGTGTAGAAATGGATAAAATGGAAACTGAATATGATGCAGCACAAACGAAGGCAGATAATCACTTAGATGGCAGATCTGATAAAAGCTCTGTTATGAGTTTGAAAGTTGGTATGATGCACCTCTTTGATATTTCGGAACAGGTTGCCATTGTTTCAGAAGGTGAAGGTCAAAACATGCACAATGATGTTGATCTTGACAAATCTCAATCAGATCCTAACGTACCTGATGATTATTCTGTCAAAGGTCACAAAGACAAAGTAATTCACAACACAGATGGTAATGTGATTAAGAATCCTACATTTGTTGATAACGCTAAAAAGAACCCTCCAATTGTGTACCAGCCTAGGAATGTTAGAAAAGTCAGTCAAGCTACTGACATGTGGAAGCATCTTAAACCAGTGTCAATTCCAGTCTTCTATGGTGATGTTAAATCATACTCTAGTTGGAGAGCTGCATTTATGACTTGTATAGACAACTCCCCTGCCACAGCAGAATATAAGCTACTTCAATTGCGGCAATACTTGTCTGGTGAAGCTCTTAAAGTAATCAGTAGCTTGGGTCACAATGCAGCAGCTTATGAAGTTGCACTTGATCGCTTAGATACTAAGTATGGTGGCACACGTAGACAGATTGCATTACATTTGGAAGAAATTGAAAACTTCAGGCCAATAAGACCAGGGGTAGTCAAGGATCTTGAGAGATTTGCAGATATGTTAGATGTAGCTGTAGCAAATTTGCAGGACTCTGATAGGATTGAGGAGTTAGGAAATGGACTCCTGTATCTGAAACTTCAGAAAAAGATGACCGAGTCTATGGTATTAAAGTAATGCAAAGGCACGTGGTATTTGCCACATTTCCCGGTTATCAAACCAGACAGAAAAACAACAAAGGTTAGAATAGTTTTTGATAGACAGCCAGATACAAGGGCATGTCTTTGAATGATGTAATACATCAAGGACCTAAACTTCAGAGGGGTTTGTTTGATGTTTTGCTGCGCTTCAGAAAACATCCAGTAGCACTTGTTTGTGACATTGCTGAAATGTATCTCCAGATAGGCATATCTCCTCAGGATAGACAATATTAGGGTTCTTTGGAGGTCAATGAACAGAGATGAACAGCCTGAGGTCTTTGAGTTCACTCGCATTGTTTTTGGCATCAACTGTTCACCATTTTTTGCTCAGTATGTCTCACAGGAGAATGCAAAAGTCAATGCTGAAGAACTCCCGTTAGCATCAGAGACAGTGGACAAGTCCACATACATGGATGACAGCATGGACTCGGTTCAAAATGATGTAGAAGCAATTGAGATGTATAGACAATTAACTGAAATTTGGGGAAGAGCTGGATTGCATGCCAGAAAGTGGATGTCAAACTCAGTTGCTGTTCTTGAACGTATTCCTGTAAAAGACAGATTGTCTGAATTTGAGTTAGACAGTGGAAACTTACCTTCATTGAAGACTCTTGGAATAATGTGGAAGGCTGAAACAGATGTATTCACGTGCGTTACAAACTTACCTGAGTTTTCCAAAACACTTAGCAAAAGAATCTTCCTGAGTCAAATTGCCAAGTTGTTTGATCCCTTAGGTTTTATTTCTCCTTTCACAATTAGGGCAAAGATATTGTTGCAAGAGATGTGGACTGCTGGCTTGGAGTGGGATTTGGTCGTTCCTGATGATCTGAAACAAAAGCAAACAAGTGGTTTATTGAACTTCCCGAACTTCAAAATGTCAAAGTGACAAGTTGCCTTAGAAAAGCAGATAAGGTTGTTACAAGCAATCGTCATATATTTGTTGATGCATCTGAGACTGCTTATGGAGCAGTAGCATACTGTGTGCATACTTACCTGAATGGTGACAGTACTTCCGTGATCGTTGCTGCTAAAGGAAAGGTAGCACCTTTAAAAGCAGTTAGCATTCCTCGTCATGAACTCATGGCTGCTGTTGTTGGGTTGAGATTAGCCACGGCAATTACAAAGACTTTAGCAATTCAGATAGAATCAGTCAGGTTTTGGTCTGACAGTTTGAATGTTCTTGGATGGATTAGAAACAATAGTCGCACATTCAAACCATTTGTAGCAAACAGAGTTAGTGAAATTCAGTCTTCTACAAGTCCTTCACAGTGGTTCTTTGTTCCTACAAATGAGAATCCTGCAGACTTGCTTACAAGGGGTATCACAGCATTGAAGCTTGTTTCAGAAAGACTGTGGTGGTCAGGACCAGAGTTTCTAGTTCTCGGTCAGTCTTTTTGGCCAAAGCAAATTGTGCCAGGTGAACTTTAAGATTTCTCTCAATTAGAATTGAAAAGCGTACAAAAACCAAGGATGTTCACATTGATGTTGTGTGAGTCTCAACCTCCTTGGAAACTTGATCCAAAGCGATTTTCAGATTGGCAAAGGTATCTTAGAACTTTTGCTTAGGTCCTCCGATTCCTTTCGAATTGCTCTTTTAAGAATAACCAGAGAGTTGTAGGTGAGTTGACTGTTGATGAATTACAAAGTTCTGAATGCAGAATTCTGTCTGCAATGCAAAAAGAAGTGTTCCAGAGTGAATATTCTTTGCTGCTCCAATCAAAGACTTTGCCATCAAATAGCAAGCTCATTGGGTTAAAACCAAAATTAGATCAAGATGGAGTGATGCGTGTTGATGGTCGCCTTGTTCATGCTGAACATATCTCGCAAGAAGCAAAGTATCCAAACATTTTGCCTCGAAAGAACTGGATCACAAAGCTGATTGTAAAACACTTTCATGATAAGGTAAATCATGTTGCAGGAACCAACCAAACTTTAGCTACACTTTCTGCAAGGTTTTGGATTATCTCTGGTCGTGAAGAGATACGTGAGTGGGAGAATCAGTGCATGAGATGTAAAAGGTTAAAAGCAAAACCAGCGCAACAGATAATGGCTCCACTTCCAAAGCTAAGGCTTAATCCGTCTTTGAGAGCATTTACACAAGCTGCAGTGGATTTTGCAGGTCCCTTCCTGACGACTCAAGGTAGAGGGAAAGCAAAACACAAACGATATCTCTGCCTTTTCACCTGCCTTTGTTCTCGAGCTGTTCACCTAGAATTAGCGTTTGGTCTGGACACAGACTCATTCCTTAATGCCTTTTATCGGATGGCCAGTCGTAGAGGTCTACCAGAGGATATTGTGTGCAACAATGGCACAAACTTTGTAGGGGCTGCCAAAGAACTTAAAAATCTGGTATCATGTTTAGACTCGTCAGCAGTGAAGCGTTCTCTTGCCAATAAAGGAACAAGATGGCATTTCAATCCTCCAGGAAGTCCTCATTTCGCAGGAGTTTTCGAGGCAATGATTAAGTCTGCCAAGCGTGCAATTTTTGCTATTCTCCAACATGAACATGTCAATGATGAGGAGCTAATGACTGCCTTTGTTGGCGCTGAAAGTTTGATAAATTCTCGTCCTATCACCTATCAGACATCTCATCCAAATGATGATGTGCCACTCACTCCTAATCATTTCTTGCACGGGCAGGTGGGTGGTGAGTTCGCTCCTGAGGCAGTAGATGGAACTTCCTTCAGTCCAAGAAAACGATGGAGAAGAATCCAGGAGCTTGTTCGACACTTTTGGGCTCGATGGATGAAGGAGTGGATTCTAAGCCTCAACCTAAGATCAAAATGGTGCCAAGAAAAAAGAGACATGAAAGTTTTTTTGTTTTGTTTTTTTTAATTTTTTTATTTCATTTTCAACATGAACATAACAGAGTTGCATCTATGTTGTGGCAATAAACAATTTTGCAGAAGAACAACTATACATTTGGTTTCATACAATAGTCATAATGCAATCTTTAAGGCTTAAGAGAGTATTTGTCTGTAAAATGGACAGCATTTCAGTGATTTTATGGGTGCTTCGTGAACAAATTATAGAATCATGGCCAGGCCTTGCCATTTCCTGGAAAAGTGATAATATCTGTAATTTTTTATTGCAATAAATCTTTCTATATTATGTACATCCTTAAATATTGACAAAAATGCTGCAAAGGATATATCTTGTTGTTTTAGACTTGATATATATATATATCTTTTGGCAATAAGTAAAATGTGATTTAGAATTTGTGTTTTTGAGAACACTTCAAACATAATAATGAATTTAGACAATTTCAGATTCCTTTTAAAATTGTCATTCAAGAAAGTTTCAATTTTATGCCAAAAGTCTTGAACAAGATTGCAGTCAAAATAAACATGTGATATATCCTCTGGAGCATTTTTACAGAAAGAGCAAGTATCATTATCAACTAATTTCATTTTCATTAATTCTTTCTTTGTGTAAATAATTCTGTTAATAAACTGGTATTGGAAATCCAACAGCTTGCAATCTTTGGTGGATTTACGGTAGTAACTAAATACATCTTTCCATTCAATCTCATGCAAAAATATCAAATTCCAATACTCTAATGACTTGGGTGTTGTATCATTTTTAATTAACTCATCATAATATTTCCTGGAGTTTTCAGCCATCGTAAACATTTTTATGTAACTATTTGTAACATGAGGTAGGTTGAATAATGGTGTTGTATTCCTTATTTGATATCTCCAGTTGGATGGAATATTGCATATTAGCCGTTGATAGTCTAAGAAGGTTCCTTTAATTTTGTATCTTTCTGTAATTTTTTCAAAACTTAGGAAGCCATTTTCATCACATATATCCATAATATTTTGGATTCCAAGATTAAACCAGTTTTTAATAATATAAGATGATTTAAAAAGATGATTATACCAAAGTGGTTGAGTGAGGATTTGGTCCATGTCATTTTCATTAAGATAGTTTAAGAGCATTAATAAAGCATTCAACATCAATCATTCTTAGACCTCCGTCTTGATGGTCTCTACTTATAGTTGATCTCTTGATTTTATCATTTTTGTTATTCCACAAAAATCTGTAGATTATCTTGTTTAATTCTTTAATGAATGTTTTGGGTAGGCAAGGCAGAGAAAATATGTACTAAGGTTGATATAGCCAAGGTTTTAATAACTGTAATTTTTCCAATAAGTGTTAAGTTTCTTCTGCGCCAATTGGCAAATAATCTGTTAATATGTTCTAATCGTTTTCTTGTGTTTATCACCCATAGATCACTTAATGAAGCATTCAATGTGATTCCTAGAATGTCAAAGTTCCCTTTATGCCAGTCAATGCTGCATTTAGACTTTTTTCAGATCCATCTAAAAATAGTTGGGTATCATCAGCATACTGTCCAAGTTTATGTTCCCTATCATTAAGCTCTATTTCTTTTATGTCAGGGTTTTTCCTTACCATTATACCTAAAATTTCAACTGCAAGGATGAATAAGTAAGGTGAGATTGGATCCCCTTGTCTACATCCCCTTTCCTGTTTAAAAAAGGAAGACAAATGTCCATTTTTAATTACTGAGGCTGTTGTATTTAAAGTTAATATTTCTACCCATTTGATAATATTAGGCCCAAAGCCAAATTTTTTCATTACTTTTGATATAAAAGGTTTGGATATTGTATCAAAGGCCTTTTCGAAGTCAATAAACAGAAGCAATCCATGTTTGTTTAGTTTTTTAGCTTCAAATATGATATCATAGAGCATCCTAGTATTTTCACTGATACATCTCCCTGGAATAAATCCTGTTTGGTTCTCATGTATGATTGTGTTCAAAGTTTTCTTCAGCTTATTTGCAATACATGAACTTATTATCTTATATAAAACATTGAGCAATGAGATTGGGCGCCATTTTTTTAGTATTTTTCTGTCTTTATTTGGTTTTGGAAGGCAGGTGATAATTCCCCTGTTCATTGTGCATGTTAATGAGTTATTGTCAAAACACTCCTTTATAAATCTAAAGATAAAAAGACCTAAGTCCTTCCAAAAGAATTTATAAAATTCAATAGGGTATCCATCTATTCCCGGGCTCTTGTTCTTTTTCATAGATAAGACAGTTTTTTTTATTTTCTCCATAGTCAAGTCTTTTTCAAGGTTATCATAATCTGATTTATTTATCTTTGTTTCTATTTCATCAAGTATTTTATCTGTATTATTTTCATCAATGTTTGTTTCTTTATAAAGTTGAGTGTAGAAACTTTTCAGCTCCTCTAAAATGCTTTTTCAATCTGTAATGATATCCCCACTAGCCTTCTTTAAACTATTTATCAATTTACTAGTATAATTTCTGTTTTCAAGATGGCAAAAGTAATTAGTCGGTTTTTCTCCTTCCTCATACCAGGTTATTCTATTTCTTATTTGAATTCCTTTTATTTCTTCTTCATGGTATGATTCTAATTGTCTTTTCAGTGTTGATAGTTCACAAAGTAGTTCTTCACTTATACATTGGAAGTCATTTTGTATTTTATCTACTTAATCATTAATTTTATCCTCCAATATGTTTATTTTTTCATTTTTGTCCTTTTTCAAATATGAAGAGTATGAAATTGTTTTACCTCTCAAGTTCATAAGAAATGTCTCTAAAAATAAGCTATCTGATATTTTTAGTTGTAAGGTTTCATCATTAATTAGAGCATCAACATCCTCTCCGGGCCTGGTATGGTAAGCATATTCAGATATATTTTCTTTTAAAGTTTCCTTAAAAATATATATTTTTCATCACGTAATAGCGAGGTGTTAAATTTCAAGTAGCCTCTTCCTCGTTCTCTACTTAAAGAATTTGAAAATGAGAAAGTTATGGCAGAGTGATCAGATTTATAGCCTGGGATTATAGCAGTGTCACATGAAATATTTAAAAGATCTTGTGAAATAAGGAAAAAATCTAGTCTAGCTTGTTGCTTTGGGTTTTTCTTCCACCATGTAAATTTGCGAGAATTCTGGTTTTGTTCCCTCCATACATCAACAAGATCAAATTGTTCTATTTTTTCAACAATAATATTTCTTGCATTTGGATTGTTAACATGTTTATAGTTTTCCAAGTCAATTGCTGGATTTAATACAAGATTCCAGTCCCCACATAGTATCATAGAGTCATTTCCCATTTCTTCAATCAACTTGAATATTTTAATATAGAATGAAGGTTCATCTCTGTTTGGGCCATAAAGATTAGACAAGGTCATCTTAATACCATCAATTGTCATATCTGTTATGTAATAATTTCCCCCATCATCAATAAAGCTTTTATGAATTTCAATTTCTGTGTTGTTATTGAATAGTATTGCTACACCTCTTGAATTAGATGCAAATGGTGCTATTATGCAATTCAGACCCCATTCATTTCTAAACAGGTCCTTATCTTTTTCAGAGATATGAATATCTTGGAGACATATAACTGAATACTTCTTTTTTCGCCAAATTTTCATGATTTCTTTTCGTTTGCTTTTGTCAGCTAAACCTCTACAATTTGTAGAGACTATTTTAATCTTATTATCCATAAGAGTTTTTTGATAACATAAATATAGTGCCTTTACATAGTTTGGAATCAAATGAAATGGAATTTTTTATGTTTTCTTTAACTAAAACAAAGATCATGAGTATCCAGGTGAAGATAAGCCTAACCTTCCACCTATATAGACATAAATAATATTGAGTAATTGTCAACAACAAGTCAAAAAACTGAAATCAATATTGCCCAGATAGTGATCGAAAATAGGACATTATAAACAAAACAGAATCTATCTTAGCAATGATTGTATAGAAGCCGTAAATGAATACATATCCTATAAGTAGAAATAAAATCAGCGGCAACAGAGCAAAACACAAACGATATCTCTGCCTTTTCACCTGTCTTTGTTCTCGAGCTGTTCACCTAGAATTAGCGTTTGGTCTGCACACCGACTCATTCCTTAATGCCTTTTATCGGATGGTCAGTCGTAGAGGTCTACCAGAGGATATTGTGTGCAACAATGGCACAAACTTTGTAGGGGCTGCCAAAGAACTTAAAAATCTGGTATCATGTTTAGACTCGTCAGCAGTGAAGCGTTCTCTTGCCAATAAAGGAACAAGATGGCATTTCAATCCTCCAGGAAGTCCTCATTTCGCAGGAGTTTTCGAGGCAATGATTAAGTCTGCCAAGCGTGCAATTTTTGCTATTCTCCAACATGAACATGTCAATGATGAGGAGCTAATGACTGCCTTTGTTGGCGCTGAAAGTTTGATAAATTCTCGTCCTATCACCTATCAGACATCTCATCCAAATGATGATGTGCCACTCACTCCTAATCATTTCTTGCACGGGCAGGTGGGTGGTGAGTTCGCTCCTGAGGCAGTAGATGGAACTTCCTTCAGTCCAAGAAAACGATGGAGAAGAATCCAGGAGCTTGTTCGACACTTTTGGGCTCGATTGATGAAGGAGTGGATTCTAAGCCTCAACCTAAGATCAAAATGGTGCCAAGAAAAAAGAGACATGAAAGTTGGTGACGTTGTCCTGGTTGTCTCATCAAGCACCCCAAGAGGTCACTGGCCACTCGGAAGAGTACTGAAGGTCTATCCTGGTAATGATGGTCACGTCAGGGTTGCTGATGTTCAGATTGGCAACTCTATACTTACCCGACCAGTCACAAAGCTTTGCCATCTGGAGCTGAAATAGGAATCGTGGGCGACAGAAGAGGAGACGAGGATGACAGAAGAGGAGACGAGGATGACAGAAGAGGAGACGAGGATGACAGAAGAGGAGACGAGGATGACAGAAGAGGAGTCGATGATGACAGAAGAGGATTCGAGGATGACAGAAGAGGATTCGAGGATGACAGAAGAGCAAACAGAGGATTTTTAAAGGATTCAGTGGATGTGATGTACGTGTATATAGTGAGGGTGAAAATGTGAATTTCAGTGGATGTAAAGTTGTGTTATTTCTTTTCAGAGTGGGATTCAAGGATGTGAGTATATGATGTGCTTATAATTTGATTATGAACTTTCATGTGAAAGTTTTGTGAAAAGTGAATATGTGCAAATCGAAATATGTGCTTCTTTCATGGATTAGAAGAGGTATCGAACAGTGAAAGATGGATTACGAACTGAACTCAATTATTTTTCAGGTCAGATTGACATTAATTTTGAAAACAATGGAATTCGTGAAATGCATTTTGTGTCTATTTCAGATGACTTTTTGTTTATATTGATGGATAGGATTTTTTGTTTATATTGATAGTGTTCGATCAAGGAGGGGGGAAATGGTCAGAAGGTTTATGTTAATTTCATATTCTATATTTCATTTGATGTTAGAACATGTTTTCGTTCGATGAACAGCACACCCGAACGCACCCTGCTTCGCGAAAGACTAAACGCCGCCATCTTTGCATGAATGCTTTGAATTGTCACTTTAGGCCTTACATTCTGTCTTGACAGGATGTCATCTTTTCTTCCTAATGATAAGCTTTTAGAATTAGATACTTGTTTAAACTTAGATTAGAACAAAACAAGTATAACACAGTAAGTAAACATGTACCATTAGTGAATTAGTAGAAAAAGAAAACATGCAACAATATGTAACTGTGTAACTAGTATTGTAAATAAAAAATGTATTATAAGTAAGTCACGCCTTTGTTATCCCTGCCGAACATATATATTTATCATACAATGGATAGTGTTCTCGGCATAATAAAGCCAACGGATATTTTCGATATCCGTTGGGCGTGGCTAAGGGTCATATACGGATACCGATGCAAATTTCAAAGGTCAAGGTCGGAACTTCTTTCGAAAATTCCGATGACGTCACAAGCGTTAACATTTTGAACGTCTTTAGTAACGGAGAGAGGCATTACAATATGAATGATACATTGCATAAACATTAATCTAAGAAATAACAACAAAACTGTATGGGTCTTTAGCCATATGTATGACTAGCAGTGCTAAAACACTGTCATCACGATTTGAATGAAACCGACCGAACAATTTTACTCACAGGTACCAACGGCAGTTCAAGTCTCATGTTCAAACACGTCATTTACCCATCTTCGGTGTTCTTTACTTTAATTTTGTTTAGTTTGGATACGGAAATCAAAAGACTATCATCTAGTTTAGCTCTACGGCCATCAATGTTCGTTCAACAACGCAAGCTGCCATTGTCACGTAGGCGAAGGGAAGCAACTCTTGCCCCTTGGTGAGATTGACTCGTCCTTTCGATGACGTCGGATTAAAGAACGTCAGTTCGATCCCGCCAAAGACCATTTAAAATGTGTCTAATTTTAAAATAATCGTATTTTATAGATTTTTAAAATAACAAAACTTTGGAGTCGTGACAAAATAACTCAACCGGCAATAAAACGCATATATAAGGAGGAATTATATTTTGTCAATTCACCGTCAGAGTCATTGCTCTATTCATTTGCATATATCAATGCGCGAATCTTAAAACAATTTCAACTATTAAAATAGTATTATCAGGCATATTTTCGAATTAAATTTTAAAATGACATTGTATGATAAAGAAGTTATCATGCTCGTGTGTTTTGGGATCGTAAATATCCTGCATTAGGAATAAACATTATGTATTTAGCTCGCCAAGGCTCGCAAAATACAATGTTTATTCCTAATGCAGGATATTTACGATCCCAAAACACACTCGCATGATAACCTCTATATATATATATATATATATATATATATAGGTATAAAGCAAAGTCGGGTTGCTACAGTATCATCGTCCACTACAGGTCTGTTTCATGCAAATTGCAATTATCAAGTGGTAGCTTGGTGTTGTGTCTCGCCACTTTTCTTACATGTGCGCTTTGGTTTAGTGACTGATTGGTTGGCTTTGGTTGTGTTTTGGCGATGTGTTTTTACGTTTCTGGGGTTGCTGCGTTTTTGAGCTGGTGTTTGTTTTTGGCTGTTTTTGACTAGGAATTTGTTGTTGTGCCTGCAGGTGTTTACTGAAAACGTTTCCCAAACTTAATTCAACTTTATCTTCTTCTTGTAAATATATATATATATATATATATATATATATGTAATAAACAGCGTTTTACCTATGTGCTCGCAGTGGGCTGATGCCTGTGTGTTGCCTTCGGGACGGAAGTGTCTGGTTTGTTGACAGTCGTGTGGCTTCCGGTTGCACTTGTGCAACACGGATGGATGTGGAACATTAGGAACACTTCGGCTGATTCCGTGACGACTGTGGCCGTTGTGTTTGGCTGGACTATATTGTGCGAGCGTAGGAAGGTTGTAATAGGGCTGACTCGCCTATATAAGGCAGGCACTGCTGTTGGACTGGTACACGTGTTTGAGATGGGGCCACCATGAAGATCGTTACTCCGGTTACTCCGTTATGCACTCATTTTCTGGCAGGTAACCTTGAGATAGTTCTGTCAGTCACATCTTCTAGTTTATCGTTTTCTAACATTAGTCATGTAATTGTTTGCTAGGTAGAATGATTTTGAATATGCGTTTGTCGCTTAGTTTTGTGACTTATAGTTGACTTATAACATATACTAGTAATAGTCACGTTTCATATCCTCACAGCACCTTTCGAGACAAATATCATGTCCTAGTAATAACCACATTCCACATCTTCATAGAACTTTTCTAGACCCATAACATGTCGTGGACATAATCATAATTTCGTATCAGTTTGTTTGGCATCCGTTCCCATTCTTCGTAGCACCTCTTGAGACATGTATCATGTTTTGTTGAGAACCCTAGACTTTGTACACGTTTGCCAAGATACGATTACGTTCTGAAACTTGATTTTGTACAATTGTGCCGAGGTGCACTTACGTCCTGACAGTATGTTGTGAGACAAAAGTAACGTGTTTCATTGGTAATCATAACTTTGTACCGTTTTGTCATACTGACAATATACTTTTGAGACAAGTAACATGTTAAATTGGTAATCATAGCTTTGTACCGTTTTGTCATACTGACAATATACTTTTGAGATAAGTAACATGTTTTCACTGGTAAACATAGCTTTGTACCGTTTTGTCATTCTGACAATATATTTTTGAAACATGTAACACGTCTGGTTTATAATCATCATCATCTTGTACAAGGTTGCCAAGATAAACTTACCTCTTGTCAGTGTGATTTTGAAACATGTAACACACCTTGTTGACAATTATAACTTCAAGTAAGTTTGTCACGATACACCTACAGTTTGAAAGTACGTTACACATTGGAAATATGGGACCAGTCTCATTGATAATCATTAGGTGCATGTTTGCTGAGAAGCTTTTGACTTGTTGAATGGCTATACTTTCCTTGAAAGTCTGAAGTATTTATAGCCCTATTGTGGGTTTGATTCAGATATTGAGTATACGCGAAGAGCTTTGTTACACTGTTTCGACCGTTGAACCACTGGAAGGGTTTATTGAAACTTTGACTCCTGACACATTTCATGTATTGAATAAATATGTAAAGCAGATTTTTCTTGTGTTGTTGCCTTATTTTGCATGCGAAAGTTTGTTCGGAGGTGACAGCTCCCCGGTACTCACACACACAAGTCTAAGGTTAAACCTTTATGTGAGATCAGGAATTTACGTTCCTGGGGCGGGTAAGAATAAGACATTCTCTCACATATATATATACACATATATAAGGCAGGCACTGCTGTTGGACTGGTACACGTGGAAATTGTTGAACTGTTGGACAGTGTACACTGGTACACTGGTTCACCATGGAAATTGATTCCGAAAGATTGAATTTTCTAGATGTCATAATCGTAAAAGATGAAGAAGGGAAAATAGAAACGGATTTATACTGTAAACCCACAGATAGCCATCAGTATCTTAATTTCAATTCGTGTCACCCTTCGCACACGAAAAGGAATATCCCATATTGCCTTGCGAGGAGAATCTGCACTATTGTATCGAGGGGCGACTGGCGGATACAGCACCCGATCCGAATGGAGTTGTACGCTTTAAGCGCTATTATGTTGTTTGGAGTTACCGCTTCAAGAGGACGCACGGTATACCGTCTTACCGTACGGTATTTGGGGTTACTGTTTCAAGAATAAACACGAGTACATTTCACATTAACCAATCGAAAAAGGATAATGATTTCTAAATTCTTGTTGTGCGCATCTTTATGATGCCTCTTCCGTCGGTAGCTGAATTCAGCTCCACAGGGAAGATCAGACATTTATTGGATTTTAAAGTCTTTATCTCTCATTGAAATATTCCTAAACGTGAGTATGAATGTATATTAGTTATGATCAAACGATGCTCATTTATTAACTTTCTATTCAAATACGTTAAGATAGCGTAAATGCCCATGCTTGAATTTGAATCCAAAGCATTGTCAGACTACGTAGTACGTTTATATACCTATAGGCCCCTATATCTACTTTACTTGAACTTCATAAGTGATCCTTCATTATTCATACATCTTATTCGAATACACCACTGGTGTTATTAATACCATTAAGTAGTAGTAGTGCCTAATTCATTGCTAAATATCTATAGTCAGGAATTGTAGACGGGTACCTATTTGAGAGTCAAATATGCAATTTTTAAGGTTATATATTTTGTTATCAATATATATTAATAGATAACATACATGTAAGCATATTACTTTTCTCGAAATGTTTTACAATGCAACAGGTGAATAAAGCAGCAGTATTGTTACGTGCGATATTAATGTAAAGTCTTTGAGAACCTTGAAAGAATGTGTAATGACAGCGCCAATAGATGCAGTACAGTTTTTTGATAAATCAATGTGAACATAATGACAAGCTATATAGGTCTTTGATTACAAGGGTTCGAATCTCGGATTGCACCCTGATAAATATATAATTCAAACATATAGAATTTTGCAATAAAAAATCTTTTTTGTTTTTGTTTTAATTGAACCGAATTGGCGTATCTGGTTTCCGATCAGGTTTTGTTCTCCCTTTTCTAAATAATAGGCATGGAGAGAATTATCCCAAAAACTAAAAATCTTGACTGAATTATTAGTTCACATTTGAAGTGTAGCTTCATCTAAATATGTAAAACTGATGTATGAGTGCAAAACTCAAGGTTTTGGAAATGTATATTTGATTAGGGTTCAAACCGAGATTGGAACCCGGTCATGACCTGTGATAACTTTGGATTTGGTGTAAAACCCGACCAATCTCCATCCCCAAAACATCCTTCTAGGTTTTCAATAGGGATCGAAACCCAATAAAAATGCCCAGCACTACTGTATGGGTTGATATTTTTGTTTTTTGTTTGTGCTTTTTCTGATTACATCTCATCTCCATCCACACAAACAAACAAACAAACTACATTAAACGATAACCAAACGTTTTGCAGGCCTTGGCCCTGGCCTATATAATATCTATTTGGCCGCCTTGCAAATTTAAAGAATTACCATGAGTTTATTCGAATTACTTGAATGAACACCAGAGAGATAATAATGGGGAATGAGAGAAATAATCTATTTCACTCTCATAAATGGTTTTGCTTGATTCATTAAATCGGATATACCGAACCCATGACCGTCCCACGCCGCACTTCTACTGCAGTAGGCCTAATAGATTGTAAAACATCCGGACATAAAAAAAAAACTTATAAAAAAGTGAGGGAAAATAACGTAAAAAATGAGTATATTTTATGCAACCAAATTCAAAATATATTTTCCGTAATCCCGGAGAAGAATAAGTAGCTGAATGTCACAAAGATACGATTCGTTAATAATTTCCCCCGAGTTCCGAATCAAGCAAAGTCACCGTAAAAGAGAGTTACTTCCCCTCTTTTTAGCTCCTAACATTGCACTCACGTATACAGTTTAATTGTAGTTATGGACGAGCTACAGTGTGTGGAGCGAAGATAATATATTTATAGCTATTAACCCTACTGGTGCTAACGATTATATTTTGAACTTCGCATTTTTGTATTAACTATTGTTTTAGAAATTTGATTTAATAATAATTCAATAATTGAAATGTTTTTCCACACTTCTCGATTATATTCATGGTCTGAGTTAACAGAAGGATTAAAGTAACATTTTCCAAATGGTTTTTGTTTTGTTTTGTTTATTTTTACGAGAAGGAAAAGGGGAACCAATTAATGTTTTCTTAGACAAAACCGGTTCGTAGACGGGGTGTTGTTGTAGACACGAAGATTAAATACAATATATTTTGTTAGCAATGCTTATCATGTGTATGTTTTACATGAATATAAGTAAATATGGTTATCTGGTGAGTATGATTTTTAAAAATCTGAAACAGTCACTGTGGATGTTACTGGGAATCGGTTTGCGATATAAGCAACTGCTTGTGAAAGATATATTTTTAGACCATTATTCGTTCAAACAAATATTACCGGTATATTTTAAATAATTCTAATAAAGAAAACAAATTCTGCGACGAAGCAAGTCCATCCTTTTTAACCTTAATAAATCATTATTAAAGTTATAAATATGTCCCAAAATAATTGGTCGTAAGTAATCCATTATTTCAAGGTATCGATATGTAACTGTTATCGTCTCAAAAGACAGAATTCCCAAAAGACAGAACGCTTAAAACACCACTATCATGGTTGACAAATGATGTGCACCATTGCCTCTACCCTTTAAGTTAATGGGACAGCCCAGATAAAACAGAACAGAACAGAAGTTTATTAAATTTAGTGACTTGAGCTCACAGAGCCCCTCGTCAACATTACAAAACACATTTACAATCAAAGTATGGAGGCAGGACATTTCATTTGTTTAAACACAATATAAAATTCATGTGGATTTACAATTGAGGGGTTCAACCACACAAAACCAAATCCATTTTTTAATAGTACATCTTTTACAAAGGAAGCCCAATTTTGTATACCGTTAGTACAATTCTCCAGCATTATTCTAAAGGCCAACTTCAAAATAGCATTATTCGTATTTGAGAGTTTGAGAAAGTAGCGCAAGACCCGAACAAATCTATTTATGTAGAGGGGGTATCTTCCTAATTCTCCATAAACTGCTGCATTACAAACTTTGGTATGTACTTTTAGGATCCTCTTGCAGAACTTCAGGTGCACTCTCTCAATTTCGCTAGTTTCCGTAGTTCATCGTACTTGAGACAAACGAATAAAAAAGCTGACATGATGTTTTTGGTGTAAATCCACTTGTACGCAGATTAGCACAAAGCATGTTTAGTGCTTTCAATCTTTTTCCGGCTAATGACTTTTGACATATACTGATTCGTCCATTAGCTGATATTATATTCCCAAGATAATTAAATGTTCTTACTTTTTCTAATTCCTTATCTCCAATTGACCATTGATATTGCATTGATGATTTCTTTCCTCTCAAAAATCGTGATTTTTGTTTTTTCAACATTGATAGTGAGCCCCCATGCTTTGCAATACTCGTGCAGGGAGTCTAACAAGTCTAAAAAAGACAGAAAAAGACACCAATTGTTTATGTTTTACGCTTGTTATATAAGATGAAGCATATAGTTTAAACACATTTCTATTTCACAATATCAAATAAGGATCGGTGAACAAGCAAAAAGGCTTATTTGAACACCGCTCCATAATACAACAGACTTGAAACTGAAAACAATATGCAATACGAACTGCCTAAAACATCTTTGTAGTTAAACCAAATTGTGTAAATCAGACATTGTGTTGTCGTAGATGCCTACAGTATGCTGCAGTAAAAATTATATCTGCTACAGACAAAAAAGCGGGTATTTTTAACTTATGAACTTATGTAAGGATTTTATGATAATGCTGTTTGTTTTATTTAAATTTAATTTAGGATTTAATTCCGTTGGATAAAAGATTTATACAGAGAATCTAGTTGTTTACGAGATAACGGTTTTTTAAACTTCTCAAACAATTGATCATTGATCTTATTTTCTTTATCCTTTCGTTTATATGTAGTTTCGAAGAACCATCGCTTTGCAGTGTTCGACTTACATACATATCTCCAATAGATTGTATCTTCTTTAACCTTATTCTTAACATAAAGATACCCATCCAGAAGTAAGTGGGCGCACCTTCTGTGATGGAACATACTCTGCTCTTTGTAGGCCAGCCATATCGAAATATTTGTTTATGTACTCTTAATAGCATAAGAGGAAATTGCTTGAAAACATCTACAACTTTACTTGACATGACTTAAAACTTGCTACTAGTGCGTAAAGCGGGTCCAAAAAAGTACATTGCATTTTATGTTGATATCCAATTCCTCAGGTTAATGGGAGTTTTTTTACAATTATTTCAGAAATATGACGCGGAGAAGAATTTTAAAATTAACTCCAAAAATTCCAATGGTTGGTGTTAGTAAACTTGGAAGGCGCCCGAAGCTTCTGTCACTTTCACTGGAATTGTTCCGCTCTTCAGTGGGCGAGGAAACATTACAACCTGAAGATTCTACTCCTTCTACATCTAGTACCAGTGATAACGTCCAACATCCTCAAGTTAAAGAAAGTGAGTCATATTCCTCCAAGGAAGGATGAAGCTTAGTTGAAATATAAAAAATGAATATGAAAAAACAATGAAGTTTTGCTTGTGTAAAAACACTTGCTTTTACTAAAAAACATAAATAGATAAAAGTGTTTTGGGATCAGAAAGATCTCACAATATAAAATAGGATTAAGAATCATTGGCCTTTCAACTATACCAAGTAATCAAGATCTAGGTGGCCTTGTATTGATATTGAGAAAATATAAGTTAAATAAAACTATTATCAATCAAATTCCATAGTATAAGAACAATAGAGCTAACAAGCAAATAATATTGGAACTATATGAGTGTAATTGTTAATTTACAATTCTGATATATAAGGGAAGTCTCTTTTATTTAAAATATTCAAATACTCCAGTGTCAATCATTCCTTTCAGGAAATAGTCTCTATATAGAAAGGAGGAAGAAGACTGTTGATGCGTGGGCGAACATCAGAGAAACCTTGCTTGCAACAAGAATTGAAGATTTCTGTCCTGCCACATTTGAATGTGTTAAATGTGGTATCATACAGCAAGACATAATAAAATGTACTGACTGTAGCATGTTAGCATATTATTGCTATCAGTGCTGTGATAGTACACACAAAAGTGTATTCTTTCATAACCCACAGATTTGGAAAGTAAGCACTGCTACATTAAAAACGTCTAAGCATTTACACATTAACGTAAATAGTACCTAACATCAGAATTGCAACTCTTAACAGTTCTATTCTAATTATAACTATTGCATGTGTATGGTAAAAGCCAACAATGGAGCCTTGATTTTTGATTACTAAGAGATCACTGCTATGATTATCACTGATATGATTTTTGTGTGCAATTAAAGTAAATATCTTAGATGTGCCTGTGTTTATAATTATGCATTCTTTTCTTTAGATGTGATGTCCGATTATTATTATTATTATTGAAATCATCATCATTTTGATGCGTGATTATGTTGTTAATGTAGGGCACCATTTTCATTCCTTGGGAAGTGAACAAGATGAAAACTTTTGTGAGGCTTCGACACACTTGCACTTCCCAATACACAAAGGAGATGTGTCTGATAGACTCTAAAGGTAAATGTTTTTCTTCAATTTGAAAAGTTTGGAGAGATATCCCAACCACATTTAAAAGTAATTTAAGTAATCACAGTTCATATAATAATAATAATAATGGGCATTTATAAAGCGCTTTATCGATACACAAGGTGCATGCTCAAAGCGCATTGAAAATAAGAAAATTTAAGGTGATGAGATGAAAATTAATGCTATGAAATAAAGCCTAAAAGTAATACTGGTAGCATTGATTAAGGATATTTATAATTAAGAGTCTATGGGTAGAATCTATGAATAATAGCTAGAAAATAGATGAGTTTTGAGCTGTGTTTTAAAAACAGTCAGTGAGGATGACATTTTGATGACATTAGGAAGTTGGTTCCAAAGTCTTGGAGCAGTACAGCTGAAAGATTTAAGTCCATATCAACTTACACAAGTTTATATTTAACTTGTTAAATACAGCTAATAAAATATATTCGGTCAAATGCTTTTTTACAAAACATCATACAATTTCTTTTGATACAGGTGTTCAAAATAAAGCAAAGGTGACATTCTGTCAATGTGAACCCGAGTCTGTATCTTTAATAAGATACGGATTCTGGCCAACTACGCCGCAACATCCCCGTGTAGCTGTTGACCTACAGCTCATGGAGCTGACAGCAGTGCTAGAGCTTGAGGGGCAGCTTTCTCTGAAAAGTTTTTGTGAAGTACTGGACAACCGGGAGTTGTTCAGCATTCAGAGGGTAAACTCTGTAAGTAACTGTGCTTGGTTTTTTTATAACATTACCTTAGGTTATTTTGCACTTAATGTTGACACCGTTTTCTAATCAGTATATCAAGTTGGTGTCTTGGTCGTACATTAATGTAACTTCTCCACATCATTCAAATGGATTATATTCATACAATGCAATAATACTTAATAATCACTAAAATGACAACAAAAATATATCTGTTCAAATAAATTTGTGCTGTATCCGTATAATATAATAACATCATCTGTTTCAGATGAAAGGTGTTTATAAAGTACTCGTTGGCGACTGCGTCAACGAGTACCGATACCACCGCAGTCAGTTAAAGATGTGCAGTCAACCGGATTGTGGAACATGTCCAGCTTGTAGCAAGGTATTTATTTTCACATAAGATCGACTGGTTCATATAATTGAAATATTGTAATTGTGTTATTTGTCTCTTCATTTATTGGTCGTGGGGTGACGCTTGTTTGGTATGAAATACAATGCAATGATACATTAAAACATGTCATAACATACAAATTTAAACTGAAACCAATCTGTTATTTTAGATATTAATTTCATTTTAATACGATTAAGTCAGATCCTCAAAAAAGATTGTTCAATATTCAATCGAATGATCACTAAGTAACCCACTAGGTGAGCTACATATCCTTGAAAAAGATGAACATCAAAACCTATTACTTTTCTTTCATGCCCATGTAGGAAACTACATAAATCACTAAACATAAAATAACAAAATCTTAGTTAGAACATGCATAAGAGAATCTTATGCAATGAAACCAAGGAGAAACTTCCAATGTGCGGTGACATATAAGAAATTAAACAAAAATAAATAAAACTTATGAGTTAAGTTTTTCACATTTGACTTTTTAAGTCTGAAACTTAAGTATCTATTCACAAAGCGGCTAAAAACTAAAAAACTGATACTTTAAAAAAAGTCAATGGTTGTTGTATGTGTTAATGGGGAATCCTAACAACGTGACTTCCATTGAAACTCTTTAAGGTTAGAGACTAGAAAATGATATTTGAAATTTGGGAATTCCTTTCGTTAATTCAAATGTGGAGGAGAGAAGATCATCAAAAAAAATCTGGATAGCATAGCCGCTGAAAAATGATAACAACATATTGTTTTTACATTTTGAAACTAAATGTTTCTAGATACCAAAAATATTCAAAATGAAAGATACCCGGTGTAGTTGTTAAAAAAATTCATTTGGGTAAAAAATAGCCACTTGAAATATGAATTCAGGAACTAAATGCTAAGCCTACCCTTTTGTAGGATCAGAATTAAATTAAAAATGTAGGAAAACTTAAATCTATGACGTTTTTTTGAATATGACAATAAAAAATAACAAACAAAACAAAAACACTCCAAACTAAATTTATGGGTTATATTGGAACTTAAGTCATTATTGAGATTTATGTATTTCTAAGAATACTGCAGTACAGTATGACATCATTCTTTTCAAGTCCTTTCATTAAATCAATTTTCCAATTATGCATATATATATGAACCTGTAGTTACAATTATGTCTTTGTTCATATGTTATAGTTTTCCAACAAAAAGACAGTGGCCGTGGATGCTAACTTTGGCTTAGTCCACAAGAGGTCATCAGGGGAGGGTTTTGGATTGCGCCATGAGAGAAATCCGTTTTTCTTTGACCAATCCGAAGTCGATGACTTTGTGCATGATTATGAAGGAACCAGAAAAGAAAATGTATGTGTTTATTTGTTATAGTCAGTCATACTGTAAGGGTAAAGTACATTTAGAGCAAAACCAATAGTAGCCAGATTAGTTTGAGAGTACCTCTACTTCATTTTAAGCATAATTTCCTCTCCAAAGCCAATGTATTTGTTTTTAACTTTTCACATTCATAACTTAGATGTTACATGGTACTTTTTATTATCAGTAATGTTGCTTCTTTGACATTTACAGGGCTGTTCCAGTTTTCAAGCTGGTAATAGCATAAGGTCTAAAAATAAAACTGCAAAGCTGGACATCACTGGTGTCTTTGGATCAGTGTGCAAACATGATCACCCCTTGCACTTTTGTAACCTGAGGCATGGAGAAAAGTAAGTGTAGGTAAAATCTAAGCATGAAGATTGTCTTAATTTTGTTAAAAAAAAATAGCAACCGAGGTTAAGGTGATATCAAATTGTTTTACAGAATATCATAACATAATTTTAACATACTCTGAGAAAACAGTTCTAATCCATATTCCAACAATTAAAAAATATTAAAGAATACCATATATATAAAATTTTGATATTTCTTATATCAAAAAAGATATTCATTGAATGTTTTTTTTAAATTTCTTTATATTTCAGATTGGCTTACTCAGTTTTGTTCTTAGAAAAACTACAGCAAGAAAACGCAGGGCAATTGATCTTCATGTATGACATAGCTTGCATGCTGCGGAAACATCTTGTGGTAAGTCAAAATATTTCAAGATGTTTATTTGTAGAAAGGCCAAACACTCAAAGTACAAATGAGATTACAGAAAACTATAACCGAGTTACCTTTTTTGTTTTACACACCCAAGTACATATTCAAGAAATTTTGCAAGATTTAGAAGAAATAATCAAATATGTAATCCTTGAAAGACATAAGTTTGAAACAGTATCCTAATTACTTATTTTACAATTTGGGATGAAACTCTCTCTCTCTTTAACAAAGTATACACAGTCATACAATACATGTTTTTCATTTAGCTGTACATTAGAGTTTTTACATATATACGCTTCTTTACTATGTACATTTTTCCTACTAAAAAATCTGCTTCTAAATAAGCTTAATACGCGTCTAGGTTTATAAGAACTTATGTTTAACAAATATGCTTCACAGTGTATAAGTTGAGTGTATAAAACCCAAAAAGGTAGCTCTGTAATAGTTTTCTGTATTCTCATTTGAACTTTGGGTCTTTGGCCTTTCTACAAATAAACATCTTGAATTTTGAAAATCTTTCAAATGAAGCAATGTACAAGCAATTATAGACATGTGAATTTCTGAAAGTATGTGTACAAGTAAATTTTATCTAGTCAAATACATCTCATCTACATGAAAAATCTAAATAGTTAAAAATTTGTGACGTCTATTTATTACACGTCACTAGCCCCGCTTCATTTTCTCAAACCATGGGCTACAAGAATGTGTTCGTAACACTTTCTTCCCAAAAAAAGAAGTCTATCATTGTTTATTTTGATTATAAAAATGGTCCAAGAGAGCATAAAGCAGTTAAATTATTTCATAATTGCTTTGCATTTGAATTTGATATCTGACTATTGCAGAATAATGACAGGTCTCATCTGTTGTCAAAAACAACATTTGCTGTACCAGTCTTTCACAGTTTTGCCCACAACAGGCCCTGCCAGGTAAATATCTTTTGAGTTTTGCATTAAAGCAAATAATAAGAACACAATAATAACAGAACACTCCCTAAGGAAAATACAACCGATCGCCTGTCAGGCGCTTGAGCTTCAAATTCAGACTGCCATTGTATCCAAGTTATTGTGTACCCAATTACTGCTCGATGGACACGTTTCGAACTAAGTCACTTACCCAGGGTGACAACTAAGTTTCTCAACTCATGTCACAGTGAGAGGCAGGGAATCAACCCTTCAAACTCTCAGATTAACCAGGAAGATATATGATGATGATGATGCTCTTACTCAGTACTGAACTGTTTCTATGATCAAATACAAAAACACATTAAACAATTTCTCAGTGAAATAAAATTAGCCATCTTTATAGTAGTTCATACTTGTGAGCTTTAACCATATGTGTAATAATTTTCATTATCAGAAATTGCTTATGTCTTTTGTCTTATGTCAGCGCCGGTGAGCAACAATTGTGATGGTACTAGGCGCTATATAAATTAATTATTATTAAAATTATTATTACCCTCAGGTGTCGTTCGGTCAGAAAAATGTAATCCCAACAGGGTTGTGTGACGGGGAAGGAACAGAAAGGCTTTGGTCATTCCTTAGGAAATTTAACAAGATTTCCAAGGAAATGACTATAGGCAACAGGCATGATCTTTTGGTGGACGCCTTGTATCATTATTCAGAGAAAATAGTGAGCAAATTAGGTATGATGTATGATGTTGATAAGACAAAATATTAAAATTGTAATGTAAAATTTAACTTGAAAAAGTTATTCAATAACTATCATTTCTGGTTATATCCCTATATTTCTTAAGTCCTTTTAGAGAGAACCATTTGTGGTTCCATTTTTTGTCTTTGCTTACATACCATGTTTAAAATCACCAAAATTATATTGTTTTCTGTTTTCAAAAATATTTGTTGTAATTTGTCTGAAGCACCAATGCCAATTATGAATATTGATATGTTTTAAGATGAAAAACTTGAAATGAAGTTCAACAGTGCCTCAGCTACAGGGGAACAAGCTTTGGAAGCAGTAGCAAAAGAAGGTATGTTATGAAAACATAATGAAATATTTTCATACCTTTGCAACAAACTTGTTTTGTGGGTATTAGCATTAATTTGCCCGTCAAGCTGTTACAGTTTTTGTGCGGACCATGTTTGTAATAAAACTTGCCACATGTAAACACTATGAAATGCAGATGTGCCTTCTTACTTTTTCCGTTATGTATTTTTCTGTCCTTCAAAATAAATCTAATTTACAAAGTTTATGGATTTTTTATTTCCTCTATCTTACTTAAGCTTTTAACTTAAATATTCAGGTCTCTGTATTATGATAATTATCTGCATATTGTAATGTTTTTATGTTTGAAACTTTCTTTGTTTTATCTTCAGACTCATTAGATGAAGCAAAACTTCTCTTTGAACAAAGGGCATCAATGAATGAAATAAACAAGGCTGCTAAAAATGGTAATTAACAATGTACAAATAAATAAAATTTGATAAATTTTAGTAATTATGCCTGCTTTAGGGCCTATGGACCAATCATTTATTGCAAGGGGGTGTGAAAAGCTGGAGGTCAGACACAATATACAGGTTTAGACGGGTTATTTCAAAATGGACAAGAATAAACTATCTTTTGTAAACGTAAAGGAGTTGGTAAACATTCATAATCATGATTATGATAAACTGTTTACAGTTTTTGGCACATTGAGATACTAGAAGTAACAATAGAAGAGATAGGATTTGAGTTTCCTTTCAATAGTTCTAAACTGGGTTAATGTCTTGAAGATTGAGAAGAAGTAAGTTTCACAGAGGCAAAGGCACCAAAATAGTTGAGTTTGCATGTTAGAACAGAGAGTAACTTGCCTTCGGAACAAACGGTATAACAAAAGCCTTTTTTTAAAGAGAAAATTCCAAAATATTTTTTACTTTAATGAGTTCTGCATTTGAATGTTGAAATAAGACTGTTCCAATATATGTTATTTTTCAGCTTTTCAGTTGAAAGCAGTTAATGTATTTAACCCTTTTGTTACTGTTTGCTGTATCTTAGTACAATGCTGATACAATATTAACGCTGGTGTATGAATAATGTTGTTAAATAATCAGCAAAAACCAACATCATGTTAATGAATATGATAAACTATTTCTGACAGTAAAATTTTTTAATTTATACAAATGTATTTACCCTATAACTTTATCAGTATCTAACATTTTTATACTTGATATTTGCTTATATCTTTACAAAGACATGTATTTCAACATTCTTATTAATCAGATAGAATATGAATATAACAAATATTTACAATTTGTAATATTTTTGGGGTGATGGAAGGAGAAATTGTGACAGGATTTATCAACAAGACATACAATTTATATAAGTTTTTGTGCTAAAGAGGCCAATACTTCAATATGAAATCCTTATTCAACCTATTGGCATGAAAAAGGGCATCATCTTTCCAAATTAAACTCTGACATTAATAGTTGATATTGATATAAAATTTCAAAATTCACCAATTTACAATCTTACATTTGGACATCTCGGTCCTATACTCTCTGTCTCTTTTAGATCTTAAATTGTTTTTAAATACCACTGACTTTGAGGAAACAATTGGGAGGGCTGCCAAAAATGTTAATTGAGTTGAGGTTGAGGTGGAGGTTCACATTTCATTGTACAAAAGAGAAAATCACTTGCCTACCCCCACCTGTAATAAAGGGCAAGTTTCTTGCATCTTGTATCTGTCCGTCTAGTGAACAATCTAAATATCTAAATCTTACTTATAATAACAACTTTTTATGATTTTTTCACCTTTGGGATCAGGATGTTATGTCACAGATCTATTATGAATCTATTTGTGTGGGTCTTTTTTTCCAGACAATATCACTTTCACAAATGAAGAGGAGTTTAGCTGGCTGTCTCTGGAAGCAAGTAACAAAAAGTAACACATCACAGTGCAATATAAAGTGTGAATTTTTTTTTAATTTAAAATTCATAAAATCAAATAGTTTATGGGAGATACCTTGAAGCTAGATATGTAAAAATAGGTGTTGCAGGGTTTTATTCAAGAGGATTCAAAGAAAAGAAGTAACAAGAAAATAAATGTTACCAATTGCAAGACAGTATTTGTGAATAAATGTGGAAATTCTAAAATGACTCTAACAAAAGGTTCAGCTACCAAAATAAAAAAACAAATTGCAGTAAGCAGTTTCTGCTTGTTACTTGATGATTTATCATAATATTAAAGATACTAGTGGTGAGTTATGAGATGTTGTATGTTTCAGGAAGGAGATTGAGTCATCACCACTGGCAGAAAGAGAAATCTTATCTGATCAACTTCAAAGGTGAATTTGTTTTCAGGTCTCTTTTATCCTTTTGAATATCAGGAACTTGATTGATCTCACATTACTGTTGTACATTTAACAGGCATTTTTGTAATAAATTGTATGTTGTTCGTGATGTAATATTTTAATATGTACACCTACAGGCTCGTAGGAAAATTTCGTGATCAAAGATTTTATATTTCAAACATAGGTGATAATGATATTTGTATACAGTAGGCTAACAAAATGTATGTGATGTATAAATCAACCATAGAAACCAAGAAATACCCATTTACAGTCAATTATATTTTGCTTCCGACATGCAACCCCAAGGATACATTACCTGGGGTAGGTATATTAATAGAAAGGTAATGTTGTTTTGTATGAATTTCAGCACTTATATATAAGGCCTTTTTGAAGTTCTCAATTTAATTCTTTTTTGCAGAATTGAAAAAAAAAAAGACAAGATAGGGAAAAAGGTGAGCATTGGAGATGGTGAAATGGAGTGCTTCATTAGATCTTACAAGCAAAAAATGTCAGCAAAACTACAGAAAGAGATGAAAATACAGGCTGCAGAACGTCTTCATCTGTTATCATCATTGAAAAAATATGCAGGTAGGTGAAAGACTGTAGTCAAATATCATATTATTTATATTTTTGTATAACTCCAACATTATTAAAATGATAATTCATTATTTGAATAAGCTCAACTCAAGAATGCTTTAGAATCATATAATAAGCTCAACTCTTCCAGTCAAGTAAACTTCAATGAGGTTTCAGATCCTCTGTCAATGTCAATCCCATCCAGGCCAAGGTATAAAAACCTAGATTTCACCTCTGTTAGAACTCTGTTAGAAGTGTCACCCTGGAGCCCTAGTGTGTAGTGCAACAAAAACTGCGCACTTAAAAGTTCCCACAAATTCATGTCAGTGGCTGAATGGTGGATACATGAACACATGCATACACCAAGATGTCGGTTATCAGCGTTCAGCAGTGTTGGACAAACTGCTGTGACTATGTGTCTCAGTTCACCCAGCTGTGAATGGGTACCTTGTGAGGCATAGAATGGTCCCTAACCTGAGCGCCACATATGGATGCCGGTTGAATACTCCCCAGGGAGTTGAGTTGGAAAAATGATCGGACGGTGAAAGAATGCCATTGACCAGGGGAAACAATGTTAGCGCCTTGAGCAACCAAAAATGGCTTGATATGCGCTATACAAATATCCATATAATAATAATATAATAATTTAGTTAATAAGTACAAAATAATAGTAAATTTCAAGTTTGTCATTGTATGATTGTTAGTAGCCTTAAATCATTTTCTATAGATAATTACTTAATATCATATATATCATCTGTAAAATAATATGTATTTTTACCATTACAGATGGACAAGATGTTGCTATTCGTCTGACAAGACAGTTGCAGATCACTTGCAGAAAAATCAAGAATGCTTTAGAATCATATAATAAGCTCAACTCTGCCAGTCAAGTAAACTTCAATGAGGTTTCAGATCCTCTGTCAATGTTCTATTTTGATGCTGGAGTTCACACTTTGTCAGTGCAACAAAATAGAATTGCTGATGAATATGCCAGTTTCATGCGCGCAAATGTGGAAATGACTGACAGCATTTCTGAGATGTCCAACATGATAGCATGGCTCAAGAACAAGCAAGAAGTACTCTTGTCAGAAATTGAGCAAATCCAAGGAAAAGAAGTCTCACGCTTTACAGAGGGACGCAAGAGCCTACTCATGCTTCTTGAATTCAAGTTTGAACAGTGTCTTTTAAGAGCCCGGGACAGATTTCTGAAGCACTTTGACATCTCTTTGAAGACACCTGTTTCAGATCATGTACTTGATCTTCTGCAAATGAGTCAGTTTGAAACAGTGTTTTCCTCGTCTGAGGACATGGCATTATTTGCAGGGGAAGATTGTCCTGTGATTACTTCAGAGGCCTCAGATGATGATACTGATGAGGATGAGACAGACATCTAAGTGTTCAGGAACTATGCTGTAATGACAGAGAGACAAGGTGTCTATTGCCTATATCTTCTAAGGCAATATTTCTTTTATGTTCATAACGCCAGATTAGGATAAACCATGCCAGTTGAGGAACCTTATTTTAAAGTATTTTAAAGTTTTTATAAGTACCGTATTGGACCTATTAAGCGCCTTTGGGCGGTTAAAAAATTGGAAAGAGGGGGGGCTTATTAAAATGCCCTTATCATTTGGTTCAATGATAAAAATTATTGATCTGCATATAGGTTTTAGCGTTAAGTTACAAATCCAAATAATGTGATTAAAGAGGAGCACTGAAACACAGTATTCATAGGTTTGTCATGTAAGGTATGGGGGGGGGTAATGATTTTTAGGAGGCGCTTATGGGGTGAGGGCGCTTATTACATCAAAATACGATATGTGTGTTTTGCTGTTTAAGACTTGACTTGACATCATGTAAACTAACTATCAATAATGATGTCTATCTATGTGGTCATGTTTATTGAGGCCTGCATAACATTTGAAGTCAAGGAAAAGTGTAAACTGTGTGCAAAAATATGGGTACAAGAAATGAGTGTTTAAATACCTATAATTGTAATTAAGATAAGTGGCAAAGTTGCCAATATGGTAACCATGTCAATTTCTACTCATCCATATGAGGGAAATTAAATGTCTTGCATTGTATTTTCTGGTTTCATTTCATTATGATTACAGGATAATCATAGGTTCATCTCAGTGAAAGAACAGCGTCAATAGAATTATGTTAATTTTTTTTCTTTCAGGGTAAAACTGGACATTTAATGTTTGGCCTTTGACGGCAGGTAATTTATTCCTTTAAGTGTATAACAACAGAATATTTATGATTATGATACCTACCTTGTAGGTGATGGAGAATACCTACCTTGTAGGAGCTGTATGATACCTACCTTGTAGGTGATGGAGAATACCTACCTTGTAGGAGCTGTATGATACCTACCTTGTAGGTGATTGAGAATACCTACCTTGTAGGAGCTGTATGATACCTACCTTGTAGGTGATGGAGAATACCTACCTTGTAGGTGCGGGATTTACCTACCTTGTAGGTGCGGGATTTACCTACCTTGTAGGTTATTTGTGAGTACGTACCTTGTACGCGAGGAAAGAGATTTGTTCAAAGTAACAGACTTTTGTTCAATTTGACTGTAAACGTGGAACAATACATGAGGTGTTTGTTTTCTTGTACCATGTGCGATTGTAATAAACGCCTCGGCAAGTGTCGCAGGGGACTTACAATGATTTGTTGTTTTTATCTGGTTTGTGGTGGTGGTAAAAGAGAAAGAATGTCGGGCTACAGCAAGTTGAGGATAATCAAATTAAATGTTAAAATGATGTAGCTATGGTATATGGGGAGGATATATTTATCTACATCGTATTTGTACTTGATTGTTTTAACAGTATATTTGATTTTTCTCAACTTCCTGTGGTCCGACTTTACCCAGAGAAACCCTTATCATTAATTCAAACAAATCACACACACACACACTCCGTTTCAAAATTATTCCCGACTTAAAATGGTACCCATAAGCCAAGCTCCGGTTTAAGTAGGCAAATCCAAAGGCAGGAATAAAATTGACCCAGTATCATACCAGAGAAACGCTTACTATTGCTTTACAAACATAAAAAGGAGTTTCAATTTGATTACCAACTTTCGATTCCAAACCCATTTTTATAACTTTGCCTAGCTTCAGAAGGAAAAAGCTTCATTCCTTTGCTCGACTTATGCTGGATATATTCTAACCCCAGCTTCGGGAAGGACCAACTTTTCACAACATTGACCGACCAAATTCTAACCTTGGTTTCAGAAAGGCTGACTTTAATACCATTGCCCGACTTTTTGTCGATAACTCTAATCATGGTTTAGGAAGGACCAACTTTCGACCCACTTTTACAACATAAACTCGGATCCTAGCTCAAGAAAGACAAAGTTTCATACATTTGAACGACTTTTGCTAGATTAACTCCAACCCTAGCTTCAGAAGGACCAAGTTTACACATTTGCCCGACGTTTGCTATATAAACTCTAATCATAGCTCCCCAAGTACCAAGTTTCACACATTTGTCCGACTCTTGCTACATGAACTCTAACCCTAGCTTAAGACGGGCCAAGTTTTATACCTTTGCCCGACGTTTGATAGATAAACTCTAACTCTAGCTTCAGAAGGACAAACTTTCACACATTTGCCCGACATTTTCTAGATAAACCCTAACCCTAGCTTCAGAAGGACCAAGATTTGCACATTTGTTCGACGTTTCCTAGATAAACTCTAACTCTAGCTTCAGAAGGACAAACTTTCACACATTTGTCCGACCTTTTCTAGACAAACCCTAACCCTAGCTACAGAAGGGCCAAGTTTTGCACATTTGCCCGACATTTTCTAGATAAACTCTCCACCAAGCTTCAGAAGGACCAAGATATGCACATTTGTTTGACGTTTGCTACATAAACTCTAATCATAGCTCCCCAAGTACCAAGATATGCACATTTGTTTGACGTTTGCTACATAAACTCTAATCATAGCTCCCCAAGTACCAAGTTTCACACATTTGTCCGACTCTTGCTACATGAACTCTAACCCTAGCTTAAGACGGGCCAAATTTTATACCTTTGCCAGACGTTTGCTAGATAAACTCTAGCTTCAGAAGGACAAACTTTCACACATTTGCCCGAGATTTTCTAGATAAACCCTAACCCTAGCTACAGAAGGGCCAAGTTTTGCACATTTGCCCGACATTTTCTAGGTAAACTCTAACCCTAGCTTCAGAAGGACAAACTTTCACACATTTGTCCGACCTTTTCTAGACAAACCCTAACCCTAGCTTCAGAAGGGACAAGTTTTGCACATTTGCCCGACTTTTTCTAGATAAACTCTCCACCAAGCTTCAGAAGGACCAAGATGTGCACATTTGTTTGACGTTTGCTACATAAACTCTAATCATAGCTCCCCAAGGATCAACTTTTACACATTTGACTGACTTTTACGAGATAAACTCTGATCCTAGCTCCAAAAAGACCAAGATTTGCACATTTGCCCGACTTTTTCTAGATAAACCCTCACCCAGAGCTTCAAAAGGGCCACATTTTGGACATTTGTTCGACGTTTGCTAGATAAACTCTAACCCTAGCTTCAGAAGGGCCAGGTTTGCACATTTGCCCGACTTTTCCAGATAAACTCTTACCCTAGCTCCAGAAGGGCCAAGTTTTACACATTTGTTCAACGTTTGCTACATAAACTCTAACCCTAGCTTCAGAAGGACCAACTTTCATACATTTGCCCGACTTTTACGAGATAAACTCTGATCCTAGTTCCTGAAAGACAACGTTTTACGCATTTGCCCCGACTTTTGCTATAAACTCTAACCCTAGCTTCAGAAGGGCCAAGTTTTACCTTTGCCCGACGTTTGCTAGATAAACTCAAACCCTAGCTCCAGAAAGACCAAGATTTGCAAATTTGCCCGACTTATGCTATAGATAATCTCCAACCCTAGCTTCAGAGGGACAAACTTTCTCACATTTGCCCGACGTTTGCAAGATAAACTGTAGCCCGAGCTTCAGAAGGACCAACTTTCATACAGTTTTCGGGAGTTTGCAATTGCTAACTCTTACCTAGTTTAAGAAGGACCAATTTCTTACGTCTGTCCGATTTTTATTAGTTAAAGATATAAAACCTAGGGACAAAGTTTCACATATTTGGGTAGCTTTAGCTGGATACACCCTAACGCTTTAGATCCAGAAGGACCAACCTTCATATCTACTAATCCAAGTTTGAGAAGTTCCACGTTTCATATCATGATCAGATATGCCTTTGTTTATTCAGATTGACAATGTTTCACACATGCGACTTTTTCCTAACGGTATACCGCGGGTCCTCTTGAAGCGGTAACTCCAGATAACATAATATCGCTTGAAGCGTACAACTCCATTCGGATCTTTTATTATGAATTATTTGTAAATACGCTCCTCTTCTATCAGTCAAGTAGTTATTACTTAATTTTCTTAATGAATAAGCATATTACAGCACATTTGTTTTTCTCGCAATGCTAACTTTTCATAATTGCGCATGAAAGCCGCTCGAATTGTGCCGAATAGAAAACGCATATGATATGAAAATAAATAGAGTAAGAAAAACTGGGTAAGCGCTTAGCCTTTAGTTTGTTCACAGCTAGATATCGGTTGATCAAAAGTAAATCTGATGTGTTCGAGGTAACAGACATTGTAAATTTCAAGATGCCTTTCTTCATGCTTTTTGTGGCGGGGCATATCAGTATTTATATCCCACTTCCGGTCTCGTTGCTATGGTTTCCTTTATTCTAACTGTAGGTGTATTGACAGATACACCTCTCCTTTCGATGTTGTAACTGTACGTTATCCACTGATACACCTCTACTTTTCTGATACACCAACACTTTATTGTTAATCTACACTTAGTTAGGAGAAGAGATCTTCAACGTTGGCAAATAAACGGACTGTAAAATTTAGAATTTTTAAAGTTTGAGAAAACTAATCAAAGATGGCTGGAATCAAACCAATGACCTTTATGTTGTTGAGCAGTGACTAGTGATCTAGTTAGGTCAAGAGCTGTATACTTAAAGCATGATGGAATGATCTTTTTTATCAAATATGACTCGACTGAAGTGGGGTATAAGTCAGATATACCCACACTTCCCTCGGTGTATCGCTCAATAACCTCCTGTTTGAATCCTGGTTCCTCCACTCCACTACGCTACGCCTCGGAGACACAGGATTCAAACAGGAGGTTGTTGAGCGATACACCTCGAGAAGTATGGGTATATACTTATCTACTTATCCAGGGTCACGTGGACCAATTAGGGATCGATATAAGATAACGAGAAGTAGATAATGAGGTTTTTCTATAGTATTGTTTTCAGAAAAAAAGAATCTTTCATAATTGTCTCAGATATAGTGGTCCATCTAAAGTTTGATTCCCAATCAAATCAATTGTCGAAAATGTAGTTAATATTTTCTATTAAAAGATGAAATACCGTATTCCACGTAATTAGCATCCTCCCTATAAGCTCCTATAAGCGCCCCTTTGCTGTGCTTTTATCTAAAAAAAAGTGCTCCCTCTCCCGGCATACCTTACATGACAAACCTATAAAATTGTAAATAAAAAATGGTTCGAAGACTTGATCTCAGTCCTCCTCTTTAATCACAATAATTGGATTTGTAACTTTTCTTCAAAACTATCTGCTGACCAAGAATATAAAAACATTTTTATCAATTGCCCGAATGATAAAGACATTTGAGCGCCCCCCTCTTAAAAAATTGTTTAACTGCCCAGGGCGCTTTATAGGTCGAATACGGTAATAAATTTTATCTTTAGCATTGAAAACAGGAACATTCCATCATTTTACTCACCTTTATTTAATTAACCCTAAATGGTTAGAGTTAATACTTGGCACCTAAACCAAATGGCATGTAACAAAGCTCACTAAAATGGTAAACGTTTCTTAATAAACTCAATTAAGGTAAGACAAATGAAGGAATGAAGTTGTTATTCTACCTTCAAAGAAAAAGACAAATGCAAAGTTGGTGATATTTTATTCCAGAGAAAACTCCTGTTTTAGTAGACAATCTAATTGACATACTGTTACTTATTGGTAATAATCTAAGATGAAAAGAAAAGAAATTATGGTCGCTGAGAGGCCTTACACCTTTGGGAAGAATAACAGTTTTACCAAAACTAAATCATCTATTCATTTCCCTCGAAAACCCTAAACTAGATACTGTAAGAAATTTGCAACGAAAATGTTTCTCGTTTATATGGAATGGTAAACCTGACAAAATAAAACAATGCCTTACCAGGAAGGTGGTTTGAAAATGCCTGCTATCCTTGAAACGATTAAGTCTAAAAAAATATCATGGATCAGAAGACTATTTGTTCAGGATTCAAACATAAAACATATCTTATATACATTTAACCAAAGTATACTTTCTCCTGTAGAAATGGGACCAACTTATCTTAGAACGCAATATATCCCTAAACTTATTAGCTTTTTTGGAAAGATGTTTTCTATGCTTGGTCCGATTTACAAGAAAGAAATACATATGACAGTGACAAACTCAGCAGGCAGTACATTTGGGCAAACGATATTGTAACAATTTCAGGTAAACCTGTGATATATTGCCACTATCTGCAATCCAATATGAGATTTATAAACGATTTTTTAAAAGATGACAATACATTTCTATCCTACAATGAATCGTAAACCTGTATGGAGTTAAAACAAACTTTCTTGAATATGCAGGTTTTATTTCATCAATGAAAAACTATTCAAAAGCTGTTCAAATACTATCAAAAAACAGAATGAACTGCCCTTCATTCCTTCAAACTTAGAAATTCTCTATAGAACAAAGAAAGGATGTGGTATATTTTACTCCCAATTGTGCAAGGATGACTCAACTCAAAAACTTAACTACCAACTTAAGTGGGAAAATGAACTAGATATAGACATCAGCCCCGAACTGTGGAAGACCTATCATTCTATACCATTCCAAGCAGCTTTTAGTACCAAATACAGGTGGTTCTAGTATAGAGTTCTCCATAGAATCCTCATTACAAATAAAGACATGTATAATTACAAATTGATAGATTCTCCACTTTGTACATTTTGCAATGTTGAAATAGAATCGGTTTGTCATTTGCTTATTTACATATTTATGAATGTATAATTGTCAAAAGACTGTGGCAAGATTTACTTAAATGGATTGAAAGTAAAACAGATACTTGTTTAAGAATAAATGCGGAATCAATATTTCTTGGGTTTAAAGAAAGAAGAAATAACGGTCTCAATTTGATTTTCACGCTGACAAAAGAATCAATATACTCACGAAAATTTTCAAATATATTACCTTCCCTTGATGGACTCAAGCCAAAATTAAGATATATTATCAGTTACATAAATCCAACGCCTACCGGTACTCGCAATGTAAATACGATTCATTTATCTCATTTTGGTCATCTTGCCACAATCTATTTATATAGATACATAATTCTTTATCAATAACATTTATTGTACCAAACAATGTATTAGTGGTGAAATGAAAAGCCGCTGTACCCATGAAAAAGAAATAATGTGATAAAAAAAAAAGATGAAAAGAGAATACAAGAATGAAATACCAAAAGGGAAAAATCTACACATTAAAGTGAATAATTTTTAAAAATACATTTCACTTAAACTATCAATGTCAGTCTTAAAAGTTGATGGAGTAACATGATATATTCATTAAGAGTTATAAGCCTTTGTAGCTAAACAGCTGACATAAATTGTATGTCTTGTTTGACAAAAAAAACACAAAATCATACCACACACTAAACATACACATCTCCAAAAATGCCATCTGATATCAGTGCTAAGAAAGATCTATTAGAAAAATACACATGTATGGACATTCTGATTTTTACACAAAAATTGAAAATGTTTAATATATTTCATATTTAACATTGGAATATATTTCATATATATATTTACTCTCCTGACATGTGTGTTTGTTAAGATATATATAAAAAAAATCAAGTAACATAAGTTGTGAATATGACCAAGTTATTGTATAATATCTTTAAAGGTGTCACTCTCAGATAATGGCTACTATAATCATCACAAGTTTTTTAAAATATGCAATTTGTTTTACTTGTTCCTTATTACATAATTATATATAAGGGTCCAAATGCATATACATTAACCAGTATATAAAATACAGCGAACTGTAACAAAAGTCTTGAATACATAAATTGTCTGTCACCAAACAGCTATCAGAAAACATGTAGTTTTTAAAATTAACAGTATTTAGGAAAGAATTTTTTTTCAGAATTAAAATCCTAAACTACTTAAAGTAAATTATATTCTAAAATAATATAATTATTAATTTTTTTCCCCCTAAAGGCCTCATAATGGAACCTTATCATCTATTTGAAATTTTCCAAAAACATTTCATGACCAATGTTCAGTTCCTGAATAAAGCTGCCTGGAGGGTTTGAGAGATTGGGAAAAGTTAATCAAAATTTGATATTAAAGTTCCCTATCTAAAAGTGTCAAAGAATAATAGTATTGAAAATAAGATAAAGCTTGCATAAGATTGACAGTTCTTGGATTTACTCAAATTTCAATTATATTTGTATTTAACTCCCATGTTGGGTTAGGGAACCCAACCCACTTTACTAGAGATTTCTTCTCCTCTTCTTTCAGAATGTCCTCAACGAGGTACAGCTCTTCCCCTGCAAATATTGAAAATAAATCACAATAAATTTTCATTTTTAAAAAGCTCATTAAATCTAAATATATTTTTTATAGATAATACGCCTGGAAAGATTCATGATTTCATAATAACTATTAAATAAAAACACTAAAATCAATATAATCTGAGTTTGTTGATAACAGCACAAATATTTCTGTTTTACCCAATATGTTGATTTAAGTACAAAGTTTCTTGCACTATTATGTAACAGACAATGTATGTTATTTCAGAAATTGTATTCTACACAAATAAACTTATCATATTCTAAAATTAAAAAAAAGTTGTGTCCATATTTCAATACCTTTTATCTTTTTGGTATGCGGTCTCTGAATACCTGCAACATAAGTTTTGATACTTGTAAATATGAGAAGAAAACATGTCAAATACACCCCTTGTTGGTATCAAGAAATGTCGGGGTTTAATTTAAAAAGGAAATATTAAACAAAACCTTCTTTATTGTCAAATGATGTGACAGTTGTGTTCTGTAAATAAATATGTAGGTAATTCTAAATTTAACATTTTGCTAGATAAATGTACAGACAAGATTTCATTAACAATATAATACAGCAAAAGTTCAAATCATTTCTTGGTCTAACTGTTCAAATTTTGACAGATTTGACAAATGAAATCATAAACTGAATTTGGTCATGAAAGATCATATTACTGGCCATATGAAAGAATATGCACTGGTAACTACTGACAAAATTACCTTTTGTAGTTTTCTTCCTCCTCTTTCGGGACAGAACATCTGAAAATCATGATGATCATCAACATCAATATCATCATAAACAAACTTAAAATTTGTTGGTACTTTGCTCAGAATCTTTCAATGTTTATCTTATAGAACATAGATTTTAGACATTAAACAGAGGTTTTTAGGTGACTAACGATAATGCTGATACCTCACTACCCAATGCCTGTTTTAAAAATGTGCTTGAAAAGTAAATGTTTATTTTGAAGGAAAAAAACAGAGATACGATAAGAACATACTAGATATATAATAGAGTAGCTCAGACCTTCATGTGTCTTGCAATAAAGTATAATTTTGCCTTGAATTATTAATACATCAAAACCCGTTGGCCTTCAGCCTTTTGCTATAACACTAATAGTTCAGAGCAAAACTAAAATTTATTTCAAATTGTAACATGACATTGGTAAATTCTTGATTAGATGGTTTGAAAGATTTCATTATGTTGAATAGCAATGAACACCTGCAAATTAAATGGTAAATCAAAATAAATTTCTGGTTTTGAATAACAATGAATCCTGAATATTTTACAAACACAGTTACCTATCCTCTAATTTCATGATGGTTGGGGCTTCTCTTTTTCTTAAGTATATATCGTGTCAAATATGGTGAAAGTATATTAAATGATGGACGAATTGACAGATGCCATGTAGGCAAGATAAGCTAAACCCAAGATCTTTTCTTCTTGATATAATGAGTTATATTTTCAATTGTTTTTTGGTTTTAGTTACACTAAAAAGTCATGTTGACATAATACATAGGATTGCCAATGTTTTTTTCCTGAAATTCATCTCACCAGTTTTCTGGGCATCTTGTGGGAGTTTCAGGTCCATAGCAACTGTAGCTGCAATAATAATTCATATTCATAAGATTTGGCTCACTTCTTTTTCTTGATCCTATAAACATGGATATGGATTATTTTGAAAACTTGTAACCACACAAATATATATGTGCTATTCTATTACATAACATGGTTATATAACGGCAACTTTTTTAAGGGAGGGTGCTTTGCAGATTTTAGTCTTCATTATCAGCTTGTTCCAAAATATAAGAGGATTATATCCTTATTTCAACAAAGCCCCCAACAAAATTTCAGGTTTGAGTGTACTGAAGGTATCTTGGACAATTCATTCATGTGAAAAAAAGGGAACATTGGGAAAGCCAAAGAAATAACTACTGTGAATGAATTTTTCATTTGTTAACTTACTGTTGACAATTTCTTCAATTATGTCCAGTTTCCCTGTTGACATTTCATTCAGGACTGTAAAAAAAAATGAAATGATACATTTTTATCTATTTAGGCAACATTTCATTATTATTTGAAAGATTGACAACAAACAATAATAATTCTATTTCATTTCAAGAGAAGGAATCACTGTTTTTCATCACCAGATTTGAGTGGTGTGCAATAAAAAACGAAATAACTGTTACAGTATGAAGACCAATAAATGTTTTAAAGCGAGGAACAAAAGGTTATCTTGAGGGTTTCTTGGATTGTAAGATTAGAAGTTGATGACTTAAACCAATTAACAACACCCGTTTCCAATTATGAAGAATTCATCCCTAAATGTGACTTGAGAAAAAACAATTTTCACAAAGTGACAATTCAATATATCTCTGAAGCAGAAGTCAAAGCCATGAGAGGCTAACTCAAAGAGAACGCTATTTGTGGCCACTGGCCAGTCTGATTAAAATTGGTCAGTTCCAAGGAATAAAATATTCAAAATATTAAGTGCATGGTGATATGAAATCCTCTACACTAGGTCCGACCACACCCATGTACCTCGTGTTTAATACCAGTAAAGTGCAGCCGAAACCAAGTCGTTATCAGACCAATCACATCATCATGCTTATAAAACTGCTGGCGGCGATCACTTTCAAAGCATGGTTAACAGGAGTTACTTGACCATAGCCTGATACAGAAGGCTTTTGCCGGCGACTTGTGATTGGTTAGCTGAGTAAACACCAGAACATGAGATTTATTGGGGTGCCGTCTGACTTATTGGAGAGGATACCTCTCGGACTACCATGTTTGATTCCCATAGATGTTAAATTTTTGAAACTTTTATTACCTGGAAGTAGGGCTGCAACGATTCACTTGTCCTTCGATTCGGTTCGATTTTCGATTCTAGTCACTCGATTCGATTATTTCGATTCGATTAACAGATCTGATAAAATACAATTATTTAGGTATTAAAATGAAAAAATTGTTACAAGAAGATGTTATTCTATTGAATTCTGTTGAATTGGTTCCGTTGTGTTATGGACGGCTTTTTGGAGCCAGGTTTTTTTCAGTTTGTGTGTGGTAAATCAGAAAGTTTTTATACAAATTCTGCCATGAAAATGATATTTGCCATCTCGGTTCGATTTTCGATCAACAAACTTCGATTCGATTCAATTGATTCGGTTCGATTCTCGGTGCATTGAACCGAATCGTTGCAGCCCTACCTGGAAGTAGGCAGATTTAATTCAGACTAGTAGCAGTTTTATCATTTGTATCAATTAGTGTTTATACATTTATCTATATATCAACATACGATCATACCTTTTTCTGCTTCCTCCTGCAGGAATTTGGTTTCTGTGTAAATTAGTAAGTCATAAACATTATTACATGTAGAACACTTTTAACATACTTAATGGCATAATGTAGCTTGTTAGGCTATCTATGATGTTTTACAGAGATTCACAAAGGGTCCCCATATTAGCCAAAGGATCCCTGAATCTATGAATGATTATCTTTATCAGTTAAGGAGTCTGTTTACAAAGTTCAAGCCTTCCACAAGTTTTGATTCTGAAGAACAAGAAAAAGTTTGTTTAGGATATGGTTCCTGAGGCTCTTTAGGGTTACAGTATCACAATATCTATAATTCATTATAAAAAAACTCAATAGCCAAGAAGTCTGTGCACTAGTTTTCAATATAGCTATAATGATTTTGGGGAAAAATCAAAACAGTGAAAAGTTTAAGAACAGATGGATGGATATTGAGCCATACTTTAAACCCTTCTGGCTTAAGGCTTTCAGGTCAGATAAGCTAAACCCAAGATCTTTTCTTCTTGATATAATGAGTTATATTTTCAATTGTTTTTTGGTTTTAGTTACACTAAAAAGTCATGTTGACATAATACATAGGATTGCCAATGTTTTTTTCCTGAAATTCATCTCACCAGTTTTCTGGGCATCTTGTGGGAGTTTCAGGTCCATAGCAACTGTAGCTGCAATAATAATTCATATTCATAAGATTTGGCTCACTTCTTTTTCTTGATCCTATAAACATGGATATGGATTATTTTGAAAACTTGTAACCACACAAATATATATGTGCTATTCTATTACATAACATGGTTATATAACGGCAACTTTTTTAAGGGAGGGTGCTTTGCAGATTTTAGTCTTCATTATCAGCTTGTTCCAAAATATAAGAGGATTATATCCTTATTTCAACAAAGCCCCCAACAAAATTTCAGGTTTGAGTGTACTGAAGGTATCTTGGACAATTCATTCATGTGAAAAAAAGGGAACATTGGGAAAGCCAAAGAAATAACTACTGTGAATGAATTTTTCATTTGTTAACTTACTGTTGACAATTTCTTCAATGATGTGCATTGTCTCTGTAGACAATCCTTTCTTTGTATCTTTAACCATTGTTGCTGCAAAGAAAACAAAAATAGATGTTAAACTCTACTGATTGTCATGTTTTCATAATTTAAAGAATGATTGATAAAAAATTAAAATTAGAAATGTTCAATAGGTTAACAAAATTTCAGTTTTTATAATTAAAATCCAGCAGTTTAAAGAAATCTATTAAAACTACTATTGTGATATGAACATATTTCGTCGGTTCATTTACTCTTCAAGATTCATACAATTACTTGTATTTTCAATCTCATTAAAGCCATTATTTTTTCTCTCAATTAATATACTCAAAGGGCAGTGGAATAAGAAGCAGCTTAACTAGTAAATAAAATAAAGACTGCCAAATCAACTTGTGATATATATGTGGAATTTTAATTTTTGAAAGCATAAAACATTACAGGTAAATAAATGAATATACTCATTGACATTATTTTACCTGCTATTGGGAGTTGAGTTCTGACATCCATGGCCCTGCAAAATAATTTGTAAAGAATACCACAAAACAGTTTGTTATATCTCACATTGCATCAAGAGTTTGCAATAAAAATGCCCTCACGCCCCCATTTTGTGACGTCATAAACAGAATCAGCCTTGTTATCTATACATCTATTAAAACAATACCACAGGAAAAAAACCTAATAATTAACTATTTTCAGAAAATAAGTTTAGAGTTTGATTAGCAATTTGAATGTGAAATAGTCATTTCCGCGCGAGTTTTATGGCCCCTAACCCGGGTGGGTTTTTCACAGCCGATAATTACGCTGTCTAAATGAACAGCTAATTAAAGGTGTTTATTGGACAAATTACCAAAACTTAGGTACAGCTTTTATTTTTTTGAAAAATCTTTGAACGCAAGTCGAGAAGTAGTAAGGTCGAGGTTAGTTGATGTTTAATTACTAGTATTATTATCAACTCAATTTCATATTAGAGTGAAAACATATGTATCATCCAAAATCTTAATGTGTTGAAAATATGAATCTAAAACATGTACAATTCTTTTAAAATTCTAGGTTGTGTCACACCATTTCATGCTGAAGAGTGAAACAACGGACCTAATATATACCGTATATAACAATGTATAAGGCGAGTTTTTTATGCCAGAAATTTGGGGGTCAAAGAAGGGGGTCGCCCAATACACAAGGTCAAAAACTAGAGGCCAAGTGAGGGGTATCTGCCAACCCAACAAGTCAAGCGAGTCAATGTTTACACCATATGTCCATTACACAATCATCGATGTCATCTCAAATTTAATCTTGTAAAATAAACGACCTGGTAGAAGGGGGATCGCCTTATCAATAAGACATATGATTTTGGCAGCAATTTGGAGGGATGAGAAAGGGGGTCCCCTTATATACGAGGTCGCCGTATACGTTAAAATATACGGTACATAGTCATTTATGCCAGTAACATATAAGATAAATTATGAGAAAATCCTTTATAAGTTTAGAGTTTGATTAGCAATTTGAATGTGAAATAGTCGTTTTCGGTCATAGACACTCAAGAGTTTTCAAAGAACTTCCACCTCTATTCTAGTCTATATTACGGAACAATATATATAATTCACTCACTTTTGAGGACAATTGTAAGAAGATGGCAATTTTGTGAATGTTTCCCTGTTACGGTAATCAAATAGAATAATTTGGTATTTATCAAAATCAGAAACTCTGCTTTAAGTTCATATTTGTATTGTTCAAGTTAAATGATGCACTTCCTGAGTGAGAATCACCTCTTTTTTTAAACAGATATGACCCATTCAAATGGCCAAGAGTACAATTTTACTTACGCAAGAACAAGCAAAAAAGGTGGTCAAATTTCAACAAGAGCACTCACCATATGAAAACATGAGAATTTATGCATTGAATATAATCTTAAAGAGTTAAAGGTCATGTTTCCTACTTGACTGTTATCTTTTTGCAATCAAGGATTGCTTTTAATTTGGTCTTTCCATAATGTGATGGTAGTCTTAAAGGGTATATACTAGATGGCAGACCATCAACTGCAACCTCTCCAGCTGCCACTCTCTTATATGGGAATGGGCCCCGAGAACCTGTAGCCTGCTCTGAAAAAAATGTTTTGAATTTATTGCTTCAGAAACAGCAGAAACAGAAAGCAGGACAAACAATAAAAAAAGTTTTTTTGATGAATAATGTATGATATCATGAAGATGATAACAGTAAAAAAACATGGTTAGACACTTTTTATTTCACTTATGTATCAATTAATTTCTTACACTTTAGTAAAATTTCATTTATGTATAGATTATATTTGTAATTGTATCACAAAAAATAGTGATAATGTCATGAGTTTGAGTAACAATTAATATTTTAACCAAGCAAGCGTATGAGAATAACACTTCTAGAGATCAGATATACAACATGGCATTCAATGCAAAAAAAGTAAGGTTTATAAATTACTTTGATTAATGATCTTCTGTAGTGTCACACTTTTGAATCATTGTCATTCTTGTTTGAGGCGACATCATATGATAAATGTATTATTTTAGATTTTAGATTAAGTTGGATTTATCTCACAAACTTATACACTATTTAGCAACAGAAGACAAAATTAAAACAGTTTCAATTATTGTTTGAAGACATTACTGGCCATACTCTTGAACATACCATGAAGGGTTCTCAGGTGACTGGCCACCTTCTTCCTCAAAATATCGATGTCTTGTTCCCTTTCCTTCATTGGTTGGGAGCAATTTGCATAAAGGTTTGCTGCTATGGAGGGGTTATCTAAGACATACTTATGGGCCCTTCCAACACCAGTGGAAAGGAGATTTCCTTCCTTGTCCATGCCCAGGCAAGTGAGGGAGTAGCCTAGATGACTTAGGCGATGAATCTGAAAAGATAATTGGATACAAAGAAAATTTATCTCACTTTTTTTTAGCGTACAGAGATGACTTATTTAAATCTTTTAGGGTCAGTCACTCATTGTGATGCAAATTGTAATATCCCGTGATAAATTAATTCAAAACATGATTGAGTTGTTTAAAACTAAGATCGACACTCTTCAGGCTGCGATACCATCCATTCTAATTCAAATACTGTGTATACATACTGTGTCATGAAGATTGGCAAGAAGTTTCTTCTCCCCTTGCGCGGGCATATCCATTTTTTGGGCTTTACTTTTATATTGGGCCTTTTCCTCTTGGGGCAGCTCCTGCCAAACTCGGCCCCACTCTGACATTTTATTCATATTACCTTAAATAAAAATTAAATATAACAATAGAAAAATTAAATAAGCTTACAACATGAACATAATGCACTATTGTAGAATAATGACTGAATTATGGTGAAGTTGATCATTACCATGGAATTTAAGTTATCATACTTTCAATATATCAGAAACATTTTACAAAAACAGTGGCAAATAAAAAATTGATTACAAGAAGTTTACATAAATGTTAATATATAGTAATTCATTCAAAAATAAGTATCAATATAATATTAATTCACTCAATATATAATGAGAAACAATGACCTAGGCAAACAGAGGAATTTCATAATGATTATCCTTCGATTGAATTAGTGTTTGAGTATTTCATACTTACCGCACATAAAGGTCTAGAATGTTTCAGAAAAGTTATTAAAGTGTATGGTGAGGGCATTTACCTCAGTTCAATTTGATACGCTGGAAAAAAGAATGGAAGAAACACAAAGCAATTGTTCTTCTTTTACAAAATGAAAACAAATACAACAAAACAGCACAAACAAAACAAGCACATATGTTTTTTTATTACTTAAACATTATTTAATTTAATAATTGATAAGATTATTGGGAGATATCAATTTATGTGAACACTCTAATTCACTTTATCTAAATAAAAGTATTTTATCATTTTATATTATCAAACTTGTATGCAGATGCCATATTTATCAATGAATGTTATTAAGGTACATCATTACTAAAAATATATCTTACAAACCTGACAACCATTGACTTTTTTCATGAATCCCAAGTATGTGTCCCTCTGAAGAGTCCAACAGGGGCAGTAAACGACTAAGGAAAGCATGTGAAGCATAAATGAAGTCAACACATGCAGATTTCAGTTGCCACAAGAGATATCATCATAATTTTTATAATGGTCCATTGTATTTGAATCGCTTGGGTCAAAGGGGTGCATGCAATGATTTTATTAGATATCAACTAATATCCTTTTAATGACTAATTTAGATAAGAATGTTTAATGTGAAAGAAGAAAGGGTAATTTACGTATGTTTGTAAATGGCATTATGAAATTAGTACCATAATTAGTATTACAATTATTCAAAATGTACCAGTAATTTTATTTTCATACATGTTACTTTTTTTACCTTTAGCCGATGCTAAAAAACTTGATAGCTTAACATATGGATTCAAATGCCATGTGACCCACATGAATTTCACAAAACCCGAATGACTGATGTGGTCATAAAGAATTTTACTGTTTCACAATGTAGAAACATGTACCAGTTCAACTTTGAAATTGTAACTCAAGGAACTGAAGAAAAAGTTTCTCTGCGTGAAATGTTTTGTTTTGTGCATTTGGACTAGGATTTTGTTGAATAAATTGATTTTCAGATAGTACTTATGAGAATCTCAGAAAACATTATTAAGGCTGTTAAATTGTAGACATTGATAAAAAAATAAAATATCGGATTTAGAAATGAGTAAGCTGAGCAAATTCAAATGAACTAGCCTTTATATTTACAAATTACTATTGTGAAATTAATCATCAGAGCTTTATAATAGCGTACTAAGTTTTTTCACACTCATATTGCCGATGAATGGCTTCATTTGTCATTGTTGTTGTTTTTGACCAAGTGTGTGATCTTCTTTGTCGAGTTGTCAAATGAAAATCCATAAAACTACTCTCAAAGTAACATGTTTCGACAGCAAGGTTTGTGTTAAAATCACGTACTAAACACCTGAGAAGGCTGAGATGTCCCCATGAATTTTGTTTCCACTAAAAAAACTTGATAGAACTGTCCCTTTAACTTTAACAGTTCAGGGCAAAACTATACTTGGACATATACTATACGCATGATGTTTACAGGGTTACTCTCTATTTTTAGACTCTATATAGAAGAATCATTCTACTTGATGAATGAAAACATCGTGATCACATATTAAAGGTAAGGATGTTTTAAAAAGTAAGCTGAATTAAGTTATCTAGATATATGTTAAGGATTGTTCTTTATAACTCCACAAACCTGAAAAGATTTAAGTTTGAGTCGTCGACAACGAAAAAGAGAGTTTCAAAGGGGAAGTAATTTGGGAGACTGTAGGTGAGTTCGTAACCAAATCGAATTCGTACCCAAGTACAACGATGAATACGTACCTTCGGTTATATAACATGTATAAGTAATAATTAATTTTAAAATTACAAGGCATGGTAAATCATTATTTTACATAGACATAAAATTCACAATGTCGTTATGTAGATCGATATACAGTTAATATAGATTAAGTGAATAATAATAACGATTTGTATGTTCACATACGAAGTATAAAATGAATGCAATTGTAATATCATTAATTTTAATTGAGTAACACTACTCATCATCACGAATACACCGAGATGTGTGGGTACGAGAATTCATGTGCCGATCCAATTATTCATACAGGGACATTTAAATGAAACAATGGCAGAAGAAAATCAGTCCGAACCCAACTAATACAGATGAATGCCAAGGTCTATCGATATCAACGACTAATCAAAAAATATCTATTCCTTATCTTTTGATGGTATGTTATTTTACCTTAAAGGTGGTTGATCATCAACCCCATTGATGTCTAGACTGTTATTTTCGACAATACCTGTCCAGACTGAGCATGTTGGGATCTGTTAAATATAACAAAACAATTAAACAATATGAACTTCAAATATAAACGCGAAATTTATTAATTTGGTGAAAATGAGATTAAACCTTTCTTCTCATGGACGAAAACGTTGAAGGAGCTCGGTCCTTTCGTGTACCCAGTAGGTTTTCTTTGGTAGGTTCGTCCCTCTGTCTTTTTGTTTTCATTTCCAATCCAGTCCTAAATAGATACACGATAAAGGTCAACTATTTGACGTTTTTGTCATGGATATTGACACCCATTTCAAACAGTGCTTAAAATATAGCACGTCCACCACTGGCTACATTTTGCCAGGACTGTTTACTTTTTAGTCAGGACTGGTAACTTTTCATATTTCTTTATTTTCCCCAAAGGAATTGACCAATTACTTTTCATGACAGGCTAGGTTTCCAATCATTTTCCATTTCACAGTTAATGATTCTACAAAACGAATATCAGAAAAGAACACAATGCCAAAGAATATGGTTAGATAGAATATCATTTTCGTATCTCTCTCCAAATGGTGTTAATTGTTCCATATTTCAATTTTTCGTTTCAAATTCTTAAAAATTCATCTTAAGAAAGGTGTCAATTTATTATGGCATTTCTACCTTTACTATTTTAGGAGTCAACCCTGTTTCTCCTGCAGCTGTTACAATTTTATTATGGCATTTCTTTCCCTTAGACGTCATTCCGTCCTTGTAGAAGTCGAGAAGGGTGTTTCGCTGCTCCTCGCTGATGAGTGTTTTCTAGAACATCACAGAAATGTACTGAAGCGTTATTAAAAAAATCCGCCTTGAATCGATGTTTAAATGTAAAAAGGATATATGTACAGGTATTCGTGTGCATTAATATTTTATACACATTTTGTTCTTATCAAACAATATATTCATTATTAAATGAGGAGAGCTATTGGCAGCTGAATAGATTTATTTATTGTATTAACATTTAGAATCTTAACCTCTGAACATCAGTCTTTGCATAGCTATGATAATGTTTTATAAATATTTTATTTATTGTCCATTACTTCTAAATAGAATTAATGGTGACGTTTTCGACTGTTCCCTAGATATCTTAGAGAGAATTATCAAATATTAAGCAAAAATGGCTGGCGGCCATTTAAGTGTGTACATATTAAATAATTTCAGCAGGGAAAATGGATTCATGTAGCCAAATTGATCTTGAGACGTTAAATGATACTTTTGTATCAATAAATTTATTTGCGATTGGTTGTTCAACATTTATTCTCGCTTTCGCGAGTTCCATTCTATTACCTGAGAAACGTGTTTTTCCCTTTTATGCCTATATATATAGGCTTTCTTTTGATTTGAATAATTTAATATAGCAAACATATGACAAAAAATATTACCAGGACACAAAAAGTAAGGGTTGGTTAAACGTTCTGTTACTCATATCTACTTTGATGTAGAAAATAAAAGAGTTGTTTTGGACTACGATTTAATATGTTTTATTATGTGTAGGCCCACGTGCGTACATTACTTTGCAGTAACTAGTGCAGAGTAGTCTCCCTTGATTGGATTGACGTTATTTCCTGATAATGGCCTATTGTAATAAAATTGTGAAATGAGAGAGTGAAAATGTACATATCGTTTATTAGATCTTTATACACGTTACAAAATCGCTATATCGGTAAGCTACAGATGAATTGCTTTCCTGACTGAGAGGTCAGGCGAGGTCAGGCAAGCACATGGTTGCCACCTGAATCTTTACAAACAGCCTTTAATCCTCGTCCAGCTGACTTACATGTAGGCTTTGTATGTCAATCATAAAAAAAACGTCACGAAACATGTGTATGTTTTGTTTTGTGAATCTAGGCCTAATTAATTCTTTGTTTCAGGCTAGATTTGAAATTCAACGTTAATTCGAATACATGCCAATGTGGTTTCACGGAATTTGGCTTAAAGAAGTAGAAGAACGAGTTCCTGTAGTATCGATGAATGTTTCGTACATATATTTACAGTTTCAATAGATCTATTGGTGAATTTGGATGTACCTTTTTCTTACAAGTCTCCACTGAGTCGTGTTGCCCATCCATCTTGATTGAGGAGCACGTACAGCTAATAATAGAACAACACCTAAGTGATTGGTTAATGTGCAATGTACTCGTGTTTATTCTTGAAACAGTAACCCCAAATACCGTACGGTAAGACGGTATACCGTGCGTCCTCTTGAAGCGGTAACTCCAAACAACATAATAGCGCTTAAAGCGTACAACTCCATTCGGATCGGGTGGATACAGAGACTTAATGAATTAAAACATTATCTATCAGCGTAGAACTATCCTGAAAAACTTGTGGACGATTGCATTGAAAAGGCAATAAAATTAACAGTAGAACAATTGAGAAAAGGTAACAAAATGGCTTATCATCAATCTAAGAATAGAGACATTTCCCTCGTCACTACCTTCAACCCATCGCATATAAATCCTCTTCAAATTATTAACAGCCAGCTCCCGATTTTGGAACAGAGTGCTAAAATGAAGACAATTCTACAGAACACAAAATTCATTAATAGCCGTAAACAGCTTCCTAATTTGAGACGAATTCTAACACGTTCTAGATTTGACATGTCAGTTCAGGGAGAAGCTAGAGTTTCTAAATGTGGGGATGGCCGCTGTTTCACATGTAAGAATATTATAGAAGGCACCGACTTCAAAGTCAATAATAAACGCTTCTTTGTGAAAGAAAATATGAACTGCCATTCCAAAAATGTGATATATGTCATCATGTGCGAGGGGTGCAATGAACTGTACATTGGGAAGACGGAAAGACGCCTCAATGAAAGAATGAATCTTCATCGTTCCCAGATCAATCGACCCGAAAATAGAACTATCCCTTTAAGTGGTCATCTAGAAAACTATTCTGGCGGGAAATATAAAGTCTTCCCCTTTTACCACATGAAATATGATAACCCGAGGCTTCTTGAACTTATTGAAAGTCAATTTATAAAACAATTTAAGCCTCTACTGAACGCTAAAATGTAAATTTCCTTGAATTTATGCTCATGACGTACCTACCTCTATGACGTCATAAAGAGCGTCACGTCACAAACGACGTGATCACAACTGACTAACCTGAAGAAGCCAACATGGCTGAAAGCGCTAGTTAGCGAATGTGAATCTAATGTACCCAATTCCATAATACTATTTTATTTATATACAACCTGGGAGTAGTGTTTTTGTGTTTTAAATCTATACATATATATATATATTATATATTTATATATATTCACAAAAAGTTAATTGTCCAGGTGTATGGTCCAACTTCGTCTAATGAATATTAAATAAAAACATAATGCCGGATTTTTCTCCTACCGGTTTCATTTTTAATCTTCAGGGAGAATGAAACGTTACAAAAGTCTATGACGTCATCGTTTATATTGTGACGTCACAGTAGGGAACAATGTACATATATAAACAAAGGGATCTCGCGAAAGCATAAGCTTGTCACCAATTGACAATTAGACTGAATAAAGTTAAGTTTACTGAATTCATTTCTCGATCTCCCACTTAAATGGCAGTCCGCAGTATTCGCCTGTTCATTTCTGTACGAATACATACCCCTCGATTGAGGTATTGAAACTTTAAGAACTTATATATCAGAAAAAAATACATTTTTCTCCCCATTAAACCTTAGGTAGGATCTCTTCTGTTACAGGCACCCACCCTCTCTTATTTGTCATGCTTAAACAATAGCATCGATTTTATCCTGTCGCTTTTGGTCCGGTCCTGTCTTTGTCAATGATAACTGACATTTGTAAAACACTTATTAACTTTTTTCCATTAACTCGTAAATAAACTATGGAATAGTGCACATGTTTAGTCTAATGGTATATTTGGTAGCCTCAAATCGATTTGCAGCTGAGAAGTTTACAATGAAAACATTAAAAACAAATCATTGGCTTCTTTATGATTTTGTTTACATGGAAATGCAATGTTTTTTAAGTTTTATTCATCTGTTCTCATCTTTGATTTACTAGAATCAGTAGTACACATATTTCATTCATTATGTGTCTATATTCAACGTTTTGTTACTTTTAATAGATGATTGATGTCAATTCTTATAAAAATTGGTTAATTAATTTAATGTGTATTTCCATGCGGTTGTTATCCTAGTTGAATAGTTTCGACTCTTGATCCTTTAAACTACAATATTATAGTTCTATATGAAAGAAGAAATCAGAAAACTGTCAAATAGTATAGGAGTTGTTCCGCTCACCAACCCTTTCGTTATGCTATCTATATCAAATTCAGGATGTACGCTATGAGTACGTTGTTATGCGTTACTCATAAGGAAAAACTGGACAATGCATTTTTCCATTTTTATTATTCGGTTTAAATTCGTTTTTTATTATGCCCCCGAATCGGGGATACCGGGGGTATATTGTTTTTCACCTGTCCGTCTGTCCGTCCGTCTGTCCGTTTGTCCACAAAAACTTTAACCTTGGTCATAACTTTTGATTGGTCAGAGCTAGGTCTTTGATACTTGACATGTGGATCCCTTGTGATGAGACCTTTCAGATGACACCATGACATTTGACCTTGTGACCTTGACCTTGACACAGCGAGCAGGATGCATCCGGGGGCATTCGTGTTTCACAAACACATCTTGTTCGTGCTACATTTGCTTGAAAAGCGTTTTGTGTACGTCTTCTATGCGTTATCAATGCGTTGGTTCGGGACATCAACTCACATTGCGTATGAAGTGCATACTCATCACGATTACCTAACGTACATGTACCGCCCTCGACCGATGTAAAACCGATGCGTTGCGTGTTAACCATACGCAGCATACGCAGCATAGTTTTGAGCATGTCCAAAACTATCAAGCGTATGAAAGTGGTCCAAGCGCATGCCGACTTACAATAAACGACCTTGACACAACTAAGATGCGTATGAGTTGCGTGGCTTGCGTACGGCAGCGTATTACTGCCTATGAGAGAAATTGCCATACGCAACTCGTACGCAGTGAGCATACGCTGAAGTGTGACAGCGGCTTTAATTGATCGAATGGTAGTTCCGCCGAAATTAGCAATGTTAACATATTGTAGGTTGTTAGAACAAGTAGCCGGGTTGTAAATTTGCTTGTTGCGAACATAAGTACTTAGAAATTCGTTATTATACCCTATGGATATTGATCAAGTGCTTCAAATATATGATGTAATGTTTAGCCATGCGATTCCTGTTTCTTACACAAAATGAATTAAAGGTGTTCACACAAAATGGCCGCCAATGGATTTTAGGTGAATCTTCATACTTTGTCCTCTGACTATGGATAATTGGTTTGTGTTATGAGATTTTTGACACTATCAAAGTAATACATTTATCATTATTATTATTTTTTATTTTATTATATGGATATTTATATAGCGCGCATATCTAACCACTCGTGGTTGCTCAAGGCGCTGGTCAATGGCATTCTTTCACCGTCCGATCATTTTTCCAATTCAACTCCCTGGGGAGTATTCAACCGGCATCCATATGTGACGCTCAGGTTAGGTACCATTCTATGCCTCACAGGGTACCCATTCACAGCTGGGTGAACTGAGACACTTAGTCACAGCAGTTTGTCCAACACTGCTGAACGCTGATAACCGACATCTTGGTGTATGCATGTGTTCATGTATCCACCATTCAGCCACTGACATGAATTTGTGGGAACTTTTAAGTGCGCAGTTTTTGTTGCACTACACACTAGGGCTCCAGGGTGACACTTCTAACAGAGTTCTAACAGAGGTGAACTCTAGGTTTTTACACCTTGGCCTGGATGGGATTCGAACCCCGGACCTCAGCAACGTGAGACTGGCGCTCTTGCCGACTGAGCTATCCCGTACCCCTCATTAACTTACAATTATCAGTGAAAATTTTAAAATATAAAAGTATCAAAAAACGTGCTATTGCCCCTTTAAGGTGTTATGATTTATATCGCCTGAACATAAATCATACACTTATCACAGACATAACATGTTCATGTGCTTCCCGTTATAATAAGTCGACAATGCCACTGTATTTTTCAACCATACAGTGAATCATCAATACAGCATGTACATGATGTAAAATTGAAATTATACCATAAAATACGTACTTAAATTCATCATGTTTTCCTCCGCTGGTATCCAAACTAGACACAGATAACCTGCCATAAGTCACACCGTAAGTCATGATAAGCGTGCACGTAAGTACCTATGTACTGTGCAATCTAGGAATGATCACAAGTTGCAGATTATTCGAACAATCTAGGAATATTTTTCGTTCCTAGATTGCTTAGACAATCTGGGAATGATCACAATTTATTAATTCCTTTGTTAGGTTAAGTTCATTCTCATGTTCAACTATTCATACCGGTACACTGCAAAAATGGCGTTTTGAGTTTAAACATGTTCCGTACGTGTTTTACTCAAAACATGTTTCGATTTTAAACATGTTGCATGATGATAACTAAATCGGCTTTAAACTCTAAACATGTTGTGACTCGCAACATGTTTTGAAATGTGGAGCGCGGTGGTCTAGTGGTTAGCGTGTCTGCCTCTCACGCCAACGACCCGGGTTCGAATCCCAGTGGAGACACAAAAGATTTGTGACTTGGGTCGAAAGCTGTGTAGTGTCCTTGTGCAATGCACTTCATCCACATTGCACTCAGTCCACCCAGCTGTAAAATGGATACCTGGTTTTACGGTTGTACTGTCCGAAAGCGCAGGCAAGCAGCTTTGAAAAAGTACAATCCGTCAAGGTTATAATGCACAATTGTGAATTGTCGGTGAGCAACTCGTAAGAGATGGATACTTGACGTAAACGTATCATTATTATGTGTTTATATGCTAAACACATGAATTTGTATGTGTTGTAACTCAAAACATGTTGTGACTCGAAAGCTCTTTTGAAATGTGTTTATATGCTAAACACATAACTTTATATGTGTTGTAACTCAAAACATGTTTCGATTTTAAAGACATTGCATAAGGATATCTTTATTATAACACATGTTTCCGACCTCAATTAAGTAGAGTCATGCCAATATATACACAAAGAACTTAATTAAGCACCCCCCACTTTTTCAAACAGAAAAACACTGCTGATAATAAACAAAACAAATGTACAATCAAACAATAAGGATTTTTAAATAGAACGATCATCTGCATTGTTGAAACAAAAATTTCATCTGGCTTATGATTCACTGTCGCTGAGTAAACTGGTTTTACAAAAACTTAGTATTTTTTAGTCAAAATCCAAGTTACTTTAAAATTGAAAATGAAAGTAAATATTTTTTGCTGCAATGTGATTATTATAATTCTCTTGAGTGAATTGATGATTTTTTTAGTAAATAACCTCATAGCAACAGTCAATCGTTAAAGCAGGATGAACCTTCAAACTCACAAAATTATCAAAAAATGAATTTAAAAAAAAACTGCACAAAGACATGAATTGGCCACTGTCAAAGAAAATTGCTTATCTAAAGGAAGGAGAACTGTTTGGTCAACAATTTCAACTCAAGGAATCTCAAATTTACTCACAGATGTTAAGATTATAGGCATTTTATCAATTTTTGATGAAAAATAGTACTGAAAATCCAATTTCTTGCTAGCCTCTTATCATGCATGATAAAAAGTTTTTTTTTGTATGAATGTCAACTAGGGATCAAAATTGTTATTTTTGATTCATAACATCCAAAGTTTAATGTGTAGTTTTCCCCCTATGACGATAGTTATATTTGGCCAAATTTCAGTAGTCTCACAGTTTTCCTCATATTTTCGTTATTTTTGCTCATTAGCGATCTTTAGTTCAATTAAATAGTCAATAAAAAAGCTATTGTTATACCTGGAGTGGTCAATACATCAAATTAATCCAAATAGTCCAAGAGCACCCAAATTCATTTTACAAAATAGGGGGGTGCTTAATTAAGTTCTTTGTGTATATATGTTGAACATATACATGTTGCTGTCACGGTTAGTTCAAGTAGATTGTACTTTTGTACTATTGTCATTGTCATTTTAAAACTGATTTTACTTATTTATTTCAGAATTACTTTTTTAATTGTTTTTTAAGAAAGATTTCTCAAAATAAAATTCAAGACTATTGACAAAATCTTTTGAATGGGGAAACATCTTAACAAAGGGAAAACAAAGTTCTTATCCATGAAACACCTGCTGTCGAGAAATATACTTACAAAAGGGGTTGGGGGAGTGACATTGTGAACGCTAATTAAGCTTAATGAGCTCATTATATCATTTTAATTCATGGCAAGAATATAGTTTAAACTTTTTTTATTTCAATATTCTTAAAAAATATTAACAAAGTTATGACTTTGTTGTTTCAAATAGTTACGTTAACAATTATAGATAAGTTGCATAATATTGCATCTCAGTATTTACACTATTCTATTCGTGTTTTAAAACTCAAAAGATGTTTTGAAATGTTTTATATGTGGACGGGAGAACTTTGTACGCGTTGCAACCCACAACATGTTTTGAATTTAAACACATTCAATCGTGCAATTCGAGTTACTGACCCTTGTCCTGAAATAGCTTTGTTCTCTTAGTTTTATCGATCTTATATAAAAACGCCCTGTTTTTCTTGAATTTGAGCCTTCAAAGTCGGTTAGAATATTATTTACGACAATATACTATTGTATAACATCGGAAACAGTAGTCAAGACCCATTATCAACATATTTAAAGGTTAGAACCTGTTGAATCCGACATATTTTACAAGTGAACAACTGGGATAGTAAATTACACGTTTACATAACTACTATGTTATTCCATCTGGTAACATGTTCAACTCACTTTTTTTTATTAACAAATAGTATTGACCTCAATAATCCTGCAAAATATTTTTGTCTAGCTCAAAAGAAACTTGCATCATGCATCACAATTAATATGTCCTTCGTCTGTACATGATATTTTAGGGAGCTTCGGGCAGTTCAGTGTGTCAACAATTTACATTTATAAGCCAGTGGCCCGTTTACAGAAATTAAATCTCTCTCATAACATGAATCCTGATAGTGCATATGTTATCGTTGTTTATCGTTGACAAATAAAACGAGAGAATACGTGGTTACTTGAAGCTTAAAAGTGTCTGTAATAGTTATTTGAATCATTGTTAATTAGCATAACGAATTAAAGCTTGTTTAATTCTTATGATATTTATTTGCTTTTGTATAGGACGATCAAGCCATGTGAAATCATTGAGGCTATTCACTCGGAAACTACTAAAAAAAACAGAGGTCAAATAGGTTCTCAGAAAAGGTTAGATAATTTGCCCAACATTTGTGTCTATAATTAGTGTATTTAATAGCCATATGTGTCATGATGCATAAGAACTGTTTTATTTTAAGGCTGCAAGCAATATCTTAAATCTATTTTTCACTAAGCCATCCTTTTTATTAAACAATGATTGTTTATTTACTGAATATGAATGTATGTAGTAGAAACATAGTTATGGACCTTTCTCTTACTTGCATTAAAACGTGGTTTTATAAGTAACTGAAGCATTTTTAATTTGTTCTTGATAGGGTCAGGATATCTCATCCATGAAAAAGAAGCTGCCAGACTGCTGGTGGTGACCAAAAGAGAAGTTGTTGGAAGCTGCTGTGATGTTCTTTAAGCATACATAAGTCACTGTTGGGCAAAGAAGGTCGCCTTGTCAAGAAGTTTTACCTTAATTTTATGGGATCTAAATTAGCCAAAACATTTGCCTTTGCAGTTTTTGGGTTTCCAAGATTTCCAAAGATTTAAGTGATATCAGTACTTATCAATTAATAAATGGATGTTAGCTGACATAATTTATTCACTGTAACGTGTCCTTATTGCTTTGGGGTCCAGAGACCCCAAAGTTATGTAACATCTGATATTGAAAACTAATGGCAGAAGTTTCTCTCTATATTACTCTTGGAAACTTCAAAGAGAAGTTTCAGCCAATGATATTTGTTTTAAGCATATCCTGGTATTTCAACGACCAATGGACCGTGCTGTAGCAAATTTATACCCACGTGACCATGTGGGTGGTACGAAATAATTGGCAAGCTTTAATTTGGAAACTGATTATTATTATAATGCTATGATGTAAAATATATCGTAAATTTTCCAAAATATATAGATGAGCATTTACACCATTAATAAATATCAATTTTGCATATGCATGTGAGCTGTTTTGTAGTTATTCGGGCTATTTTTTGCATTCCACATTCGGAAACGACATTCCATTTTTGTATCAACTAGGAATTCGGTTCCTCCAATTCTTTTTACTAGGCTATAACGCGAGCGCTAAATGTCCCGCCTTGTCAATGACTGATCGTTCACTCAATGCATCTCATCGCTTCACGGAAAAAATGATTCTGAACAGGCCATTTTCAAATTTCATGTTTCAAAACAAACGTTATGGATGATTTATTTACGATCAAAGGTGTCTTTCGAAGAAAGTATTGATATAGAGCCTAAAGTATGACAAAATATTCTTAAATTTCACTCTATAATATAATGAAAATTATTAACTTTTAGCTGAGATAATTTCTTAATTTTTCAGCAACTTTCGGCTGTAATTCGATCAACACTCAATTAAGGAAAATTATTCTTGCAACATGTAATTAACCTGAAACTCAATAGCACAACTATTTATCTTCTAGCTAATCACTGGTTCTTGTATTAAACTCTTCGTCAGCTATCTTTTAAAGCAACATAAATTTGAATAACCGTATTAATGTTTAAAAAATTATATCATAATTGAGATAGGAGACGTATCTATCATTGTTGAAATTTAAACGAAACGAACGAGTCGTTTAACTATGTACATAGTGTACAGATAACTATCAAAACAAAGAGCAAAGAAAATGCGTCTCCGATTGGAACAATTTATGCAAGTAAAAGTCCCCGTCCCCGTCCTCCCTAACCTAAATTTCCTGGTTCTATATAGTGATACATAACCGGGTGCCCCAAAGCTTGCCTTTTTAAAGGCTTTGCTTGTTTTCTCCATGTGTGATAATTAAAATGTTGGGTTGTTTTTACTATGTTACGAAATGCCTTGTTTTTTGAAAAGCAATAAACATGTTTTACTTTTGAACTGTCTTCACCTTTTTCTTATGCGCTATGAAATATATATATTCTGACATGTTAAAGGGGCAGTACCGCGTGTTTTGAAAATTCTAGATTTTCACTGATTGTTTTACGTTAATGCAAAATGAACTATTTTTTTCATTTTCCTGACATCACTCTAAAAACGTGCTACTGTCCCTTTAAAACATAATGATGCATGATGAATGATCACATGGCATCGTATTTTGGTGGCCTGCTTTTTACATTTGTCCATGGATTACTGGACAATATCATTGTTTGCCTTATAGCGTTTAATGCATCAACAACAAGTGCTACAGGAGCGCTTACAACCAAAATATGTTCAAACTCTAAACATTTTTCACAACATATTTACATCAAAACACTTTCCACAACACGTTTTAGATTAAAACACTTTCCACAACACGTTTTAGATCAAAACACTTCCAACATCACGTTTTAGATTAAAACACGTTCCACAACATGTTTTATATTGAAACACTTTCCACAACATCTTCTAGATCAGAATGTGTTTTGATATTAAACACTTTAATTTATGTGTTCAGGATTTAAACATGTTTAGATTATTCATGTGTTTAAAAAACTTGACAAGCTATGTCTTTGGCTTTGTGTTTAATATCAGTCTGATTCGAGCCAAAAAAGTGCAAAAATATTATCTCTAGTGGGGTTCGAACTTCAACCAGTCCGGCTTTCCTCTGATACATATTTTACTTTTCTTCCTGTAATACGGTCGATTTTAATCAGACTGTGTTTAATACCAAAACACCATTTTTGCAGTGTAGGTATCAGATGTATTTTCAGATTGAAAACGACTGTGTGTGTGTGTGTGTCTAGGGGTCTTATTGATCATATTGAGGAGCGACTCCTAGCTTGTGAAGGCTTTGTATTTTTCTTTGAGTCTAAATAAACATGTACAAGATGATGATATAGACTGTCTTTAGCAAGATTTTGATAGGAGGGATATTTATAACATTAAGGATATTTATAGCGTAGGATAGCGTCCCCTACAATTAGTCATAGCTTTCGGGGGGAGACGCGTCCCCACGCGGCGGTGTGAGAATGAGTCATCGCTTCCGAGGGGGTGTGGCGTGAGAGGGGGATCCCGGGAGGGACCGTCGTAGGGTCTCGATGAGTCGAGTATCGAACCAATCGTAGACGTCATGTAAATGTAATGTAAATTGTGTTGTAGGAATGATATGTTGGAGACGAGTTCCATTATATTTTTAGATGTGAATATTTTTACTTTAGAAAGGACCTTGTACAAACCTTTATATTTCTCAAAGAGACCTAATGTGCTTAAACTTCAAAATCTTTTTATGCGTAAAAAAGGTGTCTATATTAAAAAACTTAGTAAATGTTGTAAAATCAGAATACAAATTGTAAAATCTTCCGGCTAATCACTTATCCGCCTGTATAGGTAATTTATACACGGATTAGTGACGTCAGAGGGTAGAAAAATGTAGGGTTACTGAGGTAGACTAAAATTTAGTCTATAAAATATTTTGAATAAATACTGAACCTTCATTTTTGTTACTTTATTTCTTGAGGCTTCACATTATATATGTGTATTCAGTCAATCTAGATTTGCAGAGATAGGATCTAGACTATATAAAAGACTCCTATTTAATACACAGTCATGAAGCAGGACTATTATCGAGGGTATTGCGTCACAAATGATTGCGACAAAATGTTCTAAGTTTTAAATCGAGGTAAGACATGGGAATAATATTTTGATATATTTACAAAAATGTCTACACGCTCTGCTATATGGGAGACCGCTCTATAACGAGCAATAACGTATACAATTTCATTCGGCTCGTGGGCTCTCTTACCCCCGAAGCGAATGTTTACAAAAATGTCTACACACTCTACGCTATACATAAGGCAGCGCACTATAACGAGTTAAGCGATAGCGTATACAATTTCATTCGCTCGGGGACTTGCTTACCCCCCGAAGCGAAACCAGCACTTCTCGTTAGCAGAGATCATCTGGTGCATTAACGATAAGAGTGTTTTGAATACGGAGAACTTTTGACTTACCGTTTCTTTCGATTCGTTACCTAAATATATCAACGTTCAACCAATGGGAGAAAATTATTTAACATATTTATTTGAATAAAGATTTGGTAAACACAAATGATTTGCCCATCAAATAATTGGCGATATGAATGATTCCTTTGGACGATAAACAAGAACAAAATATAATATATCTCGTCTATATATGTATTCTATCTATGTATTTTTTTTATGTATAAACGTTTTTTAATTCGTTGGTAAATGATTAATTTCATATCAGTGCGTAATCTTTGGAAATAATCTTTATATAGGTATGAAAGGAATATGATTTTATACATCGATCGTCTATGTATTCCATCTATATATTTCTTTACGTATAAGCGTTTTCTTAATTCGTTGGTAAATGCTTAATTTCATATTCGTGCGTAATCTTTATATAGATATGAAAGGAATATAATTGTTTAACCGTTTCATTCGAGATTTCATATAGCCGTTCGTTGTCGTCTCAAATGATCAGCAAAGATTAACACTAATTAAGAATCTCCAACGGCTGATAGTTTTTGAAATGTTTTAACGAAAAGAATTCGTTCCGTTCAAAGTACTATATAGACACCACGAGTTTATAGATGGTTAATTTCTATAGGAATAGCTATGACGTCACGGTATTCTTCGATTATAAAAGATCGGCTGTATTAGTACTGGATCATTTTCGCTACGACCATGGACGTGTGTGGAAGAGACTTGTGTACCGACTCAGCGGGAAGTATGCAGTCCGTGTCTCCTCAAAAGTACAGTAAGTACGAAGATCGACTGTTATCTTTTGACAAGTGGCCGATACAAATGAAACAGAAACCATGTGCCGGACTGGTGTATACCAATTGGGGAGATAAAGTGTATTGTTTTTCTTGCCACATTCGCCTGAAAGACTGGAAAACGAACGACGATCCTTGGGAAGAGCACGAAAAATGGTCACCATCCTGTCATTACGTTAACATGGTGGGATTGCATCATCAACGCCCCAAGCCTCGGATAGAATATGGATTTTATAACGGACCGACGACTTTCGCATTCGAGAAAGGCAGTACTTCTCAACAAAACTAAGGTTGAAGAGTGACGTCATCAATTTTACGTTATAAATGTATCCAATAGGGAGGGACCATAACGTTAACATACACGACCAATCGGTGAACGCTAACTATTCCCTATATAGGGAGGAAAGACTCTCAGCTCTTCATTCCACGGAGAGCATGGACTAACGACGTCAGGACTCTTACACCGTCAAATCTCAGAACGATGGCTATGGCTAACCAGATGGGCCCAGAAGTAAATGCGTCTGTTGGAAAGTGCCGACTAGATATTGGACAGAATGTGTACGTCGTGGCCAAGGAATGGCAGGGACAAACGTTGATCCACGTCAGGGAGTACACCCCTGGTTTGGAAGGGAAAGTTTATCCCACGCGTAAGGGCATTGCCTTGCAGCTGAGACAGTGGATCGAGTTGGAATCGAAAAGGAGCGTTGTTGACGAAACAGTTCAACATTTGAAAGAGGGAAAAGAGGATAAGCTATGCGGACATTTGGGTGCCAATGCGTACGTTAGCGTCAACGAGAAGTTCGCCGGCGTAGATCTCCGTAAATGGTGGTGGTGTGATGAGGCTTCGGAGATGAAACCGTCAAAGAAAGGCATCTTTCTTCGTTTACATCAGTGGGAGAGACTGAAGTACGCTATGGACGTCATGGCTGACTTTGTTCCAGAATTAAAAGACACGATACCTTGCGCTATGCGGGGAGACCATCAAAACCAACTCGGTTTCTTAGCGTGTACTTTCTGTAATCCAAACGGATGTCACTTTTGGCAGTCCTACTGATGTTTCACCGATTGGTTTGTCGTGTAAATAAAATGTTGAATTCGATATTTAGTTCGTGGTTGTATTTGGTTCAAATAGAGTATGCGTAGTATGGAAGAATCATTTGGCTTCGAGATTGTACATCGGGAAGAGTATTTGAAGAAAATTTATAAGTTAGAAAAAGGGTTTAATTCATCAACTCATGAGTGTTACATCTGTTGACTATATTGAATTATTTTCATTGGTGAATAGTGTAAATTAGAATATAATATAAAATGTTTGTACGAGTTCAAGACATATAAAGGTTTTTTGTCCCGGACATGTCCTAGTTCAACAGGTTAAGGGTTATCATTATTATTATTGCTTAAACAAATTTAAACTTTGTCAAAATGTTTGATTTATGATAAAAGTTTTCTACCTCATTCAGTTTGTAAATTGCAGAACTTTTAGCTTTAATATCTCTTATACCATTTCAGGTTCGCAATAAAATAATTACAATTATGTTCAATACCATTTATCCTTTTTGGAGGTAACAGTAATATTTTGTTTAAATTTCGTTTAGTATATCATGAATATAAATATAGGGTGGTCCGTTTCTCATAAAGACGATAGTTCATTTCCTTTACGCAGAGTTTTATTCTCAACGAGTAGGATGAATGAAATAACCCGATACGAGAGTCGCTAAGGGTCCCGCACCACCCTAACTAGCTAGCTACTCATTGTAACGCTGTTAATGAATGGGAAAAATACGACACGAGTATGCGAGACTCCTAGACAATACACAGTCACGGCTGGTCCCTTTGCCCATAAGACAGTTGGGCGTTCACTCGCGCTGTAGTGAATGAAAAAATCTATAAGTCACTCTGCGTTTCCCACCCGAAACGTACAGTTTCACAAAATGATTGAAATAGCAGTCCAAACGAATGAATAAGATTTAACTAATGACGACCATATCGTGAATAACTATTTTTCAAGGGCGTCGATACTCTCAGTAGTTTAAAATGTATATACGATCAAGCCACGATAGTATATGGTCATCGATAATCCTTTTCCCACAGTATATAGGGACGGTAGCAGAACGGAACAGAATTTCAATTCTTATAAACCATTCAAAATGATATAGAGAACATTCATTGACATTATCAAAATTAAAATGTCTAGTTTAGAAGATTTTCGCAAGAAGTAATCCGTTTAAATAAGCGTGACAAATATATGAGTATCAAATCGTAACAATCTTAAGTCTAAATAAACTCGTTCAACGCTGATTCGTTGATCCGTTGATTCCGTTTCCGAATACCAATTTGTTGTAAAGGATTATATAGTTGATTACAACTATTTCTGATTCTTTATACCTTTATCTATACAGATAATTGGTATATAATGAAATCGTTATTGGTACAGGTTGGGGATGTTGAACATGGTGACAATAAAATAAGAGTATAAAGGGATGTACACTTAAAATTTCGTCATAGATTACTGATCAAATTATTCATTAATCTCATCAAATTCGTTCGGGCAATCCCCTTGACAAGTGAGCAACATCGTGAGAGGATCGTTGAACTCGAATGTCAATGGATTGGCACAGGATTGAGTGCGTCAGTACTTTGGAATTTCAATAAATATTATTGTAATGTCTCACTTTATGTATCAGGAGTTTTTGGATTGTAATCAATTGAAATTTTACATTTTGTACAATTCTAACGAAGATGTGTATCCATGTATTACGCTGTAAGCAATTAAACAGACGTCTAAAATAATGCAATAAATAGATGTTCATATATCAAATAATGGTAGAGAGTTGTTTGCAAAAGAATGATTTCATTTTAACTAATAAAGCGTAATCGATTATTTGGTGTAATTTTAGAACCGATAACCGATTTTTTTTTGGCGTAGAGTCACGGCCTAAAGATTATGTGTCGTGAGTCGTATGATTTCTGACTTTTCAAAAGATATATGAATGCGTCTACCCGTCTGGTGTTATTGTTTATTCAATATTCGCAAACTATAAAATCAACTTTTGCTGAGTATGAAAAGCAGCTTCCGAGAATCCTTTGTTAAATTTACGCTGTTAAACACTCACGGTAAGAAGGGCTCGTGAGCCTCGTGAGCCTCGTGAGCCTCGTGAGCCGGTGATATGATTCTACTTGATTTGGGTCACGTAGCGTAAACCGACCGTACGCTTAGTTTGAAATGGCTGGTGATATGGTGATATTTCATTTCATCGGACTTTGCAGCGACTGGCGTACATTCGGGTTTTTTTTAAATGACCGGCGAAAGGGTTCGTAATCAAATTGAAATTGTTTATATCAATCAAAACACGATTGATTAATTTGAAAGATGACGTTCTATGTTGACAAAGATTTCATATTGTCTCACGTTTTTATTATATAAATCTTGGCTTGTTTGAGGACAAAAATATTTTTATTTTTATTTAGTTGTCGTGATAAGGAAACCAATTTTGATTACGAATCACTGCGGTTTACATGCTGTATAAAATATTACCAAAATTATATTGTTAAGGATTTTTGTTATATTCAGATACCATGTTGATTATTTTCCAAATCTATTTCTGCAAAACATTACGTAAAGAAAATAAAAGGGAATTATGATATATCATTATTATTATAAACAACCAGTATAAGGAATGGTGTTTTAAATAATATTAAAGATCTATCAACTTGGCAGTAAGGAATACAAAATAATATTGTACTCGCAAAATTTCTTTATATCATCGAGTGTTTTATATCTAAGTTGCGATGATGTAGCTGAATAATGCATATTTGTTTAGAGCTTTCTTCTGATTATATCTTTTGAGTACATAGAATTATCCAACTATTTTAACTATGATTTGTTTTATTCAATTGAATAGAAGGGTATGATTTTAATAATAAAATTGCACAAATTATCACAATTATCTTAACCTTTCGAAAAAATTTAATTAAAATACTAGATTTACGTAATTTATGTATGTTTTACATTGAATATTTCCTTTTATATATTTTGAAAATAATACAATGATTCAAACACGTTCGTGACAACAATTATTTTTCCCTTTTCAAAAAGAGACTTTTTTAAAATCCCAAGATTGAATGCGAAAGAGTACCAGATTTTAAAAAAATGAACCCACTTATAGTTATAATCTGAGAAAATAAAATGTCATTAAAGATATAATTTCTTCTTTTTGGAAAGATATAAAATCATGATTTGCAAAAGTCTTAGTGATAAATAGTATTATACATCAGGAAAATAATTGACATGCACGTTTTTGTATCAAATTTCAACAAACGTTTTCTACTTGGAAAGTGTTAATTTTAGATAGAAAAAAAGGAGTATATATATATACGGCAACGTAATAATAATAATAACACTTATTGTGGGTAAACATTAAGTACCACGTTTTAATAAGAAAAAATACAACGCACACGACGAGATATTATACTCTTTCTCGTTTTCATTCATTTCACATTCATTGTGTTTTCTGTGCTTTTTTGTTTGTTTGTTTTTTAGATAATTCATATCGTTAATAATACTAGACAAAACCTCAAATTAGTCGTAGTTGCTTGTTGAACATATAAGCTGTCCGACGACCTTGTCGTTCTGTTGGCACAACAACGTTTTCGTTAACAAAGTGCGCAGCGCACACATTCAACAAATCTTGTCAAATCGTGAAAACTCCAAAATCATGAACAAAATCTGATATTCTTTTTGAAGTTTAGATGTAACAAAACATATTTGTGTCAAGCAGTTGTCAATGTATTACGCTGCAGAGTCAAACTTGATTTTTTGAAAGGTGCCCTCTGTCACTTTAAGAAAATTTGCTTAAAATGTAATCATTTGTATAACAATGCCTCTAAGGTTGAAAACAACACGAAATGGGATCCTTTTTTTTTCGTTATTAACGGATCCGACCAAAGAAATACACAATTTTTATATTTTGACTTTACAGATGCAATGTGTTCGTGCCAGAAAGCGAATGCACCAATATTTTCATCGCCTCCTTCACGACCTGTCACGCATAAGGCCCTCAAAGGCCCTGTTGCTATTCGGTTATCCATTCGCCGATTTTCATTGGTTCGATCCCTATCACGTGACTGTGACGTATCAAGTATCACCCTACTTATTGTCGAGGGGTACAAAGTCTCCTGTCCACTAGAGGGATACATTAAGTTTGATATCATGAGTCGAAAGAAGGTGAAAACGGTTAAGATGTTTCGAGGCAGAAAGGTGCATACCTTTGAAGGTGTAAAGTTTTTGAAACGTTCAGATGGTTGGGACTCTTATGGTCATTCCGAAAAATTATCAAATGGACGTTATTACGTTTCTTTGGAAAACTATGAAAAAGGGAGGACTCCTTATTTGTGGTCACAGCTAAGACGACATGCCCGTCGGTTTGCTTCAAAGACCATACGACATCTCAAGAACTGGAAGTGTGTGATTCGACAAGACCAGCATCGTGAAAGACTAGATCAACTTATCATCTCCTTGAGACTCCATAGCTATGGAAAGAGATTGAAGCAATCAGAACTCTACCAAAGCGCAAGGGAAACTATGAGGAAAAGACGTACTTGTCCTACTTGTCAAGTTGAGGGTATGGTTGAGAGGATTGAAAGCCGCTCATGTGAATGCAGCACTTGTGAAAATTGGTTTGGATGTGGTCGAGAACCTTCTAAAATACCTATCTTTCGGTGTTTAAAGTGTGGTCATACAAGTGGGAGACGTACGGGGAGCAGATACCAACCCTATTATCTATACAAGCACGACAAGTTCAACTGAGCTCTATATACATCGTGTGACATCTACTTTGAGTTCATTACCAGCATAGTCTATTTACGGATCAGTTGTCACTTGGTGTTACTGAAGCTAAACTTACCATGGATGGGAAATTATACAGAGCCATCGTATGATCGTCATGGCCCTCGAAGGCCCTCATAAGACCATCAAAAAGCCCTCAAGGCCAAGGGGCTCTCTCTCTACCATCGAAACAACAAAATAGCTTTTTGTAACGCACATCGATCCCCTTGGGAAAAGTTAACGCCTTCATAAGTTTTATTTTAATCAATGTCTCAATCCCAATTTATTAATATTTTAATTATTAATAAGTTTTTTATAACATCCTCACCATTGATATGATGGAATTCGTCATAATTTTCAACCCTAGCAAAAACCGAATATTAAATTGCGCTTGAAGAAAATCATTTTAGCGCAGCACCACTAAGTTTCATAGTTTGTAAAGAACTTAAAGATATCCTTTTAACCATATTAGATGAGCTAGAACTGTATGAAAGATTTATACGGAACAAGAACCGGAGGAACTGTGATCTTCACACTTGTGGATAATGTGATGTTAACATTTGACAAAAGACAAAAAAGTCTAAATCTACAACATAAAGACTGTGCCATTATTACTATTTTGGATATCAGTGACATTAAAGAACATGATAAATTTGTAAAGAATTCGAACAGTAAACAGAAAATGAATAATTTCTTTGACATTATTTGTGCAAAATTGCAAATGAATAAAGCTCACACAGTGGTACGTTGCTACCTGTTCACACCTGAAAGGTGGGTTATAACACAGAGTGGTTTATAGAGCGATAGAGCACCAATTAATACCATATAATTTCTAAACTATTTGTAGTTTCCTAATGAAAATGCATAGTTAACGGATGTTCATTGATAATTTTATGTTCGGTCTTTCTGTCCTGAGCAGTTAAGGAATTATATAACCTACAGCTTAATATTTTCATTATATATTATCAGTTATATTTACAAACTACCTTTTGAATACTGAAAGGCCCTCAAATGGCCCTCAAAGGCCCTCAAATGGCCCGAAAAGGCCCTCAAATGGCCCGAAAAGGCCCTCAAAGGCCCTCAAATGGCACTAAAAGACCATCAGAGTCCCTCAATTGGCCCTCAAAAGGCACTCAAAGACCTTCAAATGGCCCTCAAAGATCCTCAAAGGCCCTCAAATGGCCCGCAAAAGGCCCTCAAAGGCCTTCAAATGGCCCTCAAAAGCCCTCAAATTGCACTAAAAGACCCTCAGACACCCTCAATTGGTCCTCAAAAGGCCCTCAAAGACCTTCAAATGGCCCTCAAAGATCCTCAAAGGCGCTCAAATGGCCCGCAAAAGGCCCTCAAAGGCCTTCAAATGGCCCTCAAAGGCCCTCAAATTGCACTAATAGACCCTCAGACACCCTCAATTGGTCCTCAAAAGGCCCTCAAAGACCTTCAAATGGCCCTCAAATGGCCCTCAAAAGGCCCTCAAAAGGCCCGGGGCCACTCTCCCAAAGGCCCGGGGCCACTCATTTCAGCGTCAAAAGGCCCGGGGCCACTCTCCCAAAGGCCCGGGGCCACTCATTTCAGCGTCAAAAGGCCCGGGGACACCGTCCGAAAGGCCCGGGGCCACTCATTTCAGCGTCAAAAGGCCCTCAAAAGGCCCGGGGCCACTCATTTCAGCGTCAAAAGGCCCGGGGCCACTCTCAATAAGGCCCGGGGCCTTTTGAGGGCCTTTTGACGCTGAAATGAGTGGCCCCGGGCCTTTCGGACGGTGGCCCCGGGCCTTTTGACGCTGAAATGAGTGGCCCCGGGCCTTTGGGAGAGTGGCCCCGGGCCTTTTGACGCTGAAATGAGTGGCCCCGGGCCTTTGGGAGAGTGGCCCCGGGCATTTTAGGGCCATTTGAGGGCCATTTGAAGGTCTTTGAGGGCCTTTTGAGGACCAATTGAGGGTGTCTGAGGGTCTTTTAGTGCAATTTGAGGGCCTTTGAGGGCCATTTGAAGGCCTTTGAGGGCCTTTTGCGGGCCATTTGAGCGCCTTTGAGGATCTTTGAGGGCCATTTGAAGGTCTTTGAGGGCCTTTTGAGGACCAATTGAGGGTGTCTGAGGGTCTTTTAATGCAATTTGAGGGCTTTTGAGGGCCATTTGAAGGCCTTTGAGGGCCTTTTGCGGGCCATTTGAGGGCCTTTGAGGATCTTTGAGGGCCATTTGAAGGTCTTTGAGTGCCTTTTGAGGGCCAATTGAGGGACTCTGATGGTCTTTTAGTGCCATTTGAGGGCCTTTGAGGGCCTTTTGCGGGCCATTTGAGGGCCCTTTGAGGGCCTTTGAGGGCCTTTGAGGGCCTTTGAGGGCCTTTGAGGGCCATTTGAGGGCCTTTCAGTATTCAAAAGGTAGTTTGTAAATATAACTGATAATATATAATGAAAATATTAAGCTGTAGGTTATTTAATTCCTTAACTGCTCAGGACAGAAAGACCGAACATAAAATTATCAATGAACATCCGTTAACTATGCATTTTCATTAGGAAACTACAAATAGTTTAGAAATTATATGGTATTAATTGGTGCTCTATCGCTCTATAAACCACTCTGTGTTATAACCCACCTTTTAGGTGTGAACAGGTAGCAACGTACCACTGTGTGAGCTTTATTCATTTGCAATTTTGCACAAATAATGTCAAAGAAATTATTCATTTTCTGTTTACTGTTCGAATTCTTTACAAATTTATCATGTTCTTTAATGTCACTGATATCCAAAATAGTAATAATGGCACAGTCTTTATGTTGTAGATTTAGACTTTTTTGTCTTTTGTCAAATGTTAACATCACATTATCCACAAGTGTGAAGATCACAGTTCCTCCGGTTCTTGTTCCGTATAAATCTTTCATACAGTTCTAGCTCATCTAATATGGTTAAAAGGATATCTTTAAGTTCTTTACAAACTATGAAACTTAGTGGTGCTGCGCTAAAATGATTTTCTTCAAGCGCAATTTAATATTCGGTTTTTGCTAGGGTTGAAAATTATGACGAATTCCATCATATCAATGGTGAGGATGTTATAAAAAACTTATTAATAATTAAAATATTAATAAATTGGGATTGAGACATTGATTAAAATAAAACTTATGAAGGCGTTAACTTTTCCCAAGGGGATCGATGTGCCTTACAAAAAGCTATTTGGTTGTTTCGATGGTAGAGAGAGAGCCCCTTGGCCTTGAGGGCTTTTTGATGGTCTTATGAGGGCCTTCGAGGGCCATGACGATCATACGATGGCTCTGTATAATTTCCCATCCATGGTAAGTTTAGCTTCAGTAACACCAAGTGACAACTGATCCGTAAATAGACTATGCTGGTAATGAACTCAAAGTAGATGTCACACGATGTATATAGAGCTCAGTTGAACTTGTCGTGCTTGTATAGATAATAGGGTTGGTATCTGCTCCCCGTACGTCTCCCACTTGTATGACCACACTTTAAACACCGAAAGATAGGTATTTTAGAAGGTTCTCGACCACATCCAAACCAATTTTCACAAGTGCTGCATTCACATGAGCGGCTTTCAAACCTCTCAACCATACCCTCAACTTGACAAGTAGGACAAGTACGTCTTTTCCTCATAGTTTCCCTTGCGCTTTGGTAGAGTTCTGATTGCTTCAATCTCTTTCCATAGCTATGGAGTCTCAAGGAGATGATAAGTTGATCTAGTCTTTCACGATGCTGGTCTTGTCGAATCACACACTTCCAGTTCTTGAGATGTCGTATGGTCTTTGAAGCAAACCGACGGGCATGTCGTCTTAGCTGTGACCACAAATAAGGAGTCCTCCCTTTTTCATAGTTTTCCAAAGAAACGTAATAACGTCCATTTGATAATTTTTCGGAATGACCATAAGAGTCCCAACCATCTGAACGTTTCAAAAACTTTACACCTTCAAAGGTATGCACCTTTCTGCCTCGAAACATCTTAACCGTTTTCACCTTCTTTCGACTCATGATATCAAACTTAATGTATCCCTCTAGTGGACAGGAGACTTTGTACCCCTCGACAATAAGTAGGGTGATACTTGATACGTCACAGTCACGTGATAGAGATCGAACCAATGAAAATCGGCGAATGGATAACCGAATAGCAACAGGGCCTTTGAGGGCCTTATGCGTGACAGGTCGTGAAGGAGGCGATGAAAATATCGGTGCATTCGCTTTCTGGCACGAACACATTGCATCTGTAAAGTCAAAATATAAAAATTGTGTATTTCTTTGGTCGGATCCGTTAATAACGAAAAAAAAAGGATCCCATTTCGTGTTGTTTTCAACCTTAGAGGCATTGTTATACAAATGATTACATTTTAAGCAAATTTTCTTAAAGTGACAGAGGGCACCTTTCAAAAAATCAAGTTTGACTCTGCAGCGTAATACATTGACAACTGCTTGACACAAATATTTTTTGTTACATCTAAACTTCAAAAAGAATATCAGATTTTGTTCATGATTTTGGAGTTTTCACGATTTGACAAGATTTGTTGAATGTGTGCGCTGCGCACTTTGTTAACGAAAACGTTGTTGTGCCAACAGAACGACAAGGTCGTCGGACAGCTTATATGTTCAACAAGCAACTACGACTAATATGAGGTTTTGTCTAGTATTATTAACGATATGAATTATCTAAAAAACAAACAAACAAAAAAGCACAGAAAACACAATGAATGTGAAATGAATGAAAACGAGAAAGAGTATAATATCTCGTCGTGTGCGTTGTATTTTTTCTTATTAAAACGTGGTACTTAATGTTTACCCAAAATAAGTGTTATTATTATTATTACGTTGCCGTATATATATATACTCCTTTTTTTTATCTAAAATTAAAACTTTCCAAGTAGAAAACGTTTGTTGAAATTTGATACAAAAACGTGCATGTCAATTATTTTCCTGATGTATAATACTATTTATCACTAAGACTTTTGCAAATCATGATTTTATATCTTTCCACAAACAAAAAATTATATCTTTAATGACATTTTATTTTCTCAGATTATAACTATAAGTGGGTTCATTTTTTTAAAATCTGGTACTCTTTCGCATTCAATCTGGGGATTTTAAAAAAGTCTCTTTTTGAAAAGGGAAAAATAATTGTTGTCACGAACGTGTTTGAATCATTGTATTATTTTCAAAATATATAAAAGGAAATATTCAATGTAAAACATACATAAATTACGTAAATCTAGTATTTTAATTAAATTTTTTCGAAAGGTTAAGATAATTGTGATAATTTGTGCAATTTTATTATTAAAATCATACCCTTCTATTCAATTGAATAAAACAAATCATAGTTAAAATAGTTGGATAATTCTATGTACTCAAAAGATATAATCAGAAGAAAGCTCTAAACAAATATGCATTATTCAGCTACATCATCGCAACTTAGATATAAAACACTCGATGATATAAAGAAATTTTGCGAGTACAATATTATTTTGTATTCCTTACTGCCAAGTTGATAGATCTTTAATATTATTTAAAACACCATTCCTTATACTGGTTGTTTATAATAATAATGATATATCATAATTCCCTTTTATTTTCTTTACGTAATGTTTTGCAGAAATAGATTTGGAAAATAATCAACATGGTATCTGAATATAACAAAAATCCTTAACAATATAATTTTGGTAATATTTTATACAGCATGTAAACCGCAGTGATTCGTAATCAAAATTGGTTTCGTACCATCGACAACTAAATAAAAATAAAAATATTTTTGTCCTCAAACAAGCCAAGATTTATATAATAAAAACGTGAGACAATATGAAATCTTTGTCAACATAGAACGTCATCTTTCAAATTAATCAATCGTGTTTTGATTGATATAAACAATTTCAATTTGATTACGAACCCTTTCGCCGTTCATTTAAAAAAACCCTGAATGTACGCCAGTCGCTGCAAAGTCCGATGAAATGAAATATCACCATATCACCAGCCATTTCAAACTAAGCGTACGGTCGGTTTACGCTACGTGACCCAAATCAAGTAGAATCATATCACCGGCTCACGAGGCTCACGAAGCTCACGAGCCCTTCTTACCGTGAGTGTTTAACAGCGTAAATTTAACAAAGGATTCTCGGAAGCTGCTTTTCACACTCAGCAAAAGTTGATTTTATAGTTTGCGAATATTGAATAAACAATAACACCAGACGGGTAGACGCATTCATATATCTTTTGAAAAGTCAGAAATCATACGACTCACGACACATAATCTTTAGGCCGTGACTCTACGCCAAAAAAAAATCGGTTATCGGTTCTAAAATTACACCAAATAATCGATTACGCTTTATTAGTTAAAATGAAATCATTCTTTTGCAAACAACTCTCTACCATTATTTGATATTTGAACATCTATTTATTGCATTATTTTAGACGTCTGTTTAATTGCTTACAGCGTAATACATGGATACACATCTTCGTTAGAATTGTACAAAATGTAAAACTTCAATTGATTACAATCCAAAAACTCCTGATACATAAAGTGAAACATTACAATAATATTTATTGAAATTACAAAGTACTGACGCACTCAATCCTGTGCCAATCCATTGACATTCGAGTTCAACGATCCTCTCACGATGTTGCTCACTTGTCAAGGGGATTGCCCGAACGAATTTGATGAGATTAATGAATAATTTGATCAGTAATCTATGACGAAATTTTAAGTGTACATCCCTTTATACTCTTATTTTATTGTCACCATGTTCAACATCCCCAACCTGTACCAATAACGATTTCATTATATACCAATTATCTGTATAGATAAAGGTATAAAGAATCAGAAATAGTTGTAATCAACTATATAATCCTTTACAACAAATTGGTATTCGGAAACGGAATCAACGGATCAACGAATCAGCGTTGAACGAGTTTATATAGACTTAAGATTGTTACGATTTAATACTCATATATTTGTCTCGCTTATTTAAACGGATTACTTCTTGCGAAAATCTTCTAAACTAGACATTTTAATTTTGATAATGTCAATGAATGTTCTCTATATCATTTTGTATGGTTTATAAGAATTGAAATTCTGTTCCGTTCTGCTACCGTCCCTATATACTGTGGGATAAGGATTATCGATGACCATATACTATCGTGGCTTGATCGTATATACATTTTAAACTACTGAGAGTATCGACGCCCTTGAAAAATAGTTATTCACGATATGGTCGTCATTAGTTAAATCTTATTCATTCGTTTGGACTGCTATTTCAATCATTTTGTGAAACTGTACGTTTCGGGTGGGAAACGCAGAGTGACTTATAGATTTTTTCATTCACTACAGCGCGAGTGAACGCCCAACTGTCTTATGGGCAAAGGGACCAGCCGTGACTGTGTATTGTCTAGGAGTCTCGCATACTAGTGTCGTATTTTTACCATTCATTAACAGCGTTACAATGAGTAGCTAGCTAGTTAGGGTGGTGCGGGACCCTTAGCGACTCTCGTATCGGGTTATTTCATTCATCCTACTCGTTGAGAATAAAACTCTGCGTAAAGGAAATGAACTATCGTCTTTATGAGAAATGGACCACCCTATATTTAAATTCATGATATACTAAACGAAATTTAAACAAAATATTACTGTTACCTCCAAAAAGGATAAATGGTATTGAACATAATTGTAATTATTTTATTGCGAACCTGAAATGGTATAAGAGATATTAAAGCTAAAAGTTCTGCAATTTACAAACTGAATGAGGTAGAAAACTTTTATCATAAATCAAACATTTTGACAAAGTTTAAATTTGTTTAAGCAATAATAATAATGATAACCCTTAACCTGTTGAACTAGGACATGTCCGGGACAAAAAACCTTTATATGTCTTGAACTCGTACAAACATTTTATATTATATTCTAATTTACACTATTCACCAATGAAAATAATTCAATATAGTCAACAGATGTAACACTCATGAGTTGATGAATTAAACCCTTTTTCTAACTTATAAATTTTCTTCAAATACTCTTCCCGATGTACAATCTCGAAGCCAAATGATTCTTCCATACTACGCATACTCTATTTGAACCAAATACAACCACGAACTAAATATCGAATTCAACATTTTATTTACACGACAAACCAATCGGTGAAACATCAGTAGGACTGCCAAAAGTGACATCCGTTTGGATTACAGAAAGTACACGCTAAGAAACCGAGTTGGTTTTGATGGTCTCCCCGCATAGCGCAAGGTATCGTGTCTTTTAATTCTGGAACAAAGTCAGCCATGACGTCCATAGCGTACTTCAGTCTCTCCCACTGATGTAAACGAAGAAAGATGCCTTTCTTTGACGGTTTCATCTCCGAAGCCTCATCACACCACCACCATTTACGGAGATTTAGCCGGCGAACTTCTCGTTGACGCTAACGTACGCATTGGCACCCAAATGTCCGCATAGCTTATCCTCTTTTCCCTCTTTCAAATGTTGAACTGTTTCGTCAACAACGCTCCTTTTCGATTCCAACTCGATCCACTGTCTCAGCTGCAAGGCAATGCCCTTACGCGTGGGATAAACTTTCCCTTCCAAACCAGGGGTGTACTCCCTGACGTGGATCAACGTTTGTCCCTGCCATTCCTTGGCCACGACGTACACATTCTGTCCAATATCTAGTCGGCACTTTCCAACAGACGCATTTACTTCTGGGCCCATCTGGTTAGCCATAGCCATCGTTCTGAGATTTGACGGTGTAAGAGTCCTGACGTCGTTAGTCCATGCTCTCCGTGGAATGAAGAGCTGAGAGTCTTTCCTCCCTATATAGGGAATAGTTAGCGTTCACCGATTGGTCGCGTATGTTAACGTTATGGTCCCTCCCTATTGTATACATTTATAACGTAAAATTGATGACGTCACTCTTCAACCTTAGTTTTGTTGAGAAGTACTGCCTTTCTCGAATGCGAAAGTCGTCGGTCCGTTATAAAATCCATATCCTATCCGAGGCTTGGGGCGTTGATGATGCAATCCCACCATGTTAACGTAATGACAGGATGGTGACCATTTTTCGTGCTCTTCCCAAGGATCGTCGTTCGTTTTCAAGTCTTTCAGGCGAATGTGGCAAGAAAAACAATACACTTTATCTCCCCAATTGGTATACACCAGTCCGGCACATGCCATCTCTGAAGGTTTCTGTTTCATTTGTATCGGCCACTTGTCAAAAGATAACAGTCGATCTTCGTACTTACTGTACTTTTGAGGAGACGCGGACTGCATACTTCCCGCTGAGTCGGTACACAAGTCTCTTCCACACACGTCCATGGTCGTAGCGAAAATGATCCAGTACTAATACAGCCGATCTTTTATAATCGAAGAATACCGTGACGTCATAGCTATTCCTATAGAAATTAACCGTCTATAAACTCGTGGTGTCTATATAGTACTTTGAACGGAACGAATTCTTTTCGTTAAAACATTTCAAAAACTATCAGCCGTTGGAGATTCTTAATTAGTGTTAATCTTTGCTGATCATTTGAGACGACAACGAACGGCTATATGAAATCTCGAATGAAACGGTTAAACAATTATATTCCTTTCATATCTATATAAAGATTACGCACGAATATGAAATTAAGCATTTACCAACGAATTAAGAAAACGCTTATACGTAAAGAAATATATAGATGGAATACATAGACGATCGATGTATAAAATCATATTCCTTTCATACCTATATAAAGATTATTTCCAAAGATTACGCACTGATATGAAATTAATCATTCACCAACGAATTAAAAAACGTTTATACATAAAAAAAATACATAGATAGAATACATATATAGACGAGATATATTATATTTTGTTCTTGTTTATCGTCCAAAGGAATCATTCATATCGCCAATTATTTGATGGGCAAATCATTTGTGTTTACCAAATCTTTATTCAAATAAATATGTTAAATAATTTTCTCCCATTGGTTGAACGTTGATATATTTAGGTAACGAATCGAAAGAAACGGTAAGTCAAAAGTTCTCCGTATTCAAAACACTCTTATCGTTAATGCACCAGATGATCTCTGCTAACGAGAAGTGCTGGTTTCGCTTCGGGGGGTAAGCAAGTCCCCGAGCGAATGAAATTGTATACGCTATCGCTTAACTCGTTATAGTGCGCTGCCTTATGTATAGCGTAGAGTGTGTAGACATTTTTGTAAACATTCGCTTCGGGGGTAAGAGAGCCCACGAGCCGAATGAAATTGTATACGTTATTGCTCGTTATAGAGCGGTCTCCCATATAGCAGAGCGTGTAGACATTTTTGTAAATATATCAAAATATTATTCCCATGTCTTACCTCGATTTAAAACTTAGAACATTTTGTCGCAATCATTTGTGACGCAATACCCTCGATAATAGTCCTGCTTCATGACTGTGTATTAAATAGGAGTCTTTTATATAGTCTAGATCCTATCTCTGCAAATCTAGATTGACTGAATACACATATATAATGTGAAGCCTCAAGAAATAAAGTAACAAAAATGAAGGTTCAGTATTTATTCAAAATATTTTATAGACTAAATTTTAGTCTACCTCAGTAACCCTACATTTTTCTACCCTCTGACGTCACTAATCCGTGTATAAATTACCTATACAGGCGGATAAGTGATTAGCCGGAAGATTTTACAATTTGTATTCTGATTTTACAACATTTACTAAGTTTTTTAATATAGACACCTTTTTTACGCATAAAAAGATTTTGAAGTTTAAGCACATTAGGTCTCTTTGAGAAATATAAAGGTTTGTACAAGGTCCTTTCTAAAGTAAAAATATTCACATCTAAAAATATAATGGAACTCGTCTCCAACATATCATTCCTACAACACAATTTACATTACATTTACATGACGTCTACGATTGGTTCGATACTCGACTCATCGAGACCCTACGACGGTCCCTCCCGGGATCCCCCTCTCACGCCACACCCCCTCGGAAGCGATGACTCATTCTCACACCGCCGCGTGGGGACGCGTCTCCCCCCGAAAGCTATGACTAATTGTAGGGGACGCTATCCTACGCTATAAATATCCTTAATGTTATAAATATCCCTCCTATCAAAATCTTGCTAAAGACAGTCTATATCATCAACAAGGGACGATTCTTAGATTGTGAGGGGTTTAAGGTTTGTCTGTATGTCGAACTTATTGAGTATAGAGTCCCTTCCCAGATTGTGAAGGGTTTTGTACTTGTCTTGGAGTCATACTGATTGACTTTGAGAAACGATTCCCAAATTGTGAAGGGTTTTAAACGTGTCTTACAGACTTATATAAACAACTATAAGAGACGGTTCTTAGAGTGTTGAGGGCCTTATCCGAATTTTTTGTGTCCTAATGAACAACTTTACGGAACGATTCCCAGATTGTGAAGGACTTTGTGCACGTCTCAGACTCTACTGATAACATTAAGAGACGATTTCCATATTGTAAGGGGCTTTGTACGCGACTTTGAGTACTACTGATCGACTTTGAGAGACGATTCCCAGGATAGACCAAACTACCCCGCCTGTTGGACACCAAAACCAGCTTATAGCCCCTCACTGTCTGGAAATCGCTCCGTATACACCAATAGTTGATCATCAAACGATCTTATAGGCGCAAACGAGGAATGTACCCCTATACTCCTTAATGGAAGATAAATAATCGTTCATAGTTCACCAAAATCTGGAAACGAAGCACACTACCCCTTTAGTTGAACACTAAGACAAGCTAAGGAATGCTTTCAAAGTGTTTATATATATTTAACTGATAACAATAGTCTAAACAATATCTACGTATAATACGTATACTTTGAAAGTGATAAGATTTATGAAGTTGATCTTGATATATAAAATCATGTAAAATTTGAAAGAATGTATGTACTTCTACATGATTTGGGGGTTTAACACAAATTTATTATCTGATATCAAGTAACCATGTTATGATATCTAATAAAATTTATCCTTTATTTCGAATTTTAGTAAGTGTTACAATCATATCCTAAGGTAGGCGGTACTGTAAGACACATCTGTAGACTTTATTGTCCAATATCCAATTGTCTATAAAGTTATTTTTGTATTATAATGTCGTCAAACCATTGAACTGTTATATCTTCTCCGCGGTAAAGAAAGGTGATGCCAAATTGCAATGCTTAGCATTTAATAACTTAATTAACGTCTCCGAACTCTTTAGAATCCAACATCTAGTCTAACTGTGAATAAAAAAGGAAGTCTTTTCAATGTTTTTCTTTGAACAAAATCAACAGGGAGGGTAAAACCATTCCGAATAATGGAAAAGACGATTAAGAAATTCATATCATAAATTTAAAAAAAAGTAATCCAACCGAACAGATATTATAGATTAATCCGTTTGGAAATATTCTTCAAGGTTATCATTCAGTATTTGTTTTGTCTTTTAAAATTTCGTTAAATAAAAATCAATAATGAAACTTGAAACGTGAAATTATCAGATGTACGTTGCCTTTGAAGTATTTGTCAGTATTCACAAAAGCCAAATTCACACTCCAACTTACATTTATACTAATCATATAAGCTAACAGACTTGATCAATTCGCAATGTTCATTCTGCCTGCTTTAGGAAAGTTTCAAAATTACGTTTGACTGATTGACGCGTGTCAATGTCCGGTTTTTATCACAATCGTGAATCCAAACCTTTCTGTGGTCACTAAAGTACTCACGGAAATAGAAATAAAATGCTTTTTGGCGTTGATTTCTTTACAACTAGACTAATGTGAGTAATTTTGACAGATGTTCAAATAACTAAATTTTTCCCAACCAATCCTTATGAAATCATTGCGAAACTATATTTCAAATTATCTTTGTTCAGGTAAAACTGCCCAAAATTTTCACATTTTCAATACATTTGGACACCTGCTCTCAGCAATTCGTGTGACAATAAACCTGCAAGGCACTTTTGCAGTTGCACATGCGTTGACACAGCAACTCTGCAATTAGCAACACAAATTATGAATGAACTTGTAAGAATAGTAGTTACTAACATGCGTTTATTTCTGTAAACTCTAAGGAAACCACGTTCTTTTTCACTTATTTTATGGATTTTTAAATATTATAAGATATGAATAGAAGAGGACACACGATGTCAAATTATTGTACATTAAACGATGTATTTAAGCGGGGGTACTGAGATTGAAGATCATTTGCATACTATAGCTTGCATCAGAAACATACATTTCGACATGGGGAAATAATTTCGAGGCGTGAAAATGACACGTTTTTCTCTCCTGTAAATTCATATATTTCGGGGGATTTTACAAAATCTGTCTGAAACAAAAATTGGGAAAAACGATTGTGAATGAATATTTACAATACAAATATCAAGTTTGTCCAACTAAAGAGGTAATCGACAAAAATCATTTCTATTTCCGTGAGTACAATATATAATTACGACGTTGATTAGCTTTAAAAATAATGTTTTCCTTCAACGATCGACACTTCTCAATCAGATTACGTTTTTGCTCAGGTTTGGCACATATGACCCCTGTCAACCCACGTTGCTCTTTAAACATTTAAAATACTAACACAATTTAAAGTCGCTATTAGAAATGACAGTTCCAAACTTAAGTTTCTAATTCAGACAAATCTTGATGAAATGTGTTTCTTTCAGCGCATGAAATCAGACTGATTGTATTCTTCATGTTACACGTTTGATTGTTTAAGGAACAACGCATTGAAGCTAGCTGGGCAGGTAAACGTTTGCTGATAACGAAGTCGGCCTTCTTGTGGAATATTTCAAAAAGGACAAGTCCAATACATATGACCTCCCGACCACTAACTTCTTATCAGGGAGTATTTGTAAATTTAATCTTATTTATTTTTGTAAATGTTAACATGTTTCAAGGATACCAAATGACATACATGTATGGAAAGAAGTATGAATTCGAAGATGTAATATAAAAATGACTTCAAACGTTATCTCTAAATAAACAGTGTTTATTCTGTCTTTTGATTTGTTTTTTTGATTTACGTTCCTGCGGCCATTGATATTCTTTAGAATAACATAGTAAACTAATATCTGACTGCAAAGGTGCAACTTAAAACAAACTGTAAGAATATCAAAATACCTGATTAGAGGCAAAGGGTCATTTAGACCAGTCAGCCGAGGTTAAGTTTTTGTCGAGGTGCGATACGATGAAATTATCTAAAATTAACCACCTCGGATATTGACCTGACAATCGCACCAAGTGGTGTATATACTTATATATGAAAAGTAAAAAAGACGTTTGCGAAAGGTGAACCTTTTTGATCAAGCAATTTGCGACTTAAGTATGAGAATAATACACAGAATAACGCTTACTAATATGCCATGTTTTCAGATGATATCATGAAATCATGGATTGTTCTATTCCGGTGACATTCTGAACGAGTCTAAAGTGAAGAGTACATAAAATATTGCGAGAGCCGCACACACATTTTACCACTTTGTTTACAACGTTGCAATAAAATCTATTTATCAAGAGCCAATAAGAAGTATTATACTCAGGAAAAGCCTCAAACATGTGTCACCCAGGTATGTATAAAGCAGGGGGGAGATTAAGGTTACGGTTGAGAGGAGTTTAGGGGACCATACTTTGTCAGGGAAAGTTTAGAAACAGGAAGTGACAAACCGGCCTGTTAGTAGCAAGCTTCATGTTCTCACAGGTCTCTCCATTGGTCGTTTGAAATGACATGATAAATTTTATATACACAATATATCAACGTCTCTGTCTGATATTTCCAAGCGTGGTTTAGAGAAAAACTTCTGTGAGTAATTCATGTTAAATGACGGCATCAATACGTTTTGCATATGTAACTCTAACAAATCAAGAAGTTTCTTATTTATTTTTTATTTTAGAATATTCGTATAGGAAATGTACAAGAAACAAAAGTTTAGGTTGAGAACATGGAGGATGAATACCATTGAATCTCTGCTGCGCTCTCAGACATCCCCTATTATTACAACTGTAAACAACAATGAATATATATATATATTATATATATATGACAAATTTGGTAGATTAACGGATTATTGATAGAAATTCTAATAACATATTTTGAAACACGTCAATGTTAGACGTCTACATATAAAACAATCTTATTAAATATAGTATATTTGCTACACGACGCTACGCAATCCGCCTAACCTTGTGAAGAAGAATATGATCTTATTTGAATGAAATTGGTATATTAAAGAGTTCATTTCAACGTGACTGAACGCTGTTCACATGACAATTTATACAGCTTTATATATCATATTACTGAAATGACCTTTTTAGAATGTCTGTCTTAAAATTATCGTAAACTTGTTACATACATGTACTGGAAACTCCCTGGCGACAGGCAATGCCTCGTTGGAACTTGAAACCGCCCAATAGCTTTACCTTCGTGAGAGGAGACAAAATAACGACTGTTATCAGATAATCTTACAGTAATGTGCTCTTAGCTACCAGTTCGTTCTTTTGGGGTTGGTGAGATAAGGGTTTATGGCTTACAATAACATTGCAGAGATTATTTCCGTTGGATCATTAGCCAACATTCTAGGTAAAGCCTAAAGCATATCTGAAGGCTTTGTCAACTTCAGCTTTCAAATTACTGTACATTTATCCAGCAATTATCATGACCGCTTTTACGCCTGTGAATGATCTCTATGGGTATATCCATCTCTGTAACTCTCATATATCTTAGAGTCCAACACACACGGTTATTTTATGTTTTGTATTATATTTATATAATGTTTTATCCGAAACTTTTTCCCTATGGAGAAGCAAAACTTATGTTATTTCTGAGACGCATTCCTTTAATTTGATCAAGGACCCTATATACGTATTTAGGGTCCTTGATTTGATACAATGATCTTGTATTAGAATGTACATTGCAGAGATTGAGTTATACTATATATATCTTTTGGTGCATTATATGCGAGTTTGTTATGATTTATTATGTGTATTCCTGTGAACAAGGTCAAATGAGACAGTTTTTAACGTTAATACGTACCATACAACCATAATGATATGCTGATTTATAATCAAAGTATGCCACAGTTTCATCCGTATACGTCAAGAAGGTGACATTTGGATTTTGATAAGTTTCAAGTGCCTGTGAGTTCATAGAGCGCACAAACAGCTGCACATGATAACATAACTTTATTTCATGTCGGAATACTGAACTGGTTAGCCATACAATGATGTTTTTTAAGTAAAAAATCCATCTAAAGAAAGCAACACGGACGATGTTTGACACATCTGACACATGTACTTCAATATAAGTTTTACCATGACGAGCCGAAGACGAGTTGCATAGCACCAAGCGAGAGGCGGATATCTCCCCATGCACCCCGCCTCTGAATGGTATAACGAATTTATCTTACCGAAAGTTTAAACAAAACGCATATCATATGAAGATAAAGAGTAATGAAAACGTTAACTACGTAAGCCCTTTGACTATAGTTTTTTCAAAGCTACATATCGGTTGATCAAAAGTAACCAGCTTCATCATGTGTTCACATTGTACATTCTGGACGCTCAATCTGCACGCTTTTTTCATGCTTTTTATGTGCCGGGGTATAAATGAGAGTGATTTCAGTATTTATTCAGGGTCACGTGGACCAATCAGAGATCGAGATTCTTATATGAGGTAGGATAATAACTCTTGTAGGACTCCTCACAAAACTGATATAGAGTCGAAGTCAACATCAAACGTGGAAATAGTAAGATAAACTACTATTACAGACTCTTTAGACGTAAATTCGTTAAAAAAGGCCTGTCACAAATATTGCTGAACCAACTTTCAACTGTACGGCGCATGCGTATATGACCTGAACTGTAACATTAGACCAAGAAGCTTCCTGAGAAATGTAATCAATATATAACTTTTATGCCTCAAGTCATGGGTGAGTGGTCACAGTAGCCTATTCCAACCTTCTTTGTGGCAATGGTGGTGTTGATTACAATGTGATACCCCAATCGTCAGACGACTCAGTTATCAGACAAAGGAGTTGGACTAGACCAAGCGCTCACCTATTGTTACAATGGACCTAATTAATCCTGATATACCGGGAATATGGACTTGATTACATGGGCAGTCATATCGATGGCTACTTGACAATGCCTGAAATAAACTATAGGAAAAAGGAAAACTGTGCATATCTTTGAATCTTGTCATACATATGTTGTCCCCCGCCGCAACGCGGAACGAGGGACTATGTATTCAGCGACGTCTGTCCGTACGTCCGTACGTACGTGCGGAATCTTGTTAACGCGATATCTCATGCACCATTTCACTCAGAGTCTTCAAACTTGGTGTCAGTCTGCATGACGGAAATACGCAGACATCAGTTTAAAATGGTGACCTTGACCTTATTTTCAAGGCCACCACGGCACTTTGGCCGCTTTTGAAGCTATTGTTAATGGGATATCTCATGAACCATTTCACTCAGTCTTTAAACTTGGTGTCAGTCTACATGACGGGAATACGTAGACACCAGCCGATAATGGTGACGTTGACTTTATTTTCAAGGTCACTAAGGCACTTTGACCGCTTTTGAAGCTCTTGTTAACGCGATATCTCATGAACCATTTCACTCAGAGTCTTCAAATTTGGTGTCAGCTTTCATGATGGGAATATGCAGGCACCAGTTGATTATGTTGACCTTGATCATGTAACAAGGTCGCTACGGCACTCTGACCACTTTTAATGCTCTTGTTAGGACATTTACTGTTGCACTTAAGGTCTTAAAATTTGAGCCAACATGACATGAAAACACAGACACGACTTGTTCATGGTGACCTTGGTTTTTTGTTCAAGGTCATTAGAGAGCATGCTGTCTACCAAATTATAAAAACTCAAAAATGAATTCCGTATACTCGGTAAGCGGCATGTTAGTGGCAAACACTTGTTATACTTGGATTATAACGTGCATTGTACTTAACTTCACTCTCCAAGTTTCCTGCATTCAAAAATTGATTCATACCTTTGGGGCATTTTCCGGGTGGAAATGTGATAAGGAAAAAAAGAAATAATTGTACCTAGTGTTCATATTTGAAACACACGTGAACCTCAAAATTAAACCATTATTCCAAACTTGAAATGTTTGCCTAAACTTCACATTGAATACCCCCTTTTATAGTCTTGCTACATTCACTGAACGAAATTGTTGAATTGGTTTTATATGATTTTATGTTGACAATCTTAAAAACACTATAAGTTATTTTCTTGTAAGGAAATGTAATAAGCCTTCTTGATTTTCATGAACAGGGTACGTAAAAACTTCAAAAGAACATTTCATTAGTAAGCCCTGAAAATTAACGTCGAGTCCAGATATCTGAGTACGAGCAATGTGGTGTAGGGGTTAGCACGTTGGCTTCTTATGCCTAAGGTCGGGCTCGAATCCAGGTGGTCTCATACTGTGCTTTGTCCTCGGGCAAAGTATTTCTTCAACATTTCACTCTCTCTTCCAGGCTGTGTAAATGGGTACCTGGATACTGGGTGAAAGAACACATACGATCACTTCAGCTCCAAGCAGTTGCGTTAAAAGAATCATACTATCAAAGTAACCATTTGGAAAAACGTATTTTTATAAGAATATTTTAGTGTGCACAAATTGTTTTATTATCATTATCATAATTGATGTTGTTGTCGTCACCATTATTAGCATCGAAGATGTTGTCTATGTCATCAACATCATCAGTAAAAAATATGTCAATATTCACATATTAGAAAAACTTCATGACACAGACACAGCAAATAGTTCAATGTTTAATATGACGGATCTACATAGTAAAAACGTAAAAAAATAAAACATTAGTAAGAAATGTACATGGTATATCTTATAAAAAAGAACAGATCCAAAATTACTGACTGGCAGAGTACTCTTTTCGTGATTGAGTCCCTCTTATCAAAATAAGTATACACTTTCAAGCACCGACTATTTCTCATGCACTCAACACAAAGCAAATTACAATTAAAACGTTCTACATAGTAAAACGTATAATGAATATAAAATTAGAAAGAAATATACATTACATATCTTCTATATATACATGTATACATATTCAAAATTTGTGACTGGCATAGTATTCTTTTTGTGATTAAGTCCCACTAATCAAAAATAATTAAGCACATCTAAGCACCGACTATTTCTCATGCACTTAACACAAAACCAAATTACAATTAAAACGAAACAAAACCCAGAAACTGACAAAGCCTTGCGATTATGTCCCTAAACAAAGATGGCAGAGTTGAGATAGGAGGGGATAATTCCGTATCTTTTACGTGAAATACATAAAATATAGAAAAGTGATAAATGTATCCCATGCTTGACAGTTACAAAGAGATGGTCGTGTCATTGTTTGTCAAGTAAACATAGCCTCTAAGGTCATAAGAGAACACCCGGTCAAACTGACACACGAGATCGATGGTGAAATGGTCCATTGTGATGGTGTAGCGTTTAACTTTCAGTTCGTTACCATGGCAACTTCCAGTAAACAGGAAATGGCTTCCAATACGTTTTCCCTAACCAACACATATTGCGTGAAAGACGTTCTCTTAGGAACATAGTCACATGGTTTGTTTCTGGCGTGAAATGAAAACGGTAGACGAAACATTGCTGTTTAGACAGAAACAAATAAATGTACAATACAACAGGAAAAGCGCTAAAACACTATACGCATTAAATGTGAATAAAAGCATAAATCTCCCTAAACATCATGAATTATCAAAAAAAAAATATATACAGTAAATGGCTTGCAAAAGGATTTTCAGCAAGAAATATTAAATCAGAATTCAATTTAAAAAAAGGTCTGAGTTGATGCTAGAGAAGTTGACAATAAATCAATACATCAACATTGTCCTATAGAACATCACATGCATCAATTGTTTAGGTATATAATTGCGCTTATCCAACCACAGCATTCCTCATTGTCCACAATGTATACGTTGCCAATTTATTCATCAATTTCAAAATATTTATATATCCTTTCAGACACTCTAGATAACCCAAAATGTCACAACTCCACAGCACGCTTCAACCACTCCTACGGCTGGTAAATGTTTATGTCGTGACCTGTAGGACTAATGAAAAAAATACCAAAAAAATGTTTAAAAGAATGTTCCCCTTGACATCGTGAAAATATTTACACTGAATTTCAAAAACATGTTTAAAGCACACCAACATTTCGTTAATAATAAGAAAGCACAGTTAATACGTCATACCATAATGGTAATACAACAACACTAGGTGAAGTTCAAATATCTGAATAAGAATTTTGAATCCTTTAGTCTTCGCCTTCACGAAGCTCTAGTGAGCCTATTGGCTTCCATCGAGCAGAAGTGTAGACAAGAAATCGTGAATTTCACAAACAGGTGTAAAGACAATCATCTATTATTCAATGTGTCAAATACTAAAGAGATGGATATGTTATAGATATACCCACACTTCCCAAGGTGTATCACCTAATACTCCTGTTTGGTTTGTGGGGCTCCAAGGCGCAGCGTAGCGGAGCACAGGGAACTCGATTCAAACAGGAGGTGTATTAAGTGATGCAGCGAAGGAAGTGTGGGTATAGCTGACTTGTACCCAACTCAGGTCGATTCATATTTGACGTAAAAGAGAATAATTGCGGTCTAAAAGCATAAACTCACTTCTTTACATCAAAACTCGGTACAAACTAGTACTAAGTTAATTTGAGCATAAACAAGAAAATACTTTTAAAAGGCATGCTTGATGCCACATAGGTAGATGAAGGGGATTGTGATTAGTCGACCAATTTGGGTGATTAGTGAAATATACAACACTGGATAACATCACTAATATTAGCACGAGTATTTATCAATCAATCAAAGTTAATTTCACAAAATTAACTTCTATCAACACTAGTTAATGAAAGTTATGAATATTTTTACATTTATCAACGGTTGTTGGTATACTTCATATCAAACGACACGAGGCTGATATTCTATTTATCATCCAAATTCACTCTTTTTGACATCAAAGAAAAAAAATGTACATCTCTGAACACAACAATACTAGATTTTCAAGACAGTGATTTCATTGCATAGTGACGTTACTATGTTTATGATGTTATGGAATTGTGATGTAGTTACTTGATGACGTAAAAGCACTGTGTTGCCATGTAGCGTTGACAATGACAGGAAATTGTGCAAAACGTGCTTCCAAAACGATATCTTCTAGCATGATTGTTAATTATTAACAGTAGTATTAGAGATAAAAAAAAAAAAAATACTTTCCGATGATCTTACGGGATTTTAACCCAGGTCGGATATCCGCTGAGCTAATCCGGCCTTATAGTAAACGTATGGAACTAACGATATACATGTATGTCATATTCTAAATATAGCACGCGTCATTTTCAGTAGCTCTGATTATAAATACATGTTTTCAACGTAAAACTTTAGTGACATCGTTAAGTATGACTTGAAACGTGGTCGTAAATGCTCTACCTATTAGTAAACAGTAGTCTTATTTCGATGTCACCATCGTACTTACAAAAACATTAATTTTAATTCGCCAGGCGAGCCCAACGTGAAATTAAATCGCGTTGGTTACAATAAAAAGTGGATTCTGCGATTATTGAATGCGAAATAATGCTCTCATCTGGAACAAATGCAGACTCTTCTTCATATGAAGATGTTTTTGATGGAGTCAATGTTAACATTTATCAGCGCCTAGAAAAGAAAATATTATTTCTCTTTTAATATGACATTTAAAGCGAAATCATATTCCACAGTTTAATGTGCCAAATATTTTGTATTACCCACTTGGCGATTAAACGCATTTTTTGCTACAGCTCTGTTCATTGGTCATTTGATTTGGATACAACACATGTGATTGGCGCGGCTTCCCTTTGAAAATATCAACAGCAATAAAGAGAAAATTCAGAAAAGTTTTAGAAAAATCAAAACATAACTGCTTGGTGCCTTTCTTTTATATTGTCATTCGTGCTCAATACTAAGAGTTATTTTTGCATTAGAGCTGTACTTGACTTTACAACCTTACTTAAGGGTATAGTCTACCCAGTAATAAAAGTTTCAAGTTTTAACAATAATACCTCGATGGGAGTCAAATCTTATTAGAACGTGACGCCCCGCCCACGCCGGGCCTATCGCCACTTGCATATCTACCATAATGTCTGGAGACAAACTTCCTTCAAACCAAAACTATTTATGTCTTAAATTCTGTTTATAAAAATGCCAGAAGTAAGTACAATAACATCTTAGAAAATACTCTATTTTTGAACTTTATGAAACGGTGAGTCGTTTTTGTTTGCGGATTCGCTTTGATGGATGTGACTCTACCAATATACCGAATGTGATATGCAAAACAGTGTGATCCCAAATATAACATTGTTGCATTTTCAAAACGAACCGAAACCTTATATATCTTAAATAGACCAACCACTGTTAAAAATAATGTATGTTGAATTATTTGACTCTTGATAAGTGTTGTAAAAATACGGAGATTGATAATAACTTAGTGGTAGAGTGTCCACTCGTCACCCGGAAGACCGGGGTTCGATTCCCGGTCGCGTCATACCAAAAGACGTTAAAAGGTGGGAGTTTTGCTGTCTTGCTTGACACTCAGAATTGTAAAGGCAGAACAACGATTTAACTGACTCTGCACCGTGGCTGCAGGGTGCCTAGGCACGAAATAAATTTCAAAAATTTTACTTGTACTGAGGATAATAAAGTGTTAAAGTGTTATAGGTTATCCACCGTGGCGTCTATCTTTTCATAATAGAATAATATCATACTAAGCCTTGTTGCGTCATTTTATAGGGTTTTGAAATAATCAATACTACATATATGTTTATACAATAATAATTAGCTTGAATAAATCGTCATTGAGCCATCGGATAGCTAAGCTTTCGGAATATACAAAAATTGAGTGTATTTTGTGAATATTTGTATGTTTAATGACCGACGAAAAAGGTGTCATTACACGTTGAAAAATGATCATTAGGTGAAACATCTTCCGTTCTGCTACGTCATAGAAGGTAGACACGCTCGGGACATGCTTCAGTGACTACAGATTCTGTTCGCCGAGGCTAATTCGGCAGTGTGTTTTAAAAGCCGTATATAGGCAGGTTACCGTCCGATTTCGAAAATTCAAAGTTGAATCTAATTCAAATTGCAAGCCCCTATTTATGAATCCCGAAAGTGGCCATAGGCCAATTGAGTCCCCTTTAAATCCCCTTGAATTTCGGTTCCACATTAAATACCCCGATAGGACTGTCCCTTTAAGCCGAATGCCTTCAATAACTATCTTAATAACCAGCCGACGAAATAAATACAGCGGCAGAACCCCCTATGAAAGAATGCAGGGGGTCACTATATTTTACAACAGATTTTCGAATGATGAACTTTCGTTGGCTGAAAGAATTACCATATAGAGTCATGAATACCCCTTTGACAGCGCAACGAGGCATTTGGTTCAACAGATTTTAGCGTATGTGGGTAGCTTACTGGACATGAACACGCTGATGTAGCTGGGTGATAAAGTGATAACACTAAGCCATGTCAGGTGATGCAAAGCTATCAGAACGTCTTCTATATACAAACACATTATTCCTCAACCAACTAAAAGTTGCGCTTTGTTGTAATTGTTTGCTTTCATCTAAGTCCGGTTCGAATCCTTTAGAACGGAGTAGTGTTTGCACGTATTCCAAGGCTCTGTTGTTGACATGTGAGAGACCCCCTTGTCCTAGTCTGGCCCAGCTAAGAACCAGGCCGGTTCCTGCATGTCTCACAACATTATCCACGTAGATAGACTCGTATTTTCGTGGTATATGTTCAGCTACTTCTAAACTCATCACCCAATCATAAACCGGAAGTCCGTACTGCGGAGCTGTTAAATCCAAAAACTTCACAGCACCGCCACTCGTTTCCGGTCCATACGGAGCTCCATCGTAGGCGTCGTAGAGTTGTAACATATTTGATCTGTCCAGAAATCTTTTGTAGTCTCCAGGACCATCCCCAAAACTAGCGACCCGCTGATCTTTGAAAAAAATCGAAAGGTGCTGTGCTAGTTTCTTATCGAATGCGTGAGAGCCACTGTTGTTGAAGCTGCTTTTCTTGCACCACCCTCCTGTGGCGGAAACCGATGAAGTACCCTGTGATGAAGCAGGAGACATACTTGTAATTATTATTGTTGGGAAACAGGTACTTTTTCATCCACTCATTATATTACCATTTTAAAGCATTGCTTGCTTCCAAAACACACACCTCAATCATTTAATGTTCAATACTTACAACACTTAAAAAAACTTCAAAATAAACCAGTGCATATATTAACATTTCAATGTAACGCTGTAATATTCAGGTGTAAGTAAAGGGTGGAGGTTTTGCTTCCAAAATACACCTCATTATCTAAATGCTGAAAATACACTTCAATATTCACGTATGTCACACTAAGCTACTGAAGGTTGAAAGGGTGTCGGGGTAGATCATTCTCGCTGGTATGGTTGTTCTGAGTGGGACAACATGTGTTCAATCCATTTTTTTAGTTAAAAAAGTTTCAATCAACAGAAAATATTACCTGATTAAATTTCTTTTTTAAGTCAATCATGTCGCAGCTCAAAATGGCGATCTCCTGTTTTACCCCATTAAGAATCTTTGACAGTTGATTTCTCTCTAGTTTGAACGCCTCTGCAGACTGACCCCCGCTTGAATCCTTGATTACAATCTCCTTGGTTCCCCTCAGGGCTTCAATGTTATAGACATTGCTGGTCTTCATCACATAGATGTTGGCCAGTCCAATCACACAGAGCACGGAGGCTATGATAACTGCTGGGCGGAGTCGCGACATCGTCTTTATCTGTAATAGGGAGGTTATCAGTTATAATAACTGCTGGGTGGAGTCGCGACATCGTCTTTATCTGTAATAGGAAGGTTATCAGTTATAATAACTGCTGGGTGGAGTCGCGACATCGTCTTTATCTGTAATAGGGAGGTTATCAGTTATGATAACTGCTGGATGGAGTCGCGACATCGTCTTTATCTGTAATAGGGAGGTTATCAGTTATGATAACTGCTGGGTGGAGTCGCGACATCGTCTTTATCTGTAATAGGGAGGTTATCAGTTATAATAACTGCTGGGTGGAGTCGCGACATCGTCTTTATCTGTAATAGGGAGGTTATCAGTTATAATAACCGCCGGATGGAGTCGCAACAACATGTTTATCTGTAATAGGGAAGTTTTCAGTTATAATAACTGCTGGGTGGAGTGTTGACATCGTCTTTATCTGTAATAGGAAAGTTATCAGTTATAATAACCGCCGGTTGGAGTCGCAACATCGTGTTTATCTGTAATAGGGAGGTTATCAGTTATACTAACTGCTAGGTGGAGCAGCGACATCGTCTTTATCTGTAATAGGAAAGTTTTTCAGTTATAATATCTGCTGGGTGGAGTCGCGACATCGTCTTTATCTGTAATATGAAAGTTATCAGTTATAATAACCGCCGGCTGGAGTAGCAACATCATGTTTATCTGTAATAGGGAGGTTATCAGTTATGATAACCGCTTGATGGAGTCGCGACATCATATTTATCTGTAATAGGGAGGTTATCAGTTATAATAACTAATAACTATAAAAGTTTCGCAAACCAGATTTGCTTTGCAATAAAGGTAATGGTTCTCAAGTTATTTTGTTCAGAACATAGTATACGAATGGGCGTTTTGCAGTTCATTTTGTGTTTATTATTGACCTTTGACTTTCAAGGTCACACAATTAATGAACACTTTTTATTGAGTATAACAATCATGTATTGATTAAAAGTGTTCATAGTTAGAAGAAAGCATTTTCGCTAAACCATGCTAAAGTCATGACCTCGCTGTGACCTTGACCTTTGACGGATTGTAGCCAAAACCTTTTCAAATTTTTTTATTCTTCCAAGGATGATGTATACCATGTAAGAGCTTCATAGCACAAACAAAAATTAAGTTATCGTGTTTACAAGGAATTCTTAGAGTGATTACACAGCTTGTGACCTTGACCTTTGACCTTGAAAGTGAACGTGTCAAAATCGTTCCCCCGAGGTATGAGGAGTAAGTTATGAATACGAGTTCTGGAAAGCTTAGTGGAAAAATGTTATAGCTAGTTATAATTACGAGTGCGGCGGCGGCGGCGGCAGCGGTGGAAACAGCCAATGAAGACATTGAGTTCAACGGTTAAAGAGACACAGAGTATGTTGATAGGATCACATATGTCAAATTTTGAAATCGATGTTATTACATCGGGAACCACTAACTGTTACTGAAAATAACAACTTAAAGATCAATCAGTACATTAGAGCGAAAATACGGCCATTCAAAGTCGGGATTTTGATCGAAAACCGGACAATGTGGCTCGAGTGGCGCGCGCAAATTCGCCAAACGTAATTTTGAAACCTTGTCATAAGCTGACAGGAAGATATTTTCGATTCGATAGCGTTAATTAGGTATTGTAACTAATAGGTAGATTAATTAAATGCATAATTTCGAATATTAAACGTATTTGAGATGTTTTCTTGATTTTTCCATAAAATCAAGCATTTTAGAGATATTATGCATAAAAGGATATATTTGAAAGTCCAGTGATGAAATATGAACTTCAATCAGCATATTAGATATTTAGTAGCTTATCAAAACCAAATTAAGTTTTAAGAAAGATACTTTGTGTCACTTTAAGATATCGCATTAACAAGAATCGGGATGTACGGACGTACTGGTGCCGCTGATCATACGAGCATAATAAACGTTGCATGATCACTCGCACAGGGAGCGTGTGTAGACACAGCGCATGATAAGATCATGTGCATAATGCGCAGCATGTTAGATAGACATCACAAGGTCACAGTTCGGGTTGGTGGCGTCACACGTAATACTATATTTTATCTTTTGGCAAAAAAACGGTCAAATGGACTCTTATGGAATCATTCCGGTCACAAATGATCAGAACTGATCTTACCAATCCACAATAGTCTGCCTTCGCACGTATAACGTTGGAGGTTCATAGGTCGCAGAAAGGTCGGCTGACGCGACCCTCAACCAGACCTTTCTAGACTCAGTATAGCAGTGTAACGGATAATAGTGAGGCTAGGTTTACTTAGACTGAAATGATGACGTCAGGGAGTGAGGGATTCAATGTGAATGACGCATTCATTAAACGCATTCTCTCTCCACAGAGGCAGATCAAGTCATGAAATGTTGATACAGCCTCTGTGCTATTACGCCGACTTTGTGAGATATAATGGGAGATGCCTGATTGGAGGCAATCAAAGTTAATTGTGCAATCAGCAACGCTGTTCTAAATTACCATTATGTCTACTGAATCTCGGCAAAAGCGTTGTGATATGAGCCACCCTTTCCTTTCGTTGTAGTTTGATAAAGAATTTTTTCCGCGATGAGAAACTGCCTGTAAGAGAGTAGGATTCCCCCCCTAGACAAATTTCCCCCCAGAAAACGGGCTATATAGCAAAACTTCCCCCGGAAAACTGGCTATATAGCCATGCTTCCCCCGGAAAACACACTATATAGTAATATTTCCCACCAGGAAAATCCACTATATAGCCAATTTTCCGCTTTATAGTCAGATTTCCCCCCTGTAAATTGAAGACTTTAGGATTATAAGGGTTAAAGTCAACCACTGTTCTTGTACATTTTGTAATGCCACACGATTTTAAACTCCTGGCTCAGTGTGTGTTGCATTGAAGAGTGCTGATTCCGTCTCTGTTCATTTACAAACACAAATCTCCGAGTTTTGTGTCTTATTTACTAGTTCATTTATTTACAATTGTTTACTTTTCGACCAAACGCTAAAAAAGTAGCACATTGCACAGGTACAATTATTTTAACTTAAATTATTTACTACATGATTTTTTAAAGCTAAACATTTTATATAGCCTTCTAATGTGTTGTTATGTTATTGGTTGTATTGCTTTGGGGGATTTAAGGATGTCTATGTACATGTGATGTTCCAAAGGCATTAATTGGAAAGGTTATACAATGTATACGGAATCAGCACAACTATATTTCTGAAGTCGGTTTCTTTCACAGCGGTTGTTCCCCTTATGATCAGTATTCATTTCACTATGTTCATAATTGAATAATTACATATTCAAACTTACTTTTGGATAAACTAAATGTTTTAACAAGCTTACCATTAAATCAGATTACACGTGTCATTGTGGTTATTTATGCGAGAAAGCGTTTCGTTTGAGTGTCATTTATACACAGAAAGACAATCTTCAACCTTTTAAAATACATATGCCACTAACTTAGATTACGTGTAACTAATAGCAAGAAGCCACGAAATAGTTTGGTAAAATCAGTCAATATATTAAGCAGTTGAGCAATTTATGTTAAAAAGCGAACGTTTTATCTGCTTTATTTGCTCTGTAAATATATTCTACCATTTCTGTATTATATTGATAATATTACTTGAAATCCATGTAACATGTATATTGTTTTAACCCTTCCGTTCTATATTTTGTATCAGGCTGTATCAACATTTCATGATTTGATCTGCCTCTATGGGGAAAGAATGCATTAAACGATGAGGCAATAAATCAATACATTGATCGCTCTGTTAGTGGCCATATCCACCATGATTTAGCTTCAAAACATACGGCGATGCGTGAGTTGTATGACATATGTTTGACATGAAGCATTTCCAACAGGAGTCCGACGGTGGCATAATGACTTCCTTTACGGACGGACGGACGGACGGACGGACGGATGGATGGATGGATAGATAGATAGATAGATAGATGGATAGGTAGATAGGTAGAAGGATAGATAGATAGATAGATAGATAGGTAGAAGGATAGATAGATAGATATATAGATAGATAGATAGGTAGATAGATAGATAGATAGATAGATAGATAGATAGATAGATAGATAGATAGATAGATAGATAGATAGATAGATAGATAGATAGATAGATAGATAGATAGATAGATAGATAGGTAGGTATAGGTAGAAGAATTAAAGGGCAATATTAGGTCATAACGACATGCGCCCAGAAAATTGTTAGAGTTGAACAAGATAAAAAGGCTTCTTAAAATTTAAAAAGAAAAAATTAAAGAAAGAAAAAAAGATTAAAGATTTATATGTGATATGCAATCATATTTGCTCTTTGGACTCCGCCAAACAAATCACTTCCGTTAACTTTCCCAGATAATAAATACATATTCTATCAGACTTTCCAAAACAAATTTTGATACACTAACACATAGTAAAAAGCTTATCTTCTTATCAAAAAGCTTTTCTTGTTTGCAAAGATATGCGGAATCAGTCACGTACGTGCTTCGAGGGCTTGACCGCAGGAGTTTCGAGCTGTGAACCGAAACGAATGTCTATTAAAGTTTTCCCCCAAATACCAAACACACATTAAAGTGACATTGTAAAAGTGTTACTTTTCGAAGGTCCTTAACCAAACAGCTGCATCTGAAAAGATCGTTCCTTGTATTCTTTAGTTCAAATGTCGTTCCTTGTATCTAGGTGCAAATGGTCCTCTGAGCGTCACATGCATCTCCTAATAATAATAATAATAATAAGTAGTTTTGTATTGCGCCAAAATACTCCAATCACGCAGATGTGGTTGCTCGTGGCGCAGCTTTACACGTGGTGGTATTTGTGAAACAAATGGGTCTTGAGCTCTGACTGAAATGTGTCTAGTGATGATGCCTTCTTGAGAGCTAACGGCAAAGAATTCCACAATGAGGCAGAAGTAAAAGAGAAAGACCGATGTCCATAAGTTTTCAAACGAGCTTTGGGAGGGACAAGCTGTGAGTTATCTGTATATAAAGCATGGTAACTCTTGTGTCTCTGCTTATATCAATCATTCTAGATCAAATAATCTAAGTAAAGGGGTTTCTTTTATATGTATTATCTCGATCATTTGTATGACAACCAAACAGAAAGAGCGATGTTTTCAAATTGTCTAGACTAGCTTCCAAACGAACAGCCAAAATTATGCCAGCAAAAGAATGATATGATATGGATATTCATCGTAAAGATTTTAAATTGAATATTATAAAAGAAATTGTAGTAACCATCAGTCATTTCATTCAAAGAAGGTGCCCAAACGTATGGATGGCTGTGAATAACGATATTATACAAATATAAAAAAATGACATCTAAAATGACAATTGAAGATAAACAACTACTGCAGATGATTAGTCTTTGAGATGTAAATCATCGCAATTAGACAAATCGGTTATTGAACTATGAAGTATGACACCATGCTAAAACTAAAACGAAATCCGAAATTATCTGAAATTTTAGTATGATACAAAATTAATGTGGCTGGATACGCCTTAGAGATTGTACAGATCTCATCAACACAATTTGATGATCGCGGTTTTATGTCGAGTCAGGTTGAACTATAAAATACCAAGAATCTTACACTAAGATAAGAAAACAACCGATTCGGACCAACACAGTGTGTAGTTACTGTTCCTCCAATCGTTTAACTATCGGCTGATTTTTATTTGTTTACCACGAGAGTGCTTGACAGCCTTCTGTGTGAAACATTATGAGTTTGAACGCAATATCTGTTACTTTGTATTGAATGTACCCCAACGCGGATCGTTTGTCATATGAATATTGGAAACAACTCAACAAAGAGAGCAATATGTCATGCTTAAATTACCCAAAGGTAGAAAAATCCATAACATTATTATCTTTGCGGTCACCTTTGTTCTCTCCGTTGAAGGTTATGGTATTTCTTCTTTCTATACTATAATATTTTGGAACAGCATGTATTGATTATATTCTTTGATCGTAAAAATTTCTGAAATAGTTTTGTTCAGAAATAGTAAATATATGTCAAACGGAAATGAAATGACTACGGCTATCAAAAATGTATTCAGCCATCATCTCCAATCTATAATGAATTTATTTCCAGTTTTACTTCCTGTATTATAATTCTTAGACACCATGTTTACTATATGTCGCTCTTGTCATGATCCTGTTCATATATTTTTTTGTTGGAGCGGTCTTCACATAAGCTCACATGAGCTTGTTGACCAATCCAGTTCATGTATCTTTTCATGGAATAAATACGTTTAAACCACAAATGATGTCTTAAAGGTATCACTAATTCTCTAAATCGCACCATATTCATATACTAAAGTGACTGTGTGCGATTTCCTCAAATTCTATTGTCAGTTGTAAAATCTATATTTCAGTACTTAACATGTATCAAACCTGAAGTACATTTGGTGTATACATGCATGCATATAGAAACTTTTACAAATTTAATTGACAATTCCCTGCAACCACTAGTTAAGCATCTGTATCTCATCATACTTTATAATATATAAATACTATAATATTAATATTATACATTTGCTATTACGTGAAATAAACACTAGAATACAGATTACTTTATGTCATGCTTCCGAAGTAAGAGATCTACAGCTGCTTACCAAAGGTTTGTTTAACTACTTCTAAACTCAGTGTAAATATAATGTACTTATGGTGTTCGTTTGAGTTCGACTTATTCAATCAGTATTGTACCAAAAGATAGGATTTTTACAGTAGATAAAGAAACATCAGGTTCCCATCACATACGGCACGATGATACTTTAACCCTGTCTCAAAATATTACATTTGTTATCTAGATTGGCAATGGTGCGTGTTCACATGCATGATTTCATTATTATAAAGTTAGTAATAAAATAAGTAAAAATAGCGAAAATCTTTTTTTCTGCGAAGTTCCGCTACAGTTGGAACATGTTCAAATGCATGATCACAAAAGCAAAATCTTATTTGTTTTCACTGCAAATTGGAGGTGGTTTGAGTTCATGCTCGTCGACTTGTGAAATCATTCGGAATACAATTGCAAATATTATATGCGTTTTCACAACAGTAGTACCGTTATGAATGATCGGCGGAAACTCATCTTCTCACGGCTAGGTGAAAACGTATCGAGCTACTCTCCTCGTTTAGACCTTGCCATCACATCATAGAATACATGTGATCCGGAGCAGCGACACCTATCGTGATCACGAGTTTTTTTCATGTTTTCTATAAGCACCGAGAATGCAGAAAAAATAAACATTAATGTTTCACTCAAATAAATTTAATAGAAAAATACACAAGGCATAATTTCACATTTGGCTATGAATAGGATTAGTTGATAAATTATCGCGCATTTATTTTTCACATGATATCCAAAACTGTTCTATGTACAAGAAATAACTTTTACATATGGTGTACGAAAAAGAATTCCTTTCAACACGATATTGAACGTTTATATAAAATATACATTTGAAAGATAAAAAAATCATGTTATTTATAGCAGTAATTGTTTTCACTGAATACGCATTTTCGTCCTTGTCCACGGTATTTTTTAAAACATGTAACAATCCTTATCAAATAAACACAAAAGTTTAAATATTTTCAATGCTAGAAAATTGAAACCTAAGGGTGGTGCATATATATACTTACGCCGAAATATCGATAGATCACACACTCCATTATTAGCTGGATTTGAAATACGTTCCTGCATGGAATTTTAAGAAAAAGAAAGGCGGTCATTATGATGTGTATTGTCATTTAAGATTTACCTAATGCATGAAATTATTTATTTTCAAAAACATGTCCTCGTTTAGTCAGTGGTAATGTATTGCTGCACGATTACCCGACAGCCGAAGTTCATTGAAGAAGCTGTCTTCTGATTGGACCACTCTACTTCCGTGCAGTGGGTTTCAAGCACGTAAATTACAGCCAATGATGTGAAGGGAGGAACGGAAAGGTCTATGAACTTTTGAAGATGGTGGATACTGTATGCTTGAGTTGGTTTTTTTTTTCATATGCTTATTTCCAAATACCCTACCACTTCGTTCCCAACTCATAATAACGCATCAAGTAATCAATTCCGTTTAGCCTTTCTAACTTCTAAAATTTATTTATTTCTAGCGACATTAATACGAACATTAATAAACCTTGTTGGCGATTTCTTTTGTCATTCATTCCCGCAAATATCCCTTCATTACAATACAATGTCCGTTTCTATAATTATTGATTAGGTTATTAAGCGATTAAGAATATACAATTATTAAATATACTATCAGATAAGTGGAGACTATATAATTCAGGTAGATTATTGGAGTTAATCTGTAGCAATATACAGAGATATGTATTATCTGTGCATTACTTATATTGACGTATTGTTTTGTAAGGATGCGCGGTATTATCGATATATCTGTATATTGCAATACATATATAGAACGTCATTCTAGTGCATTTTTTCGTTTGTATTGAACGAGTAGATGTCACAAAGAGCAAAGAAACAACGAGTTCGCAGAACGAGTTGTTTCTTTGCTCTTTGTGACATCTACGAGTTCAATACAAACGAAATAATGCACTAGAATGACGTTCTATATTTATTACATACCCTTTTTTTGTTTAATTTACTTCAAATAAATCCGTACACGAAAGAATGTTTACATGTTGTCTTGACCTAATTAACTACTCCGCCAACCCTTTCACGAAATATTACGTCATCACATTCCTCCACCTATGACGTCACATGGAAATAGAGTGCACACAAAACTGTAATGAATATTTGGAAAAAAACAGACGCAAGATGCTTAAAACTTCTTTAATGACACTTGCATATCACTTGCACGTATATCAACATTTCATTCGAATACAATATAAACATTCATAACTTTTAACATAATTCGTTGACATTTTGCAAAGTTCGGTCACAACGTATTCAAACGTGAACGTGTGAACATGGAGAGATGACGTTACAGAACAGTTCAACGAGAGGAAATGAACATTGAAAAGTTGTCACTGAAAATGACAGCGGTTTTGTGCGATGAGAATCACAAGATCCGGAACCGGGATACCTAAACCCTTCGCCCTTCATTGTTTTCCCTCAGGTAATTTGCAAACTTCGTGATTACACTTGTTGTTTTCTTGACGGTTTTGTCGATGTAGCTAGTTTTTGAGATCGATATTTTCGTTACGATCGGCGAAGTGTAGCCTAATTTAAATTAAGTTGTTAATAGTTTTATCTATAAATGTGAGCAATGTAAATTTATCATGATATAAACACTCAGGAATGTCTGAATCAAAATTTGTGCGTTTGTTTACATTATTGATATGGGTTTTTTCCTGCCGTAAATTTCTATAAATAGCTGACATGACACCTACCTCGCTAAGAAAGTAGTTCCGTGAGAAGTGCAATACGGAGTGTAATACGGAATGAGGAGTGCAATACGGAATTCGTTGTATTTCATTACGTATTACTATCGTAAGATTACATGGGTATGTAATAAAACATGATACGAATCGGTACACACGTCTGAAAATATCCAATATATCGAACATTCTAAAATAAGCAAGTTCTATCTAAAATTGCGTCAAAACACAGATTAATTAACATGATTTACGGAAAGTTCGAAACAAAGTGCGAAGTTGTGTTGTGAAAATAGCTCAAATATGTATACAGATCATAAAAAAACGACTCATAGCTGAGCAATGTTGATCGTTGTTGATGCTCATATGTAGACAAGATAACATGCACATTCTTTAATTTGAAAAAATACCAATATATTGCAACACGTATTGCAATACGCTTTCCTGTATCGGAATATATTGCAATACAGAAATGAATAACGATATTACCTATCCTTATTGTTTTGTGCGTGAGTGGCTTTAAGGATATTGAATCAACGACACATTAACTCCCGTTGTTTTTAATAAAAGCTCGACTATAAATTGTTAATGTTAATGACCCGGTGATGTATTTGAATGAATGTGAATCTAATATGACTAAATATGACAGTTGTTTGAAGGTGTTCACCAATGCTATAGAGAAAAAACGTTTTTTCCGAAGTTTTGAACCCTGGTCACATAAATCCTCTAACAAAACTGTTGCGGGTAATTGTTAGCAATATAATACGGTTATGTAAACTTAGAATGAATCCTACCTTCTTCAATTCAATTTCACGCTCTCCCTTCTTTTTCTGTAATGCTAGGATGCTTAAAAAGCCAATCCGAATTACACGATATAATCATAAACATACTCAGGTAGGTGAACAAAACAAGGTGCATAATGAAATACATTGGTTGCAACTATAACGGCGAGCTTCCTATCGATTCAGTAAGTATTACCCTCGCATCCATTCTCTCTCATTCTCTCCACACAAAGCCCTTCATAGTCATATTCGCTAGATCAAACTAATATGACGGGATTATGACCGTGCTGCATATTTGTGTAGAGAATGCGTCGCCTCATATTAATCGCCAAATATTCTTTCCTCATCAAAAAACTGTGTATTGCTTGATCGCTTAGCATCAACTTAATCCTGATGATATTAGTCCAAACAAAAGTATATGGAACTGTCAATAAAACTTGAATTTTATTGACAATTAACTCATCATGCAGCAAATATGAGCACTTTTATTTATCGATTCTGATATGGGTGAAATAATGAGCGCTGACTGGACGAATATCTATTATAACAACCAGCGAGATGGTGATCACAGATATTCAAGAGGTCTAAATTATGTCATACACACCTCGTGGTCATCAATCATACTGGTTTGCATTTTAAAAAGAAATATCAACCTTACGTTAATTCTCTCCCCACAGAGACAGCTCAGTCATACCCGAGTAGCCTCTGTTCTATTACGGCTAAAACATAGGATAGAAAGGTAGAATTCGGATTGGAGGCAATCGAAGTTAGTTGTGCAATCAGCGACGCCGTTTCAAAAGTGGTCATTCGCAAAACCTCGGCTATTTCCGTGTCCTTCGGCAAAGCTTTCGTCGAAATTTAACATCCAGAGGAGATAAAAAAAAAAGATTCTACAAAACATCGCTTTTTACCTTTTCATTAGTTTTTATTTGGTAAATTATTAAAATTTATCATAAAACAAATAATAATTTACACAATTATAAAACAGTATATATCTTTCTAATCAAAAACCATATCCTTATCTGATTTTCAAATATTTTCTTTCTCACACTGTTAATGAAAAATTTACATATAGGCATGATACTTTCCATGTCATTATACGACTGTATAGAATTCCCTAAGTCGTGGACATCCAAAAGGTGATTTCATTGGCTGCAAATAAGGGAGCTATCTCAAGTTACAACGTTTTGCCGCTAGTGCAATCTGCCGGAACCCCAGGATCTTGGCGTAATAGAACAGAGGCTAACTCGGGTATTACTGAGCTGCCTCTATGGGAATAGAATGCCACACGTTAAGCTAATGAAAAGTTGCTATAATGGTTTAACACGTATAAGGGACTGCAACCAAACTCGATTATACATTCTGCAACCACACCCAAGGCTTCAAGGAAATAATTGATTTATAGTAAATCATTTTAGCTGTCAGAATATCTTCATTTCAATATTTTTAAAGGAAAAGGTTGCATTTTATTGATGTTTTAGATACCCCGTCATTCGGACCCTTCAATTACTCTTAGACCCATATTTTAAACATGATACCTCAAGGTCCCTGAACCCCGTTTTTGTCCACAAAGTTTTCAGCTTTAACACTTAAACATGAATGGAATCCTGCTGGTGTCATCGAACCTTACATTGTAAGAGTTATCACATTTTGTTTCATTTCAGATGTGCCTTAACAAGTGAGCGTCACTTGCTTTAACAAAATCGATATAAACCACTTTATATTTCACTAGCAGAGAGTAGGTATCATTTATCGGCAAATTAGAGACATAATAACCCCCCCAAAAATTCATGCAGCTCTGCAAAAAATGTGCCAAGGAAAAAAGCTTACACAGAAAAGACCTGTTAATTGATTCATGTGGCCTAAATTGAAACCTTCAAATTATCAAATTTCTCTTTTCTGACATTATGCACTTCCCACAACTACTGGCGTTTAATATGAACTTCATAACAAGATCATATAATCAATTCAAGTGAATCAATAAGCAGAGAAAACACTTACATTCTCAGAGCCTAACCTTCGGGAACTTCGGGAGAGGTGTATGTGAAATGGGGACCACAGTTGATGTTTGTATAAACATATAATCTCCTTGATGATGACCTTCAACTCATACAATATCAGACAAGGCAAACTGTTACGTTATTGGTCTCTTCACATTTGTATGTCTCCTTAGTTTAATTCATAAGAAGGGAGCTGGTTATATCAACAACAGGCTAGATAGTTCTCTATTCAATCACAATACCTCTCTTTGTTGAACACTCACATAAATACGACAGTCTTGTCGGTGAGTGAAAGAGCTTTGGATCTCATGGACGCTCCCAGTTTAGCTCCCAGTTTGAGAAAGTTTATTTTATATTTTAACACTAAACATTGAAAGAGCTATTGTTAATGGTGTTTTACCGTTATACATTCTCATGTGAGCCGAGAGGGAGAAATCGTTCTTTTGAAAATGAACAAAAGCTGATGGTGAAGCCCTACAAAGTTTACATACCATTACCACACCAACAGTATTTCTATACAGGACGTGGCTACAGAATACAAACTTGAATGTTTAACAAGAAGTCTCAGTTTATGGCTAGGTATATTGTACATTCTGGGTTTTATACTTTTCTTTAACATACCAAATAGATATTTTAAATTATTAATACTATGTGTATGCTATGGTCAAGTCTCCTCTGATTCAGACCTGATTTGGTCCATTTTATTGTACTGCACTATTTTGAGATGTGTCATGTTATGTTAAAGTCTCATCTGATTCAGACCTGATTTGGTCCATTTTATTGTACCGCACTATTTTGAGATGTGTCATGTTATGTTAAAGTCTCGTCTGATTCAGACCTGATTTGATTCATTGAGTTGTACTTAACTATTGCATCGTTACTCACAAATGAACTTATACAGATTTACGAAATATGCATTATGTAGGAAATTACCATTTCAGGCAGAATATATAACTGATATAGATATCATGGTTCAAGACAATAAAGTGTTAACTTTGAAAGTGTTGTATATATGAATAAACAATTCAATGTACATTTGACATTTAACAAAACACATTTATATATTATTTCAAGAAATTATTGATTCACCTCATACTACTAGTGTTAGAATAGTTTATAAAGTCCTTATTTAACTGATACCAGGGGATCTAAGAGGACACGGAGAGTCTCACTGAATTGTTCATTTACTCATCCATGGTTACAAAACATCAACATGAAAACTGTTACATGGTGCGATTTAAGGAATTTCGCACACCTCTTTTCTTATCATTGATTATGCACAAACGATAGGAAATTTGAAAAATACAGGTCATAATTATGGTGGCTGATTTCTGCCATTCGCACCATCGCTATTTCGTGTTATTTGAGCCTAGGACGAAATAACAAAATAGCGATGCGAAATAGCGAAATAGCGATGCGAAATTGCGAAATAGCGATGCGAAGTTGCGAAGGGGCGAAGCTATTTTGCTTCGCAATTTCGCATCGCTATTTCGCTACTACGCATCGCCACTTCGTTCCTTCGCTACTTCGCTGCTTCGCACTTTCGCTTCTTCGCTACTTCGCTACTTCGCTACTTCGCTACTTCGCACTTTCGCTACTTCGCTACTTCGCTACTTCGCTATTTCGCTATTTCGCTATTTCGCTATTTCACTCCTTCGCTACTTCGCTATTTTGTTAATTCGCTCCTTCGCTCCTTCGCTCCTTCGCTCCTTCGCTCCTTCGCTCCTTCGCTCCTTCGCTCCTTCGCTATTTCGCTCCTTCGCTCCTTCGTATATTCGCTACTTCGCTCCTTCGTATATTCGCTACTTCGTTACTTCGTATCTTCGCTACTTCGTATCTTTGCTACTTCGTTACTTCGCTATTTCGCTATTTCGCTATTTCGCTATTTCGCTATTTCGCTACTTCCCTATTTCGCCCCTTCGCTCCTTCGCTCCTTCGTTAATTCGCTACTTCGTTAATTCGTATCTTCGCTACTTCGTTACTTCGTTATTTCGTTCCTTCTCTCCTTCGCTCCGATCCTTCCCTATTTCGCTATTTAGTTATTTCGCTATTTCGCTATTTCGCTATTTCGCTATTTCGCTATTTCGCTATTTCGCTATTTCGCTATTTCGCTATTTCGCTGTTTCGCATCTTCGCTATTTTGCTATTCCGTTATTTCGCTACTTCACGTCTTTACTATTTCGAATATTCGTGTCTTTCTTTTTCGGTACAATCCCCCAACGAAAATTGTATTTTTTTGCCTATAATCGAATATTTCTTAATTCTAAATTGAATATAATTGAAACAGTTGTTTGAATTAACTGACTTAACATTTTCATGTAAGTTTAGATCACCTGAAATACGGGATTCTCTAGTTTTTTTCAAATGCACGCTATTAAGAACATATAGTTCTTAAATGTCTTGCATAAACAATTATAACTTATTATGTCTTCCATAAAGATGATTTTAAAAATCACAAATATCCCTTACTGTATTTTTCCAGTTTATGTTTATTTCATTGTGTAATTGGTAACGATATTAAATATTGGATGGATATGAAACCCTTAGGTATCTTCTTTGATTGGCATTCTAGAAGTTGGTGTGATGAAAAATAAGGACAGATCTTATGGATGAACAACTTCTTTATTCTGTGTAAGCGACGTTTCGACATAGACATCACTTGCTTGACAACGACATTAGAATCTATGTCGAAACGTCGCTTACACAGAATAAAGAAGTTGTTCATCCATAAGAATTGTCCTTATTGTGCTTAGGTATCTTATTGATAAAACACGCATGTAAGATTGTATTGTAGGTATTTCAAAGTCACATTCATATTGGTTATCAAATAATTTCCACAAACGAAAATGTTGTCTGACATGTTTACCTTGAACAAAACATAAAAGTCAACTTTATGCCATGAAAATCAAATCAAATAGTTAGTGCCGTGTACTTGACAGTCGATATTAATAGATAAAATAATGCCTTATCACACAACGTTTTGATTTACAAATGCGTAATGTTCTTGTCGAGACTTGCACATAACAACATTCCTATTCATATTTCTTTCATTAATAAATTTTCAGAAGATTTGATATTCAATTCAGCTATATCTTGCATTGAAATCGGTTTGAATAGGACCTAACCAATGTTTGTATATGTACCATATGTTGTACATAAGGATTTTAATATTTCAATAGAATCACAATTTCTTATTTTTGAGTTTTTTCCCCGAAAATCGCCCAAGGATCAATCATTGAATAAAAATATGAATATATAGATAATTATACTTTATGATAAGTTTAAAACTTCGTACGATGCTTTACATAGGGACAAGTTGTTTGTTAGACAATGGATGTGGAATGGGAGTAACGATAGAGGTAGCTAGGTTTAATTCATTAGTGAAGAAGGTTACGGGAAAAGAGAATAACAACCAAGGCTAGGGTAAATCTGAATTAAAGTTAAGAAAGGCGATAGTCATGGAAAAACGAGGGGTATGGGAATGTTTAAGTAAAAAGTTTGTAATGGAAACGACCGTTACATAGAGGCACAGGGTTAAAATTAGGTATATGGTTATGCGAGGGTTATTGAAACGAGGGTAACGTACAGTGATAGGGCAGGTATAAAGTAAAGTTTGGGTTATGAAACGAAGTCTAGGCAAAGGATACGGATATGTCTACGGGCAAGGGAGTGATAGGGAATTAGGGTAACGTAGAGGGTCTGGAAGGCGGGGGTTACAGTAATGTATACAGTCAAGAGAGTGTTCGGGAATTGAGGGTTACGTAGAGGGTTACGGAAAGCGAGGGTAAACATTATGTACATGTATACATGAACTGTTAAGCGAGTGTTCGGGAAACGAGGGTTAAGCAGAGGATTACTGTTACCCTCACCTTCCCTTACCCTCTACGTTACACAATATACATTACTGTAACCCTCGCCTTCTTTAACCCTCTACGTTACACAATATACATTATTGTAACCCTCGCCTCCCCTAACCCTCTGCTTAACCCTCGTTTCCCGAACACTCGCTTATAGTATACAATACCGTAACCCTCACCTTCGCTAACCCTCTGCTTAACCCTCGTTTCCCGAACACTCGCTAATAGTATACAATACCGTAACCCTCACCTTCCCTAACCCTCCGCTTAACCCTCGTTTCCCGAACACTAGCTTATAGCATACAATACTGTGACCCTGTGGCAGTGTGAAGTTGGTTACTTATTCCTTATTCCTTATTCCTTATTCGATATTCAGTTTTTCCAGTTACTTATTCAGAAAAGACGATCTAGGGTGCCAAGGAATAAATGCACCACCTTCTAATTATACTCAAATTAAAAGTAATTCAATTGCCCATCCAGTGAGGCATCTTACGTCATTTTACATAGAGGCGGCCATACCGTATTGTTCCAAAAACCAACACTAAGTACCCCTATATTGTATTTGACTCAAACAACAACTTCTGAAGGTACCAAGGAATACGTGCACCACCTTATAAGTATACTCAAATTAAAGGTAATTCAATCGCCCATCCAGTGAAGTATCTTATATTATATTACATAGAGGCGGTCATACCGTTATGTCCCAAAAACCAGCACTAAGTACCCCTATATTGTAGTTGTCTCAAACAACAACTTCTGAAGGTACCAAGGAATACGTGCACCACCTTCTAATTATATAAGTAAACTCAAATTAAAGGTAATTTAATGGCAAGTATCTGGGACTTAATGTTTCATTTTATATAGAATCCATTAGGTTGACGTTTACGTTCATTTTGAAGTTTCCATAGCTTGTATGATGTGAACCAAACAAAAAAATATTTTGTAAAAAAAAGCAATAGTATTTTGTAAGAAAGGGACAGATACTTCTCAATAACATAAAATAATTCATAAAGTTCTACATATTTGTCACAAACACTGTAGAATGAATCAATTTAGCAAATTGTGATATGAAAATAGCAAATGAACTAGCCCGTGTCTTAAAAAGCAAATTTTCAAATCACAAGAAGTATTATTGTCAAAACAAGCAATTTACAATATGCTATTGTTACGTTAAGTAAACAAAATTATTGGTAATGTAGTTGTGTAATGCGAGGGTTATGGACACGAGGGCTAAGTAAAGGGTTAGGGCAAAGTGACGGATTCAGCTAGGTATACGGTAAAGCGAGGGATATGGAACATGGTTTATGTAGAGGATTAGGGAAAAGTGATGTTTACCCAGAAAATAATAACCAGGTACCAAGGGATTAAGGCAAACCAACTGCGATGTAAGTGTATTGTCATAAACCGAGGCAATTGGTTGTTTTTCATTTGGCTTATACACTAGTGGATCACTCTTTCATTGATTTAAACTAAAAATATATAAAATCAATTAGGAACGTTTTAATGCTACCCTTTTTGGGTTTAATAAGTCCTGCCCAAACTAAACATACAGGTATACTTATATATTTCATAATTAAAATTTGATTCCTTACCTGAACAACTATTTCAATTAAATATAGATATCTATGTTCGGGAGAAATAGAAATAAAGACATGACCAAACAATGTATGTGAATTAATTGATCCTCGGAGGCTTAAGCGGTAAAGGCGCTGCTTGACAGCACAGAGATGCCCGGTTGGAATCCCACTTTCGATGTTAAAAAATATTAAAGTCCTTGTTTGATAAAAAAATCTAACTTTTAGTCCAATTGTGTGGGTGTGTTAACCATTTCCTAACCAACCTTTTTGCTTCAAATAGACCAAAGGCAATAACTTCCTGGGGAGTGACGAGTGAACACCTGAAGGAAGGTAGTTAAGAGTTAAAACCTATTGAGAATGGAAGAGATATAACAACCCAAGGGGTGTAATGTTAGGCATACAATAAAAATGAGGGTTATGGAAACGAGTGTTACTTAGGGGTTTAGAACAAAGCGAGGGTCGCAGTTATGCATTCGCAATGGAAGGGTTATAGAGACGAGGGTTACGTAGAAGGATTTGGAAAAGAAATGGTTACAGTTAGGTTAGTGAGGTATACTGTAAAGCCAGGGATATGGACAAGAGGGTTATAGAGGGTAAGGTCAAAGTGAGGGTAACAGTTATGTATACGGAAGTGATAGTGCTATGAAAAGAGTAAACATAGACAGATAAGGCAGAATGAGGGTAACAGTAAGGTAAATGGTGAAGCGAGGTTCCGCTTAACGAGGCTTACGTAGAGGGTTAGAGCGATGGTTACAGAAATATATTCTCTGAGTGCGAGTTATGGAAACGGTAACGTAGGTGCTATTGCAAAGCAAGGTTATGAAAATAAGTGATGCTTAAAACGAGAGGGAAGAGTGAGGTTCACAGTAAAGTTGATGGTTAAACGAGGGTTACTGCAACATGGGAAACGTAGAAGATTACAGTGGGATTTATATCAACAGTCAAGTGTGGGCCATAGAAACAAGGGTTATGCACGGAATTAGGGTACGACAAGAGTTACAGTTAGGTAGACGGTAATGTGAGAATAATGAAGACGAGGGTAACGTAGAGGGATAGGGCAATAAAAGGGTCACAGTAAGGTATACGGTAAAATGAGGGTTATGAAATCACGTAATACCAAGAGGGAAATGACAAGGCAAGGGTTAAAGTTTTTTTATACTAAGTGAGGGTATTTTAAACTAGTTTATATAGAGGATAAGGGAAAGTTAAGTTTACAGTTGGTTACACCCCTTGGGTAGTTATAACTCTTCTTTTTTCAATAAGTTTAAAGTCATACCTTGTGAAGATATACCTTTGTTTAAACTTTAGGTTTTATGCAGTGACCACGTTTTGCATCGTTATCTCATAACCACCGTTTCCCTATGAAATCGTTGCCGGAATGTTCCTCGTGAGTGTAGGCCAACACATAACCTGATTGTCTCGGGTAATGACAATAACTTAGCTCGGGTTACGCCTTCACGAGTCTATTTTCCATAACCCTTCTGTACCGTGTTATCATTTTTTAGGTTTAGCATTAGGTGAGGCAAGGGAACCAAGAGTTACTTAGAGCTTTAGTTTGAAAATTAAAATTAAAAGTACGGTATTGAAACGAGGGTTAAGTAGAGGTAATGGCACTGAGAAAGTTATTTTGTACAAAACAGGCCGATGACGAGAAGCAAATATACACAAAAGGCATAGCCCGAATAGAGTTGGCATCCATAATTTCTAGGCGATCTTGGTATTTATTTGGGTAACACTCAAAATCCTGTTTACTAACAAAGTTACCTATAAACATTAATTCCTATGCATACTCTTTGCTCTGTTACTCTTTGCAGGTCTAATGTGTCTTGACTGAAGGGGGGAAAAATTTATATTACAAATCTTAGTTAGCTTTAAAAAGTATTAACTTGATTCCTTAAATAGTCATAGAATATTTAATGTTGCTGTAGATATATAATTAACTACAAATTAACTAGCAATACAGGCATGGCATAACCAAATCACTTTGAATATATAGAGGTCCCGGGTTCGAATTCAACTCATGTCCTTACATGATAAAGTTAACATTTTACAAAGCCCTTTGTTTTAAGTTGGTAGACCATCTCAAAACTGACCAATGAACCTGAAACCTGAACTTGAAAATTGGTGCGCATACTGAATGTTTTTGAGATAATACGGTATGACCGCCTCTATGTTATATGACGTTAGATACATCACTGGATTGGCAATTGAATTACCATTAATTTAAGTTTACTTAGAAGGTGGTGCACGTATTCCTTGGCACCTTCAGAAGTTGTTGTTTGAGACAAATACAATATAGGGGTACTTAGTGTTGTTTTTTGGGACATTACGGTATGACCGCATCCTTGTAATATGACGTAAGATACCTCACTATATGGGCAATTGAATTACCTTTAAATTGAGTATAATGAGAAGGTGGTGCACGTATTCCTTGGCACCCTAGATCGTCTTTTCTGAATTAGTAACTGGAAAAACTGAATATCGAATAAGGAATAAGGAATAAGAAACCATCTTCACACTGCCAGGGAAGGCGAGGGTCACAGTAGTGTATACTATAAGCGAGTGTTCAGGAAACGAAGGTTAAGCAGAGGGTATGGGAAGGTGAGGGTTACAGTTTTTTATACTATAAGCGAGTGATCGGGAAACGAGGGTTAAGCAGAGGGTTAGGGAAGGTGAGGGTTACGGTATTGTGTACTTTTAGCGAGTGTTCGGGAAACGAAGGTTAAGCAGAGGGTGAGGGAAGGTGAGGGTTACAGTATTGTATACTATAAGCGAGTGTTCGGGAAACGAAGGTTAAGCAGAGGGTTAGGGAAGGTGAGGGTTACGGTATTGTATACTATAAGCGAGTGTTCGGGAAACGAGGGTTAAACAGAGGGTTAGGGAAGGCGAGGGTTATAGTAATGTACACTATGTAACGTAGAAGGTTATGGAAGGAGGTTACGTAATAGATAACATTCTTATCCAAGGGCGTTCTAGCAAAGAGAGGCTTTTGCCCTAGGGAAGACCCGAGGGCGCGTAGCTAGAACGCCCGAGGATGAGGGTGTTATCTATTACGTATATACCGAATAAACATATATTTATTTTTTTATAAATTTTACTTGAACGCGGAAAATAAAATCACATTTCTAACATTGAAGGTGAACAGTGAAAATTAACTTTTAAAGTTTGAGGAGAGCAGAATGGATATCTACAGTCAACCCTTCACACTTACCAATCCTTTGTGGTCTAGTGATAGAATCTTGGACTACGAAGTGAGTGTCTCTGTGTTCGAATCCCCCATTTTCTTCCATGAAATGTTTTATCTTGGACATTTTGCCAGAACGCTATAGCATAAGCATATAAAGGGCGTTATCACTTTTGTTACTGTATAAAGTATACAGTAGAGCGCAGTTTAATATCATCAAGTTCTAGGAGAGCAGCAAAGACCTCACAAATAAATCCCTTCATATTCACCAATCCTTTGTGGTCTAATGGTAAAAGTCTTGGGCTACAGAGCGAAGGGTTGTGGGTTCAAATCCTGCGGTTTCACTTCTGAAAATTTTCGAGATCGATTACCTTACCTGTCTTTGAAATTATGAGGTGCGAAATGAGGGTTACGGTATAAAAACTCGCGAGGGCGTAGGCCGAGCCAAGATTATTGTCATAACGTTCAGGCAGTCGGGCAAAAACATGGCTAACACATTTTTGGAACACAACTACACTGTTTTGAAACTATATCACGTATATGCGTATATACGTATAATAAATGTACACTGGTTTATGTATATTCTTAGCGGACTTCTAGTGTCATGGCTGAAGGAAACCAATATGATATTACAATACCTTTCTTGAGGTTTTGAAACTTAGAACTAGATTCCTTGCATTAAAGAGCCACATTTTAATAAATTTCCATATTATATATTTGTATCTTCATCAGCGGTCATGGATCCTCGCTATCTTAAGTGACAAGGGCGCTGTTTTACAACATATAGTATAAATATTAATAATATATAATATAATAATATATATAATATATAAATAAAGTCAACATGTTTGCCTTGGTTGACAAAACTCATAACCAATCAAGGTGTTTATGAGATAACCAACCTGCATAGATGATGGTTACGGTTACAATTATAACTTTAAAGTAAGAGCAATGCAAGACCTAGGGTAACGTCAAGGGTTACAGCATTGGTTACAGTAAGGTATACGGTCTTATAGAGACTTTATGGTATGACCGCGTCATATTATAGTCATATATGTAATATGTCGTAACGTAGCTCGCGTAATGGGCAATTGAATTATCTTCTATTTCATACTCAGACAGTGGAAAAACTACTGATTGGTACCTTGTTATTGGTTCTACTTTTTGACTCGATACAAACTGAATTCAACGATCTTGAAGACCATGGCTTTTTTTTTGTTATGTTCCTTCTTTCTATATTTTAAATCTGTTCCCGTCTGTTCGAATGATATTCAAATAATAACAGTTTTTATTGGTGCGTTTCTTAAATGTGTTTGGTTCTTTGAAGTTTCAATTTGTAGAAACAATGTGCATACATTTAAAGCGCGTGTGTCATTAGAAGTAAGATGTAGGTTGGTTATCTCATAACCACCTTGGTGGGTCATACGATTGTAAACAATCGCAAACAATTGGACTTGTAAAATTTGGATTTTTAATCAAACAAGAAAGTTAAGATTTGGGAACAACGAAAGCGGGATTCGAACCAGGGACCTCTATGTTGTAAAGCAGCGCTCTTACCTGTTGAGCTACCGAGGATCCATGCCAATCGATGTAAATGTTTGTGTGTCATTTTTGTTTTTTAATTTTCCCTTATAAATATATATTAGTATTGCAATAAAATAGTTTTTAATGTAAGGAATCAAGTTTTTAGTTCTAAAACCCTAAGCAGGGGGTATTGTAAGCAGTCTAAAATAGTATTCTTATCAAGACATATCAAACCCGCAAATAGACCACTAAAACGTTTTTCCAAGTATTTGTATGTAAACCAATTTAGTTGAAACACCGTAATAAAATGGCTTTTATTTTTTATTTTTTTTCTAAAACCCTAATCTGAGGCTTTTTAAAATATTTTTCTTATCAAGACATGATAAACCCACGAATGATATCAGTAAAACGTTTTTAAATTAATTTTATATAAACAAAGGTGAAACCACTGCAGGAGTCTTCCGCGGAAGTGTAAGTCAAATAATAACCCGTTTGCCTCGGGTTATGGAAATAACCTCTGCTCGGGCTACGCCCTCGCGAGGCTATTTTCCATAACCCCTCGGTACCGGGTTATTATTCACTACATGTACATGGTCAACCATTATAGTTTCAGAGTTATCAATTGGTTTTAGAAGCAAATATAGTAAAATAGAATTGTTATTTTCATTCTATTATTTTCATATATTTTTTTAAGTTGGTATTAAAATGAAGTATAAAAATGTGTTATAGTGTTTATGTTTCATTTAAAACACATATATTTTCTTTGATTTTTTAATATTAGTTTGATATTCATCATATCTTTTGTTTTATCCCTAAACAATTATGAATATAGGCCGTATGGGCAAGTCCGACAGACATTAAATGTTTGTAAAATGTTAAATATGTTTTTCAAACCAATCAATTTCTTTTTTCTTTCATATATTTGCTGGTTTCTGATAATAAATGAGTTGAATTGTCAAGACTCCAATAGTTCCAATAAATTCGTATATAGTAATCATGCAAGTTTTTGGATAAGATCTTCGAAAATATAGGTCCATGTCAAATAAAAACATACTTTTCCTTCTTTGAACACTGAGCTTAGATTTTTATTATTTGTTCAGTTTTCATAAGGGTGCCTGTGAGCTGCATGGAACTTTTATAAAACGTTTTTGTATGGTATTGGCTTATTATAGGTGTTTGAATATCACAAATGTGTGTCATTTCGCATGGGCCACTTTGCCTCAATCTACGGGGCAAAGTGCACCGCGTTTGTCAAAATACATTTTCGTTAATATCTCTTTATGCAGGCAGGCATGGTAGTTTAAAAAGCATTTGTCATACAATAGCTTATCTGATGAGAATAAGAGACATGCTGCAAGTTGCATTCTAAACATGTTAATATGCCCAGAAAACACGTTTATATGTTAGGGGCGCGCTTTGCCCTGGTCTCCCCTAATCATTACAAACATTACATCATTAAAGTCTAAACAACTCGAAAATGAACACAAACATTAACAAAAAAATAAGATAACTATATTGTCAATGAGTCTTGCCTCATTTAACATCGGACACAAATATTAAATGAGAAAATAACATTTGTAGGAATATATTAAACAAGTTTGTATTTATGTTCAAGCTGTTTTTACCATTTGAAAATCTGAAGTTTTCTAAAATATTTAATGTTTTCATTGCATATTGTTTTCTTTCAGATATCAATAAGGCATATCAAATTATTAATGGTCGGTTGTGCATTGGTCGAAAGGTATTGCTGAAAACCAGGAACGAGCGCGATTTTGAATGTACTTTCATCTAAAAACTTTAAACAAACGATAAAATGATATTCATTAGGGTTTATCTGTAACTTCATAGTTTTCATAATACGGAATGGCTTTTACGTTAAGCAAAGCGGCCACCGATATTTTTTTGCTTTCAAGCTGTATCACAAATAAGAAAATCGTTGGTACTGCAGTTAATAAAGATGTTGCATTAAATTAAGTACCTGTACGCACGCACGCCCGCATTTGGAAACGTAAACAATATTAAGCTTGAGTACCTCTCCTTTCTGGTGTCGTTAACTGTTATCAATCGTTTCACAATGCAACTTTCTTTGTTTTTTAATAACAGTGCTTAAATAAAGAAGTTGGAATAAAAAAACATCTAAACATTCTGAATGATCAATATGACTTTGTTTTAATGAGCTAGGTCCTACAGTTTTTTAGTATTGTTCTGGAAGTTACGTTTCCATAGAAACTGCCAAATATTTTGTTTCAAAGAAGTTGGAACCCCTAAAAAGGCACATCTACCATTATAAATGATACATACACCACGTCTCGTTGCGCTAGGTCCTACGGGTATTGACGTTTGCTGCAGAAATGAAAATCTAAGTTACGTTTCCATCGAAATCACTATAAATAATAATCCCAAAAAGTGGAAGCCCGAAAAGGCACATTTACATATAATGATTGATCCGTATAGCAAGTTTCATTGAGCTAAGTCTTACAGTTATTGAGTTATGCTCCAGAAACGAAAAAGGGACTTACGGATGGACGAACGGACGGAGCCCGTTTCGATATCCCCCAAAAATTCTTTGGGTGGAGGATGATTTAAATTTAATCAGCTTATGTCAATTTCATGCAAAGATTATGTTATTGTTTTTTATTACATACGTGTTCTGAATATCTTCATGAGATAATTTTGGTTATTTAAAACAAGTGTTGTGTAACCAGTTGAAAGTTATTCAACGAGTGTTGTGTAACCAAAGCAGGTTATTCAACGATAGTGACGTCATAATGCCGTACTACTTTTGCAATCAGCTGATCGGGTGCAACCGAACCTTCAGCCGCTTCAAATTTTTTTTTTTTTCCATTTTCGTATTTTCCCTCAAAATAAAGTTGCATCACATCAAAAATATATGTGCAAAATTATCAAACCAATATTCGCGTACCGATCTCGGCTTTTCGCCACTAAATTAAAAAATATCTTGTCTAAATTTAGTTTGGAAAGAGTTATCTCCCTTTTGTATTCAACGGACGCGTTTTGTCAACACGGAGCTTTGAAAGTTTGAGTGAAAGCCGATAGGTTTAGGAACGGTTCAGGGTTGTGTTAACATGCAGTTTCATTTATAATATGAACACTGCTTTACATAATCAAGCAAAATACTGAATTATCAGCATTCATCTAGAAACGTTTAGCAAGGACCGACAACAGCGTCGTTTTTTATTGTTAAAGTATTTGCTAATGTTTTGGTTTTGGATAACTCAGGCGATAAACTGTACACACATGATTGTTTAAAAGTAGGATTTTATTTAGAGGTGAAGATGATGCTAACGAAAAACGGGACTATGTTTTTGCTTTTGCGAACACAGAGGTACCTCACCTGTGTATCATTACGCAACTATGTCGCGCATGGATTGATCGTGGTTTCAAAGGAATAGAAATTCGTTTTGTATGTAATAAATAGATCACAAAACTCGTGAGTGTTGAATATCGAAAATATTTCAACTCAATATTTTCAAAGTTTTGATTTATTCACTCGCTTTCGCTCGTGAATAAATCAAAACATTTGAAAATATCTCGTTGAAATATTTTCGATATTCAACACTCACTCGTTTTGTAATCTCTATTTATTAATTAATTATCATATATAAATATTATGGTTTTGAAAATTATTGAAAATGCATCTTTTTTTGTTTTAACTTTTTTTTTTTAACACTCCATACAAAACATGTTACATATTCAACATCCACATCATAACAAAAACATATGGTTTAATTAATACATGTCGATGATAGGCAATAGAAGGCATTCAAAAATAGCATATATACATATACATATAGGTTCATTCAGTGTAATATGATATTCAAAATAGATTGTGACATAATGACCAAAACTTCATAAAATTGTCATACTTACAGTTTGTGAAAGCGTTGAAGCGATCAATATTATATGTGGTCTTTATATCCTCCTTAACATATCTAATATTTGGTATTTTTTCTTGCAATTTCATCTTGTATATGTTATAGCTGGTCGTAGTTATTATAAGATTTAGTACATAATTTCTCTTTTCGCAATATCCTAGAACAACGTTTTTGTTTGAGAATATTATATTAGTTCCTGTTTTGCTAAATATCCATTCTTCGATTTCTCCCCAAATTTGTTTCACATATTTGCAATCATATAACAGATGAATTATTGATTCTTTTTCGGTCTTGCAAAAGGTACATTTGTTAGATTCCTTAAGTTTCATTTTTGTTAATAAATCGTTTGTTGGTAGAAGCCTATGCAATACACTATATTTGAACCAAGAATGCTTTACACTATTGTATGAGTTGAAGATGGTCTTCTCTATCGTGTTCCATGTGTTCTCATCAATAAATTCATTTAATTCTTTTTGCCATTTTTCTCTGTATTTTAGGAGTTTAGTGGTATTACTTTTTATCAGTGTATCATAAATTTCTCGGCATCCTTTTGGATTTCTGACAATATCTTTCAGAAAAAAAGGTAAGATTGGGAGGTCAATTTTCATGGCAATATTGATGTTTCTGGATTTACAGTAACATTTAACGGATTCTAATATGCCTTGGCGCTCTAAAAAATTTGCTTTGCATCCGTATTGACATTTTAATTGCTCCACTGTTAGGAAGGTTCCATTGTTGTATAATAAGTCATTAATATAAGTTATACCCTTGCTTGAGTAGTGTTTATAGTTAATTATTTTGCCATCTATTTTAATGTTTTCATTTAACCATAGGGGTTGTGTTAAGATATCCTCCAATTGTTCGACGTTTTGGGATTTTTTATTAAGGAATTTGCCCCAAGATTTTAATGTGTCTTTCCAGAATTGATTTGTCTGTGGCGTTAATACCGATTCCATTATGTATGTTTCGCAAGTTTGTATGAAGTCGGTTATGTTACATTTTGTACTTCTCTGTAATAAGTTCCTTATTTTTGAATCTGTATCAAATATTCTTTTAATCCACGATATTTTTTGTGATCGGATGAGGTTTAATATATCAGGTGCCCTTATTCCGCCTTGGTCATAATCTTTAGTAATAGTGTCACGACTAACTTTGTCGGGTTTATTTTTCCATATGAATTTGAAAAATAGTTGTTCAATTTCTTTGATAAGTTTGTGGTTTGGGTTGGGCAAAGTTGCAAAAACATGATTAAGTTGTGGCAGGAGTAAGCTTTTAAGAATGGCATTTCTACCTAAGGGTGTTAAATCTCTTGCTAGCCATTGATTCATAGAGTGCTTGAGCGTCTTTAGTTTATCCTTATAGTTTCTTTCGACCATTTCTGCAAGATTATGAGTAAATATAATGCCTAATAATATGAATGAGTCATTTTTCCAGTTCAGGTTCCAGTTTCTGCAAAGTTTTTTGTTAGAGTTTTTCTGAGAGCCTATCCATACTACCTGAGTTTTAGTTAAGTTAATATTTAGGCCTGAAAAGGAGGCATATTGACGAAGAGTTTCTAGTGTAGCCTGCATCTTGTTGGCTATTATGTATGTGCTTTTTTTGTAGGATGCTTCTGAGAGTGTTTGCAATGTAAAATGTACATAAGGATTTTCGTGAAATAGAACAATTCTGAAATGAACATTAACGTTGGGTAATTAATCACTTACACAAAAAAATAACAATTTTGAAATACTTAATTTGGTGTCTTAATTCGAATAACGATGTTTAGTAAACCAAAGCCTTCTCTCCGTTAACAAAACATCAATGTATGCAATATGAAACCAACCTGGTTCCCTGGCCTCGTTCCGCGTGCGCTACAGTAAGCGAGGGAACCAGGTTTTATAAAACAACCTAATACCGAAACACAGTGATAACATGTACATCCTACAAGATATGTTTTAGTCGAAAAATACGTATAAATTAAAAATGAAAAAATGGTTGAATTTAACAACAAATGAAATGCCCTGTATTCAAATAATAATGAATTGCTATTAAATCCGGACTTTTTCAGTCATCATTATGGAAAGTACAATTTGAAATGTTTAATGACATGTTTCGTGTAACTCTTGGTTACTAATGAACAAAGTTTAATTTGGTTTTTAAAATGTATACTTTTACAATTTGTAAATTTTACATAAAACATCATTTCAATAGAAGGTACACCTTTACATAAATCATGACTAATGCACTGATCAAAAACGACGTTTCTTTTGCTGTTAAGTATATTATGTTGATCTTTTTCATGTCATCTCCTGATTTTCCCACAGCAATTAAGAAATAAAATCAGATAAGCATTAATGGAGAAGGGTATGCTATTATTTCTCTTAAAAGCTCAGTACCACTTTATCTTTCGGAAATTAAAGGATCTCCCGAAACGGAAAACAAGATTATAAATTACAAGACAATATATATAATTAATTTCAACAATCACTCTTGAATGAACTTAATTAGTTTGAACGAGCTATTTAAAACGATATCACTATATCGAATGATTTAGTGTATTCACACCAACGCAGGGACATGTAATTTTGGCATTATACGTGATAGGTATTTAAATGCTTATCCTCTGAAGAAGTTACAATATAACAAAATGACATATCATTATCCTTTTTATTGAGTAGAATGTTTGTTTGGATATGTATAAACTTATTTTCGAAGACTCGGGGTCGTAGGGGTAGTGTTTTGTAGAAAGAAATATAGGTGGGTTCGTAGACAGGTTGATGGTGGGTGTAGACACTCAAAGAATTCGTTAAGTTCAACACATACTAACAAGTTCTGTCAAGATTCTCGCGACAGACGATATTTAAAGAATTGGCGACCGATTAGTCTTTTGAACGTTGACTATAAAATTGTATCTGCCGCCATTGCTTCGCGACTTAAAGATGTTCTTCCTGATATAATAAACGAAACACAAACTGGTTTTCTAAAGAATAGATTTATTGGGGAAAATACCAGAATACTATATGATTTAATGCACTATTGCGAGGAAAATGAAATACCTGGACTTCTGGTCGCAATTGATTATGAGAAAGCGTTCGACACAGTTGAGTGGGACTTTATTGATAAGACTCTGGAAGCTTTTAACTTTGGCCCCGCTCTCAGAAATTGGGTAAAACTTTTTCAAAAGAATAGCTGCAGCTCTATTATTAATTCTGGTACATTATCAAGCTTTTTCGGTTTGGGACGTGGTTGTCGACAAGGCGACCCGGTAGCACCATACCTCTTTATCGCATGTGTTGAATTATTAGCTATTGCAATTATAGATCCAACAAGGATATTAAGGGCATAAAGATAAAGGGTATGGACTATCTTATTTTCCAGTACGCTGATGATACCAATTTTACCCTTGATGGATCCGAAAAAGGATTATCAGAACTTATTTATGTTATCAAAAATTTGCCACTGTCTCTGGCTTAAATCTTAATACAGATAAAACCATAGCGATTTGGTTTGGCTCACGGCGCAACTCCAATGAACAACTTTGTCCACACATACCACTTCGCTGGTCAAAAGAACCATTCAAAATTCTTGGAATAACTTTCTCTACTAATTTAAATGAAATGATTTCGATAAACTTCGAACAACAACTTTCAAAAGTCAGAAAAGTACTTTTTTCATGGTCAAATAGATCCTTAACTCTTAGAGGAAGAATTATGATTATCAAGTCTCAGATTATCCCCCTTTTTACCCACCTTTTCATGGCGCTCCTAACCCACCTAAACTCTTCTTTAAAGGGGCAGTAGCACGTTTTTTGATAACTTTATATTTTAAAATTTTCACTGATAATTGTAAGTTAATGTTAAATGTATTATATTGACAGTGTCAAAAATCTCATTAAACAAGTCAATCATCCATAGTCAGAGGACAAAGTTTTAAGATTCACATGAAATCCATTGGCGGCCCTTTTTGTGTGAACACCTTTAATTCATTTTGAGTAAGAAAAAGGAATCGCATGGCTAAACTTTACAATATATATTTGAATTATTACTGCTCCATTTAGTTTAAATACATAGTCTTTCAATTGGAACCATTAATTTTCATTTTCCTGACAACACCTCATATTCCCCCTAAAAACGTGCTACTGCCCCTTTAAACGTCTGAATTTAATCCTCTTTAAGTTTGTTTGGGGAGGGAAACGCGATAAAATTAAACGCAACATGTTAATAAATGAGTATGCAAAAGGGGGGCTGAAAATGATAGATATCATATCCTTTTGTAATTATATGAAGATAAAAAGACTATCCACTGGAAACGGACTATGCCACCACTTAGGCTTTATATCATTATCACCATTTGGAGACATTGATCTGTTTAATTTCCAAAGAGAAAGACTTCTATTATACGCCAAACATGTGAAAAACGCCTTCTGGAAAGATGTACTTACAAGTTTCACGTGTTTAAACAGGAACGATATTTTAATTATTGAAGATTTTTCAATTCTACCAATTCTTAATTTCATTCCATTTGATGATATAACTTTGTTCGTCTCTTGGTACAAGAACGGAATGACATGTTTTCGGAATATCATCTCTAACACTGGTAATTTTAAAACTTTTGAAGTGCTAAAACAGGCGTTTAATCTTGATCACACCTACTTACTTTACTTTAGATTTATCAAATACATACCTAAAAACTACCTCGACTTAATTAAGGCTGCAACCCATATAGGTGAAGTAGTCAAAACACAAAAAACATTATTTACACAAATATGTAACTCGGCGGACTGTAAATTTGTCTATTCACAGCTGTGCGCAAATAAAACAGTACCATTAGACAACCTTCATTTAAAGTGGGAATCAATACTGAGTACTGCTTTATCAGATAATTATCTTCCTGACTGTTTTGCAATGATAAATGAAACAACATTAGAAACTAAAGCTAGAAATTTCCAGTACAAGCTATTGCACAGAATAATATCAACGAAATCATTTCTTTGCAAAATAGGTGTAAATCAAGACAATCTTTGTACATTATGTGGTAGAGAAATTGAAACACTTGAGCACTTATTCTTCCACTGTGAGAAAACTCAACTGCTTATCTATCAATTAGAAAATTGGTACAACCTCAAGATGGACACACACCTCACTATAGACATCAAAGCATTTCTACTGGGGGACCCAACGGCAAACATATTAATAAACCACATTTTTATTTTAACAAAAGAATATATAAATAAAACACGATTTGGCTCTACTGACTTAAATGTCAATCAGCCTATAGCTTTTATAAAATACCATTACCATTTGGAGAAACATATTTTCTCGGATGAAGACCCTGACTTTCAAAGAAAATGGTCCGGACTATTTTAACGTAATGAACTGAGTACCCATCTTTATACACCCTCTCACATTGCACCACTATCCTTTCTTTTCCTATTCTTACCCCTTCTCTTTTTTTTGTACTGTTACATCGATCTGTGCCAACTACTTGAATGTGTATGTAACATCCTCTTTTTTGTAATAAAAAAAAAAAAAAAAAAAAAAAAAAACAAGTTCTGTCATCGGGACATAGATCTTAATTAGTGAGGGTCGATTTTAGCCGTTTTCACGTTGGTAGTTTATATTATTCTTATGTCATTGAAGATACATGATATCAAAATATTTATCGCATAACACACGCAATTATTATCTTTCCAAGGATCGGCAATTATTTTTAACAGTTTCAAAACGTTAATAATTGTGATCTTTCGGAAAGGTACTTTGTTGATATCCATATTTTTTTTTTATAGAGAGCTGTATATTCACTGTGGTATAGAAAATAGGAAAACTCAAACCCTCAGTGAATATTGCGTACAACGAAGGCACGAAATAGCGAAACTGCGAAGTAACGAGATAGCGAAACAGCGAAGTAGCGAAATAGCGAAATAGCGAAAGAGGGAAATAGCGAAATACCGAAATAGCCAAGCAGCGAAGTAGAAAAGTTGCGAAGTAGCGAAGTAGCGAAATAACGAAATAACGAAGTAGCGAAATAGCGAAATAGCGAAATAGCGAAATAGCGAAGTAGCGATATAGCGAAATAGCGAAGTAGCGAAGTAGCGAAAGTGCGAAGTAGCGAGGTAGCGAAGTAGCGAAGTAGCGAAAGTGCGAAGCAGCAAAAAAGCGAAATAGCGAAGCAGCGAAATAGCGAAGCAGCGAAATAGCGAAGCAGCGAAATAGCGAAATAGCGAAATAGCGAAATAGCGAAGTAGCGAAGTAGCGATGCGAAATAGCGAAGTAGCGAAATAGCGAAAGAGCGATGCGAAATAGCGAAAGGGCGATGCGAAATAGCGAAGTAGCGATGCGAAATAGCGAAAGGGCGATGCGAAATAGCGAAGCAAAAGTGCTTCGTGTCTTCGCTATTTCGCATCGCTATTTCGCTATTTCGCATCGCTACTTCGCATCGCCCTTTCGCTATTTCGCATCGCTACTTCGCTATTTCGCCTTAAAATTAAAAACACGAAATAGCGAAGGTGCGAATGGCAGAAATCAGCCACCATACATAATGCACAAATAATGCTTATGATCACATCATTCAATATTTCTAACGATTCCCATTTATGTCTGTCATATGAATGATGTTGAACATTTTTGTGCATTCAAATTATAATGTTGATTCCCGCCAGGGGCTCGGCAACTTTGTCTGCAGTAGAGAACTGTTCTACACGCAGTAAAGTTTGGGTGCAATGCTACACTGAATTTCAGTGCAGTACCACCTATGGTTCGCTAGTTCCAGCCGATGCTCGCAGGTTTCACCGCAATACATAGCCACAATAGTGTTGCGGGCTTTCTCCCTGCAATAATACTAGCAGCCGCGATATAAGTGAAATAATCTTGAAAGCGGCGATAAGCCCCATATCACCTCATCTCACCAATAATGTTGATGTTAAAACCCAGTAATATGTAATTCAATGCCTCAGTTGATCCGCAAGAAGTAGGGCATTATTGTAGGGAATTTGCTGGCCTTATACAGGTATAGATATCGGTTTAGTTGCAGTCATCGTACTCCACATAATATTAGATTTGAAAGAACGTTTATTTTCTCCTTTGCACCAACTTTAATATTATTCACATTCACATTGAGCTTGGAGAGAGTGCACATTCTTTAGAAAGGCAATACAAGTTTAAAATATAAAAGAGGTTGCATGTCATTACCAAACCAACAATATTTCAATAGAGGACGGGACTACAGAATACAAGCATGAATGACTATATCATAACCTGTGATCTACAAAACATACACTATTTCTCTTTTATATTCCAGTTGAGTCGTTCGTTGCTTCAAAGGGACCAACCAATGTATTTAAGCGCAAAGTCCTAACTATGTCTGCAAGTATACGTCATCCTGGATACGTATACTACTTAAGGGCTCATCTTAAATCATCCATCTTCATGGCAAACGTCCGCGAAACCAATGCAGAAGCAACTACGAGATCACATCACCCTTCAATCAAAGTAAGAACGGGTCTACTTGATATCTGTGTCGGCCCAATGACTGGACAGATGAGTTCTGTTCTGTATGGGCTTACTTCTAGAAAGCAAATCTACCATTATAAAGAGCCGAGACGTATCGATCCCTACATGCAACAGCTTCGAGTCAGAAGAATATCAGTCAGGTAATGTACCTTCTTGTGTTAGTATGATTATATACAGTACATTGTTCCAAACATATCATCAGGATTAGCGAAAAAGTTTTCCATGTTCTCTGTCATCATCGAAATAAAATGAAACGTTTGAAATGTATCAAAATTATCTATTTCTCGAAACGTATTTTTTAGAGAATATTTGGAAACCGTAACGTTCCATTTGATTGATGACACTCGTGAAACGTGTGTATAACAAACATTCAAGATCGGAAAATAGAAAGAGGAAATTGATTTACTGCTAGATATCTTAGAGAATTCGAAAATCAAAATTTCCTTTTATGCCATTGTCAGCCACGTTAACACTTCAGTGCACAACACACACAGAACACACACACACGCGCACACACGCACACGCACACACACACATACACACGCACACACATACATATTGCACCAAAGGTACACAAAAATAACACACAATTAATATATAAATATTAAAGGGTAATAGCGTTGAAGTAAAAATGTTAAACAAATGTTTTTCTTCTTAAGAACATATTTAGTATCATTTTTGCTATATTAAAATTCATGTGTTGCATAATGTATATCAATTTGCTGCTAGGATCCATATCAGCAAATTCCGACACTTCCTCAGATAATTGAGAGAAAAGTTCATACCTTATCATATGTCACTGTACAGAGGACAGCTTATGGCAAAGTGTTTCTCATCTTCTACACTGTTTGTGACACATAGTTTACAATAACGTTCATCAGCTGGGATTGGAGGGGAGCTAGATTGCAGAAACTAATAATATAATTGCGTCAGCTCCTAATCAAAAGTGTCCGAAGTTCGGGCGACCTCGGGTGGTGTCCGAACCTCGGTCAGTTTGCCCTATGTTGTAACATTCTCTAAATTCACAAATTCTAAATAAACGTTCTGACTACTTTGATGAATGAAACTTTTAACCATCCATAATAATATCGTATTAAATATTTTCCATCATAACATACATAAATCGTTATTTATGAATTATTGTTCAAAAGTTAGAACATAATCGTCGTTATTTAAAGTTTACCATTCTATTGGTAAGGTTGTAAAACATGATCATTTTTTATTTATCGATATAAAAAAAAAGGAACAAAGAGGCATTTTGAAAGTTTAAATTTATGAACATAAGTTTTATCGGTAACGATCATGCAAATGAAGCGTCCTACAATATCGTCACTAGTTTATATATCACGGGAAATTTTATAATTTTAACGTTATTTCTATTATCAATTGTTTTGCCGTAGCATTAAAGAGACACAGAGTATGTTGATAGGATCATGCACATGTGTCAAATTTTGAAATCGATGTTATTACATCGGGAACCACTAACTGTTACTGAAAATAAGTTAAAGGTCAATCAAAGCCATTCGAAGTCGGGATTTTGATCGAAAACCGGACAATGTGGCTCGAGTGGCGCGCGCAAATTCGCCAAACGTAATTTTGAAACCTTGTCATAAGCTGACAGGAAGATATATTCGATTCGATAGTGTTTATTAGGTATTTTAACTTATAGGTAGATTATTTGGATGCATAATTTCGAATAATAAACGTATTTGAGATGTTCTCTACAATTTGTTCCATAAAATCAAGCTTTTAGAGATATTATGCATAAATGGATATATTTGCATGTTCAGTGATGAGATATGAACTTCAATCAGCATATAAGATATTTTGTAGCTTATCAAAACCAAATAAAATTTTAAGAAAGATACTCTGTGTCACTTTAAGGCTATTCATATTCGCAGCGCCGATGACTAGTTTCACTTATCAATGTGTTGTTTTTTATTGAATGTGCGTTTTGCTGATATATGGTGGGTTGTTGAACGCTATCTATAAATGTCTTTTTTCAGTCAAACTATTTTGAACTCCATACACTAAGCGATGCCTTTCAAGAAAAGTGAAAAGAACGCTGCATCCGAGCTTAGCAATTAAGTGCGTGCAACGGGACGTAAGATATATTGGGCAATGACCGTATTTGGGAGAAACCCTTTCCTAGTAAATACACTGCGCCCTAAATTCTGTGGTCACGTGCTTGTCATTTTTCTTATAAAACCATGAAATGTCATCACAAACCTTATATTATCTTGTGATCAATAACAACTAATGATTTAAAAATCTGATCATGTGTACGGTGACAACAGTTGTTATCATTAAATTTTGTAAAATAGTAAATGTGATATTTATCATATTGCTATGTTTATTATATTGGTATCCGTCTTGTGTGACATTGTGCTAAATATACTATGATGTACAGTTGGAATAATATAAGATAACTTTTTGGCGTTTTTTCTCTATCATTCTCATTTACACTTGAATGTCTTGATTATCAGTGTAATTCTAATAATGATTGAAAAATGTACTTATATTTTCATAGTTTTACACAATGTATTTGATTGCTTGATAGTTTTACAGTAAAGTATATAGTAGTATATAGTATATAGAGTAATTAATTGAATTGACTAAAAATTCTTATACCCTCCAGCTGATAGATTCTGGAAAAGTTTCTCAATTTGTTATGACTGTTCATGTGTGGTAAATATTCATCGAAGTTTCAGTAGTCTTCCGCCCTCCATTTATGAGTAGGAAATGTACCAATATATTACACATTGACGTCACACCTGTTATATTTATGAAAATGATAATACATATCAGTTACGGAAAGATACAAATGATAGTCACCCGTGTGTATTACGATCACGTGACTTATGTTTACATTGTTGTAGCAACGGGATCCATTGTTACTCATTGGTTTTGTTTGATATTTAATTGCATATTTACGTGAGAGACCCTATTATAGAATTAAGTTATCTTCAATGTTTAAAAATACGAAAATTATTATATCTTAATCCGATTGGAAATTTATTAAGCAACTTCTTTAAGGTACAATATTTTGTTCTATAGGCAATCGGTTTTTATCATCCAAAACTGTGTTTTAGGGCTTAGGAATATCAGTCAATGTCCCATCAAAACGTGCTACTGTCCCTTTAAGACATAGGAATTACGAGATAAATTTTAATTCAATATGTAAACTTAACACCTTTCATCTTGATGATCAAATTCAATGATCAATACAACTTTATCGTTGATAATAATATTTAAAAACGAAATTTAGGAAACATATCAGTCAATGTCAGATACATGACATGACAGTTGGCAAAGGTCATTAAGTATAAATAAAGTAATTTTCAATGTAATAAAATAAAAATAGCATCTCTCCCTCGTTTCTACATGTAAATAACAAACATATCAACACTCGTAGAAAAAGGTCCTGAAAAATATCCTCGGAAACCTCAGGTATTTTGAAAAATATATCACTTCGTGTTGATGTATTTGATAACAGAAGGTGAGATTTTCTATATATTTACTAAATTTGGCTTACCCTTGACATAAACCAGTTAATTTACTGACCAATATAATAAAACAAAATTATGTGTTGGGACAATACATGAAAGCATAAATAGAATCGTAATTGTACTCAAATGTTGGCTTTTACACACAAGGGAAATTATGTTTGAAAGAGGCAGTAGCACCCTTTGGAACATTTTGTATTGTAATTTTATCAACGAGAAAAATATATTGATCATTGAATTTGATCATCAAGATGAAAGGTGTTAAGTTAACATATTGAATTAAAATTTATCTCGTAATTCCTATGTCTTAAAGGGACAGTAGCACGTTTTTGAGGGAATATAAGTAGGTGATCATCAGGAACATGCAAAAAGACAGTGTAGTAGATCTAAATGACGCAGTATAAATCAAATATATAATGCAAAGTTCAGACATGCGTTTGCTTTTTCTTACACAAAATTAATTAAGGTGTGTTCAACGTGGCACAGAAATGGCCACCAATGGACTTTATGTGAAACCTGATAATTTTCTAATGGATAATTGATTTGAGAAAAGCGATTTCTGACACTTTCAAAATATTACATTTAGCATAAACATTATAATATTTAAGAACGAAATTTGGGAAACAAATGGAAACGTGTAGAAAAGGCAATGTTTTGGTATCATAATAACATATTTCAAATTTATAATCTTTTTCGTCTGCATCTAGGTGTTGGCTTACACAATTGAATAATTTACTTCATGAAGAGTGAATTTTATTATTTAGAAAATATCTCCAAAGAAATCTGGAAGTAGGGCCTACCTTATGCAAATGATTTGATCACGCAATAATCAAAACTTAATTAATCAAATATTCTGACAGCAAACAGTTACCAATAATATCATGATGTCCTAATTAACAACTGGTGTATAATTTTTAAACATAATCAAATTATTGCACGACGGGGTTGGAGACTGGCAGCTCTCTGCAGTGCGTGCAACTTAATCGTGATGCAACAGTACAGTAAGCCATGCTAATTGTGCTTTTCATCAGTGCCAGAAGTTTGCAGATCTATCATCCATCTCATCTTAGTCTCAGATCCACGTGCACTTGATTGACAGGTGACATAAGCTTACTCCGTATTACTCATGCATCGCTGAGCCAGGCGTCGCTGTTTGGAGTTTCAGGTGAAAGTGAGTATCAAGGCTTACTCCGTATTACTCATGCATCGCTGAGCCAGGCGTCGCTGTTTGGAGTTTCAGGTGAAAGTGAGTATCAAGGCTTACTCCGTATTACTCATGCATCGCTGTTTCGAGTATCGTTTAACTTTAAAGAGACACAGAGTATGTTGATAGGATCACATATGTCAAATTTTGAAATCGATGTTATTACATCGGGAACCACTAACTGTTACTGAAAATAACAAGTTAAAGGTCAATCAGTACTTTAGAGCGAAAATACTGCCATTCAAAGTCGGGATTTTGATCGAAAACCGGACAATGTGGTCCGAGTGGCGCGCGCAAATTCGCCAAACGTAATTTTGAAACCATGTCATAAGCTGACAGGAAGATATATTGGATTCGATAGTGTTTATAAGGTATTTTAACTTATAGGTAGATTATTTGGATGGATAGTTTCGAATATTAAACGTATTTGTGATGTTTTCTTGATTTTTCCATAAAATCAAGCATTTTAGAGATATTATGCATAAATGGATATATTTGCATGTCCAGTGATGAGATATGAACTACAATCAGCATATTACATATTTTGTAGCTTATCAAAACCAAATAAAAATTTAAGAAAGATAATATCATAATCCGTTTCTTCCGAGCTGATGGTGAAATACGCCATCATCTTGTCTCCATCCCACCTTGTAAAATTGCAAAGTTTCAAATATCGAGATTCCCGCTTTTGCAAACTGATCGTGAAATGCGAAATTTATCTTCAAATTTTCATGCGTTAATTGAATCTCTTAAGTATAAAATATTTGGTGTTTGCGAATGATGGTGAAATATGTTTTATTTTAAAATAATAATTAGTTTGTTTTTGTAACGATTTGCATCCTCTATTTTAGTTTTCGTCTTAATAAACGTATTATTAAAATCTGCAATGCAAATGTAGTGGCTCAACGTTCATGATAACATGTGAAAACAATAGCAGTTGATAACTGCAGGTATACAGGTGATCATTAACAGGTAACAAGGTAACATATAAGATTAACACTACATATCAATGTTCCCATCCACAAATAGTGCCATTGTCAACAATATCTTTCAATAAAATAAAGATAACCTGCTAATTCAATCTTGCATATCATAGGTAACTTCATCCTCAAATGTATCTAAAATATTCTAAATGAATAATGAATTTAAAGGGACAGTAGCACTTTAAAAAAAAAATCATATTTCATTTTTTTTCACTATATTTGATTGTCCGTAAATGCTTAATGTATTATTTTAATAGTTTTTAAAATCCCATTACACAAACCAATCATCCATAGTCCGAGAACAAATTATAGAGGTTCACATAAAGTCTATTGGCGGACAGTTTTGTGTGAACACCTTTAAATCATTTTGCGTAAGAAAAGGGAATCGCATGGCTGAACTTTACATTACATTGAGTTCTACTACATCGTGTTTCAATTGGAACCATTTATATTCATTTTCCTGACATCACTTTATATATTCCTCCTTAAAATGTGCTACTGCCCCTTTAATACGAACAGACTCCAGTTTCTGTGCTTTTTGTATTTGCATTTGTGTTTGTCTATACGAGCCATGGAACCTTTCAAGCATCATCGACTTTTCATTGATATTATATCTATTTGTACTTACTCATTCATATCATTGCTGGGGGCCTGGGGACACTTTCATGTAAATTATTCAAAGAATAAAAAATGCTTTGGATTCCCTTGCCTGCATTAGAAGAATGAAAGAACAAGATTTTTATCAAATCATTTCAGACATATCAGTTCAGAAATGGATATATGAATAGAATACAAACAGCATAGGCATCATATAAACTTATATATATATATCTCTATAAAGAGAGAAATAGACAAAACGTGTATTTTCTATTAGTGAATATTTTCTCTGTCCATATATTGCTGTTGATGAAAACGTATCATATATACAATTAATATTTGTACATGCATGAATAAAAATAAAGGAACTACAATGAAAACAAATTAAAGTTCTGGACAAATTGTACATATAGATCCATAATATTAATAATTATAATTATTAATTGAATGAAATGTACATAATACTTATGTGAATTAATGCCATGAAACAAGCAATTACTTTGATGAGATGTTATTGAGCGTACATGTATTGTTCATTAGTGTCAATCAATCAACATAAACATAAATATTATATTATATATTATATATATATATATATATTTCATTTATATGGTAGATGCATTGTGCAAAGAGATTTTCAAAGGTAGGCCATCCATTAACATACTTTAACTGTCACAGTTTTTGTACTACGGCACACTAATTTCACACTTATAGAAATTTAAATTACCCCATTTGCATTTTTAATAACCAATTTCATTTTGACGCCCTATTATGATCATCGTTAAAATTGGAACATTCACAGTTTTGGTTATACAATAGAGAAATAAGATAATATTGAATTAAGCCATTTCGAAACAGCTTAATCTGCAGCTATGACGTACGGGTCTGTCCAAAATAACCCTCATGACGTTTTGACTATAGAAATCTCAATCTAACCTATTAGTTTTGTTTGAGTTTCTTCTCATGCATGATTACATACGTTGGTATCTGGCCTACAAACACTATAACAGCGTCAAATCTGCCGTATTTCAGGGGATTTCACAACATCATGGTTTTCCCAGTTGATTATGCCATTTAAACGTAAAAACAAGTTATATATAAATCTTATCCGGGGGGATATTCCATTTTCTGTGGAATACGTACCACATTAGCGTCATCGATAAGTTTCTTATTATAGCCCATTTCCCTACGGCCAATCGAAATGGCGCATACCAGTCACGTGCCACGTGGATTTATTTTTAGAAGAAGCGCGTGGCTGAGTATAAATACTGATGGTCTGTTGTCTGTTGGGATCATATCAAAACATTATTCAACACCGGGTGATAACGGACTTGTTATTATCTAGTATCAAGAATTATCATCTTTGATACAACTTACAAGGATTACACTTTGGATTAACATTCTCCAAGTTTAAAAAAAGGTTTGGATTATTTTTTTGGATAATTTGTTGTTATAAATTTTGTACACATCAAGAAAATGTAGCTGGTTTGTATTATGAAATTTTCACTTTTGATTAATACTTTATATCAATTTATAGATCACATATATAACTTTATCAGATAATTGCAGATGTTTATTTTCTACATTTTGTTCGCAAAAATGAGTTTTGTCTTTGCACAGTAATTTGAAATATTATTGGCTGTCAAAGAGATAAGTATTTGGATGGAGGGGATTGTTGATAACAAATTAATGTCTCCAGGTTACCGGTGTCTCGTGTAGTAATTAAATCTATGGACAGCATCCGTGACCCGTGAAACCAGTTCGATGTACCTTTATAACGTTTAATGTCGACATTGGGGAGTGGACATTAAATCATCGTATCAGACACCGGTTACACAAAGATAAAGTAGCATTTAATGCGTTATGTCATATTATGTGTACTATCACTACAGGTTCGCGCATTCTACTCTTAAACTATTCGTAACTTGGGATGGTGGTATTGACTTATCGCAGTCACTAAAGGTAATAACAAAAGATGTAACTTTTAGAATTAAAAAAAAAAAAAAACGAAATTGACTTGAATAAGAGAAAAAAGGTTTAGCTAAATTTTTTATTGAAATGTTACATCGATATATCTAGCATTACAATAAAGACTCTAGTCAAAAAAGTTTCTAATAATTAAAAGGACACAACTGAATTGAATAAGATTGTAATTATTAACTTAAACTTACTATGGAAAGTTAGAAAATACATGTATAACATGGTTGTACCTAGCATTACAATAAAGACCATTGTCAATAAAGTTTCTAATGATTATTTTCGCGTCTTCACCATACATTTTCTTATGAAACATTGATAAATCAAAAATTCCTTCAATACACAAAATTGAAACATAAAATCGTAGGACCCGTGCAAATCATGTGATGTGGTTATGTAGGAAGTATATTCCTTGGATTCCCCATTACATCCGGGAAAACCTCATGCGCAGTACCAAATACCTAGACGATGGTTTAACGCATCCTTACAAGTCAATCAAATATCTTCATGCCTCGACACGCAGAAGAAACACTTCCTGTCATTATCAATTATTCATATTTAAATTTGAGTTTAGATTGATCTTGACCTTATCCTAATCGGTTTTTCACATTTTTGATTAATTTCATAGATTCAAGTACGATCTTAATCCTGTTAATCCACACTTGAGGTCAATCAATCCAAAGCTGTATTATAAATCTTAAGCCAATCAGTAACGCGACATTAAGCTAACTTCAGGAGCCGTTATGTAGCCGAGGTGAGATATTCGTTTGTAACACTACACCGGTCTGTAATCGATATATGTTATAATAACCTGCGCGTGGTCAATACCGTGCCCGGCTGACCAATGGTCAAGCAGTCCGTGGCTATTGATTTAGACCATTAACCCATGCATATTTCTGGACTGGTCATTAGTAGTTACCATCTGCTAGAACTGCAGGCACAGTTGCTAAGTAACCTCATTTAGCGCACGAGCTGCATGGAGCTTGGAATATGATGCTGTGAGGTACGTTTACCGTTATATTTCGCTATCTGCAATTTATTGAATTATTCCCTTCATTTGATTTTTATCGTGTACATATGTGAATTTTTCATAATTTTCAATTCGTCAGTGCATCTCAATACAAATAATTCCTATGAAGTGTTTGCTTTGAAGTGAATTTTCGTGTGTTGGATTTTCATCTCACGCTTTGGCATATCAGAAACGGTGGTCGGTGTATAACCTTTTATGCAGATATCCTAAACATAGGACTCTGTAGAGCCTGTTCTCTTATGTGTATTGATTTTATCAGTATAAATTAATTTGATTTGTAGATTGTTTATTTGAGTTTTAAAAAATCCACAAATTTCTGATATAATTGATTTTTATTTTTTTTGATTGATGATTAGTAGTTACCTTAACTAAATACAACGAAAGGTAAGATAAGATATAGTAATAAAACATGAGATGTAAAAAAAATATATCTCAAAATCATAACAGAATATGCGTTCGCGTCTTCAAAAGAATTTATGACACTTTCGTGCTCTACTTAACAGCAATAGTATCAATAAACACTTGTGAAATCTTCACGATGGTGGCGAAATTACATGTCGCTGCCCTTAACTGTCAACACCACTACAAATAGCAAGACGATATGTTCGACATGTGCCAGTTGTCTATCGCTTTCGTCTCAATATAAGAACATTGACTAACAAAGTGTTCTTATATCTACTGAAGAGATAAATCTGTATTACTCGTGAAGTCGTAAATACTTCTACGTGCTGCGATTCATAAACAATCCCCTTAACCTTCGAGTTAATTTATGTGTGTTTACAAATATACCTATGTTTACGTTTTAGAAACCTACAATAGCGCTATTTAAAGTCTCCTAAATACACACATTTAAAAAAATATTAATTTCAACTATGTATTACGTAATATTAAAAAAGCGAATGAAATATTTCCTATATAATCATACATTCTTTACGTATTTGATACAGTTAAATACATTTAGGTTATTTTGAATTTAGTTTTAGAGTTTTAGAGAGTGAGTGCAAGTCTAGTCATAGTTAGCAGTATTTGAGACGAACGCGATAGACAACTGGCACATGTGCAAACATATCGCGTGACATTCTAGAATATACATTTCCTCTTCAGTCAATGCACCTTTCTAGAAGATACACACAAACAGAAGCTATCTACTATGTAGTCAGCAAAGTACACGCACAAAACCCGTAATATAAATAACAGCGGTAGCCGACAGAAGCTATAGCTATTTACTATATACAGTACCACGTCATCAAGGTAGACATCGCATGTAGTAGGTTTACTATAAATATGACCTCATCCCATGTAACGTCCAGAATTACTTCATGTTTATTACATGTAATCGACAAAATAAAACCATGATTCAAGTTTGTTTTTATCCGTTGCCACATAAAAATAATATCGCATATAGTAACCTATCTCTGAATTTATGAAATATTTTATCTTCATAATGAACCTCAATGGATGCATAGAACAGGTGTGAGAGTTAATTGAACAATTTCAAATAGGTTGAATATCACACAAATTTCGTTTACTAAATTAAATCGATTTGAACATTGGAACATCTGTATATTCAATTATATAGGTAAATGTGCGTATTTGCCAGTTTACCTGTATAAAACCCGAAATTTCATATTGTTTCTATGTTAGGCGAGGCCTAACTTTTTATACACACATGTTAAAGAACTTTTTATCTTTAAAAAAAATCATTAAGTAATTATTACTGTTATAAATGTCACAAAAGAGACTATTGGATACAAATACAAAAGATAAACAATGTACATTTTGATGACAGTTTTGAACTGAATCCTACACTTTTGGTTATTGAAAATTATCTTTTAGATACATAAGTTACCAAATGCATTGATGAACAAAAGGTGTTATTGGCAATCCATTGTCAATGACAGTTGAATGACAACCAGATATCAATGGACAATGATTGGTGAACAAAAAAGGGAAATCAACTGACAATCATTGTTGAATGCCTCCATAAATGTACTGACAATGACAGAAACTTCAGTATGTACGTGCGTTCACGATTTATAAAGTTCAAATTTATGTTTCAGACAAACACAGAAGCAATGGGCAACCAGCTGACGACCGACACCCTGTGCTCCAGGGACGACCAAGGCAACAGCTACTGGGTGGGAGTCGACTGGAAGTCTTTCAGAAAGGGGGACAAGAAGAAGTGCTACCGGGGCTGTCTAAACGGCATTGGGCCAAGGTCAGGCGAGAAGGTCGTTGTCAAAGCCAGCAAGAACAAAACCGGAAGTAAGGCATCATGGCAATCTGAGAAACTGAGAGCGCAGACGGCAAGTCTTCTGCTGCAGATGTTTGAGTCTCAGTGCGATCTGAACGAGAAGATCACCATCAACATCCCACTGATAGCTCTGATGGACTCAGTGTCCAAGATGAACGAACTTTTTGGATCAAGAAGCAGAAGCAGTAGTCTCAACTCTGACGAATGGGTCGGCATTGAGTCCTTCATTCCGGGAACGTTCCGGAGATTCTGCGTTACCCGCCCTTGTGCAGAGAAGGAACAAGGGAACCTTCTTGAAGCTTTCTCTCACTTCACATACCATCAGTCACGTGGTGCTTTTGTCGTCTGTGAGTTCCAGGGCGTCCATTACAAAGACTCCTACCACATCACAAGTCCCACGGTGCACTCTCAGAATGGCGAGTTTGGCTCTACTGATCTTGGAGCTCATGGCATCAACGAGTTCTTCAAGATGCACCGATGTAACGACATCTGCCGGAAATGGGCCAGAATGCAACCACTTTCCCCTCCGCCATCATTTGAAGACATCTATCAAGAACTAACCCGACCATTTCCCTCGGCGCCTCCTCTCGAGGAATTTGACTGATTGATAGACTCCTGAATGTTGTTGATGCAATTCTGATTTGCATTTGAAGTGGTTGTCCCACAGACAGTCATGTGGTTCGTGCATTGTATGTTTATACAATACTGTCTACTTGCCGAGTTATGGAGGTAAACAGGTAGCTGTCATTCATAGTGAAGACTTTCACCTTTCCAGAATGTTACCATTGAAGGGGAAATGGTAATATCGTATCTTCCGGAAAGATCCAACTACAGGAAGGTGAAATGGAAATATCCCACGTGTTTGGTACTGGTTACTATGGTGACACTACAAGAAGACTAGATCTGACAGAATGATATGAAGAGAAGGACTTGCAATAAAAAGATTTGTTCTTGCATTAGTATGTCAGAAGAGAACGTTTGAATCTTAATGTTCTTTAAAATATCAAGATTCGACTCAAATATGCATGATGTGATGAAAAATGATCACACTTGAAGGTGCATGAAAACTATCCTCATACAAGAGAACGGAACGTGTGGAAGTTTATGATAATATATTTACATGGTTGTGAATGAATTTTAATTTATAAAAAATATTAATGTTGCATATGTTGTGAGTGTATATGAGGCAGCTATCACTATTTGTGTTCATGTTATGTTTTAAGGGTCCATTGTTATTTGTTCATGCAGCTGTCCCATTGAATGAATGATTTACCTATCATCATAATGAAATTTCATAAATTTTGAAACGGTGCTCCCAATTCCATTTTAATGTAAATTGTTTCATTTTCATCCAAATTTGTCACCAAAATAAATATATTGAGTTCCATTGTGTGCAATAAAGCAGATGATAAAACCATCGATATCAATTTTCTCATTGATCACATTTCCCGGTTTATTTTTCTTCAATTTGCTTTTTAATCAATTTAAAGGATACTTTTATACGCAAATGTCACCATGAAATGCAGATTTACTGTTATGTATGATGTAAAATAAAGTTCTTATTGACTTATACAGCGAGTTTTTCTATATTAAAGTACAATATGGAGAAGCATTCTCTCCCAACTCCCTATTGTAATTGTGACAGTGACTGTGACAGAGAAGTACGATATTCTGTTTATCATTTTTCTCCAACAATGGTAGAAATAAGTCATATCTTCCTTCCATTACCGTTGTTGAACCCAGAGCCACCAGGACAACAATTGCTTAATGTATTTCAATTAAATTGAGCAGTAATAATTCAAATATATAATGTCAAGTTTAGCCATGTGATTCCTTTTTCTTACACAAAATGAATAAAAGGTGTTCACAAAAATGGCCGCCAATGAATTTTATGTGAATCTAATACTTTGTCCTCTAACTATGGATGATTTATTTGTGCTACAAGATTTTTGGCACTATCAAAATAATACATTTAGCATTAACGTATAATCAGTGACAAATTTAAAATATAAAATTTTCAAAAAACGTGCTACTGCCCCTTTAAAGTTAAATAACTAGGCCAATAGTGAAATTCACCGTTTGGGCGGTGAACGGCAGGGCTAATTTCATTACAAAAGTGAATTATTTCATACCTGATAAGATAATGTTTTTTATTTGTTGTGTGTAAGAAAATTGTCATTTTTTGATAGTCCAGATGTGAATACAGAGATCTTCACGCGTAACCTCTCATCGTATGAAATACCCGATGTCATTTATAGTTCATATGGTAGGATAAAAGGGGCACTGTTTTAAATAAAAGGGAATTGTTCTAATTCTCCCGATGCAGACTGCTCCTGATGGATTTCGTTACGAACACATGTTATGTTACATGAAATACATTCTCTCCCCACAGAGGCAGCTCAGTCATACTTGAGTTAGCTAACTCGGGTATGACTGAGCTGCCTCTGTGGGGAGAGCATGCGTGAAATATAATACAACGATAATCCTAACCATTCATAAAACAGTTACATTTTAAAAAGAGTAACGTCGATTATAGTATGCTTATATTCATGACATCGATCCCTCTATAATCTACACCTTTAAATTTTGAAAATCACTTTTTGAAAAGTTGTCCATTTCAAATGCAGCTACTCGATAAGCCAATACATTATTTGGATAGATTAATTTCAATGTATGTTCCTTTAAGTAAGTGTACTTATTAAATCATAGTCGGATTCAGTGTTGAACAGAAGAATTCTCCCCTTAATAGGTAAATGTTTCGTTTTCTGTTGATTTCAGAAACATTCTGGTGGTGTCACGTCAAATTGTTTTTGGTGTTTTAAAATAAAGGAAATGAATAATAGATGAAGCAGGAGCGTGCAATGAAATTAGCTGGTAGTGCATATGAGTAGGCATACTATATAGTTGTACTGACTGATGTAGGCTTATGGAGATTGTTATATTATATTTCCAGTATAGTCAACGAATAAGTTGGCAATGTTATACCATAAATAGAATGATATCTTTGAATAAAAATAAATGTTTCCATTTGCAGGACAACGTTTTTTAATATAGCAATTCTAAAACGAGCACACCAGTTCGGTTAAACTACCCAAATTTATTTCCGAAAATTCAAATGAATAAACGGCATTCACACCAAAATGGCCGCCAACAGTTTTTGCTAAATATGTGATAGGCTTATTTTATTCTGACTTGGCCTGAGTTTTGATATGTACGTTTAACCCTCTGATAATAAAACAGAATTGCACAATCAAATATTTTGGGGGAAATTTTGAAGAAAAACTTTCACAAACGTGCCGCTGCATGATCAATTATATAGGCCTACGTGTAGGCCCTTCCACATTCGTAGCAACTAAGCAAGTTCAAGAATAATTATTGACATGGTGAACAAATATTTTTTTGAAGTCCGAAATTTTGAAGAAATAAATTTCACAAAAAGTGCAACTGATTCTTTACGAAATATTGTACACCAATGATCGACCATGCATGCACATTCTTACGATGCACCACGGTGCAAAATAATGTTTAAGGTCTAAGTTTTACTATAAAATTATTCGTTACCATGGGTGCCGTTCCACAAATAAAAGCAGTTGTTAAGTTACAATAGTTTTTAAGTATTTTGTGGAACGGGACCCATGCAGGAGCAAGCAAGCCGAATCGTAAGGCATCTGAAACCACGTGTTCACAGGGACGGTTTACGCATAAGGAAATGTTTACGCTGTTGATACAAACAAAATAACACCCGTACTTAAACCCTTATTGCGGACGTACAGCTTACATAGATAATATGTGGTTGATTAAAGTTTGATATCACAACAAAAGTCATTATAATTTGTTCTACATGAAGATCTTAGAAATATGTTTTAAGATTGTATGATGGGTGAATTAATTTCGTTTACTTCCGGTTTAAAAACAGCATGGCCGCAAAAGGTAGAATTGTCTGATTGAGCAAAACAGCAAGAGAGTATATTTCGTCGGTACACTACACTGACAAAGTGTTTTCCCGAGTGCATAAGAGTTTACTACCCTTTTCACAATATAATCGACACAAAACACAAATGGGGCGAAATAGAAATCGGAAGAGAAAGCACCAAGATGGTAGCAGACCAAAACAGTCTCAACAGGTTCACTATCTTTTTAATAGGATTTTAACGACATGCTGATTATTTTTGTCATTCAACATTAATGTAATACTTTGTAAATTGTAGGCTGGAGTACATATTTTGTATAAAATTTTGCAGATATTTTTCTCTGTCATTTTTGTTGATTAGACCATTTACATCAGTAAAAAAAAATTGAAGTAAAATTTGCCCATCAATTGCAATTCGTTTTGAATAAATTTTTCATTAGGCCTATGTATTTTGGCATGAACTGCTGCCCTATTGAAGATTTCTACCATTTTCTAATGCTATTGTTTGTATATGGTATAATTTTCTACAGAGTATAGATTGATTAGCAAAACATAAGATAATATTGATATTTCAATCCATAGAGTGATGGTTTTATATGTATTGTGTATTCATTAAATAATGTTTAGGATTGTTATTTATTTCAGGAATGGAACAATGAAAGGAACTACAAAATGCCAGAGAAGAAGAATGAGCTATTCATGAAATATTACCAGGTGAAAATAAAGAGACAACAAGAAACATTTTTTCTTATCAATCCAACTATTATGTTAAAATAATCAGATTTTTTAAATTTATGTATTAACACAGTAACAGGTACGTAAACAAATAGTCAAAACTAAATTAAGATAAATAAAGACATGAATGAATGAGAAAATCTTGAACTTTCATTTTCTCATTTTCATTATTTTTTCTCAATATTGAAGGGTCAGAATCTGGTACCAGAAGGGGAGTGGGAGGAATTTGCAGAGATCCTGAAGGCAGATTTACCTGTAACATTCCGTATAACAGGTTCTCGCAGGTAAAGAAGTACTGAAACACCTTGTACGGTAAAATGGACTATTACTTTATTCTGACATAAAAGACAAGATACATGATTTTAAAATTGCTCTCCAACTGAAACTTTATTTTGAAAAATCAGTTCAAATGTGCACAAATTATCGGAAAAATTAGCGCCACAAAAAAAGCATCATGATAAGCATAATTTCTGTTTGAGCTTCTGCAGTAGGAGTTGATACTACCTAACTTTGGTTTGAAATGATTGATTTTCTCTCTGTGTGAACTATTCCAGTAGAGTTACATTTTCTTGTTGATTGTATTCGTTAATATGATGATGTTTTCCTACAACAGCCAAGCAAAGCAGTTGCTGGAGGTTATCAAGGGTCACTACTTCAACAGTCTCTTCAATCAAACCAAGAGCAACGGGGAAGAAGTTCAGGTCGAACCACCAAAAGCATTGCCATGGTGATTTTAAATTTTAGAAATAATATCTATGGGGTGAAATGGTACTCTTGAACATTGGTTCATACATCTTGCAATAAAGAGGTCTTGGTTTATGATTTTGTGTTAAGATATTATTAGAAATTCAACTTACTAAATCATAACTTTACACAGGTTTTTGTCATATATGAAGATAGTGAAAAAATTAATTAATTAATAAACTTAATTTAACCCTCATCCGGCTAAGTGGGGTCAATTTAACCCCAGAGCTCTTTATTTTTAAATGATTAAAAAACCGTTAATTATAAAAAATTTAAATTTAATGTATTCCTCAATCGTCCATTTTCCTAACCACCTGTGAATCTAAATCAAAAATACAATTTACCATATTTTTAATGAATAATGTGTAACAACCTACCCGTTTGAAACGGCTGGTTTTACCCTCATCCGGCTAAGTGGGGTCAATCTGACCCCAGAGCTCTCATTATTAAATAAAAAAAAAATCTGTTGGTAAAATTTTTTTAAATGTTCATAGATTCCTCAATCATCCATTTTCCTTAACTCTTGTGAATCTAAATTAAAATTAAAGTTTACCGTAGGTTTTTTCAAATCAATATGTAATGATCTACTCTTTTGTCCAACGTCATTCAGAACTTGGGGTCATATTGACCCCATGAAACCGTTTGTGTAACAATTTGTGTTGCAGAAGCGCTTATAAAAATTATGTTCGTTAATATTGAGTGAAAACTGTTGCATGTGATACATTAAATAGGTGCAAAGATCCTACATGCGCATTAGGGTTTGAGAATTTGAAAACATATTTTTTTCCGTTCTTTTCTGAAATCAGTTGAAAAAATAGCATTGATCGTATGTAACAACCTTCTAAAATTATTTATAAATATGCAATACCTTCAAGTTTTTTTTGTGGCATATAAAACACACATAAGAAACAACCAGTACAAAAATAAAAGTTTAATTTTCACCAAGAAACTATTTATTTAATTTATTAACACTGGGGTCATATTGACCCCATAAAGCCGGAAACGTAAGAGACCCAGCTTAGCTGGATGAGGGTTAATTAATTTTTCGTATTCAGTATCATCCAAAATTTTACTTTGATATATTACGCACCGAACCATAGGCCAAATACCAGGTGTGAGTGAGTTAACTACTAGACCTTTCTAGACTCAGTATAGGAGGGGAACAGATTATATTGAGGCTAGGTTTACTTAGACTGGTTTCTCTCATCAGCTGTGTTCATCAGTGCAACATTTTACGAGTGAAACTTTTCACAGATTGATTAACAATGTTTACAGGTACCCGGAGGAACTAGCATGGCAAATTGATATGAGCAGAAAGTACATTCGAGGAAACTCTGTCATGAAAAAACTCCACGACTTCCTCATTGCAGAAAATGAAAGCGTGAGTCTTCTCATTTCAAATTCATTTGGTACAGACTTCCCCATGCTTTTGTTTAAGAAAATGTTTGTTGTTTAAAAACAGATTAGTGTTATTTCTGAAAAGGGATTGTGATGATGGGTAAATGAGATTGCAAATGATGATTCTTATCACGATGGTCTTCCGACATGTTTTGAGGATATTTGTTGAATCTGATGCAAAAATTTGGAATTTATATCATCTGTATATCTTGTGTTTTTTATTTACCCTCTGTCCTTACTGTCTTGTCCATGTCATTTTAATTTTGTTTTAACTGCTATTTCCCTGTAAGAGATCTTATACAAGTGACAGTATCGTGATACTGGAAACTGTGGTACTGTTTTCATTTAAGTGAGCATAAATGCTAAAATAGTCCATTTCATTTTTACCTACAATGGCAGTCTTGTCGGGTTCATATTTTTCATACGATTCCCCAGGGAAAAATATTGTATTAATTATTACGTCACATAACAAACAAGGCTATGATGTCAAAGATAGTCTATGACTGTATTATGTGCTCTGGTGCTGCTAGTTTTCCTGTGTTTGGAAGCATATTTCAAATATTTCCTTAAATCTTGCGACCTTGATAATAAGCAGAATATTGTATTAGTGCCTATGACAAACTATGCTTTCGACACTTGTGCCTAAATATCAGTATATGCCTAAGCCTTGGGCAAATACTTATTTTTAGACACTTGTGTCAACAACATAGTATGTCATAGATCTATACTAGTATAATATCCTCTATAATGAAAGATAGATACCGGTGAAGTAAGATAAAGTGATACAATATATTGGTTTGCTGTCTCCTATAAATGATGATTCTAATCACGATGGTCTTCTGAAATGTTTTGAGGACACATGTTGAATCTGATACTTACTATTTTGCATTCATATAATTGGCCCCATTTTAATGCATTTGATATTACTAACTTCTCTAGTTCTACTTATTTACTTATGAATAATGATTTTGTTTCCAGGGCAACATCACGAGACAGGAGTCTGTCAGTATGATTCCGCCATTACTGCTGGACATCAAATCTCATCATAAGGTACGTTATTGTGTCCTGGGGAATCGTCCAATTGGCTGCTGATTTGTTGATGTTCCAAGCCTCCGATTTTGATGTTTTCAAAATTGTTTATTATGCCTAAAAATGAGGTGCAATGTCTGTTGCATCACAAATCTTTCTATATGTACATGGCATTGATCACTAGCATTTTTGAAATATACTTCTCATTTGATGAAACATATAAATTGAAGGTTTTTAAAAAAAAAAAGTTTAAAACTATTTGAAGTAGATTATTTTAGGAAAAGCATTTTCCAATTCACTTTAAAAAAAATGAAAGAGGGAAAATATAATATCAACAATAACTCAGCATGATTTTTCAGGATATCTGATAACTCTCTTTGAATAAATTATTTTGTTTACTCAGTGATTTGTCTCCAGATTCTGGACATGTGTGCAGCTCCAGGGTCGAAGACCTCCCAGTTGATTGAATTTCTCCACGCTGATGAAGGAAACTCTATACCAGGCAAGCTTTGAATATAGTTCAGAATTATCAGAATTTCAGAAGTTTGTAATTGCTTCCACTTGAAAAAGCATTAGAGCCATAATATCATGAAGAAAGCATTATGAACTAATTTCTTTTATTACATAGTGGATTCTGCACAATATCATTCATCTCTATAGAACTGATTCCTGCAAATTTGCCTTTCAGGAGTCGTTTTATTTGTAAGGTTATTTAATCATATAATGGTAATTGTTTCCTCTTTAGACCTACTTTCAGTGTATTTCCATTTACGTATGGTTTTTGGATTATTTATGTGACAGGGTGAGATATAAGCATTCCTACTGGCTTTGGCTAGGGGGATATCTCTTTGGCCGAACAGGTAGAGTGTAGGACTCTCAACCCGGAGGTCCCGGGTTCGAATCCCGGTGGAGGTGGTTTCAAAAACACTTCTGTTACATTAATGACAAAGACAGAAAGAAGTGCAAGTTCATTTCTATTTTGACTCTTGTTTTTATGTGTTGAAAGAGGGTTTTGTGATGGCGAACGACGTAGACAACAAACGATGTTACCTGATGGTTCACCAGATCAAGAGAATACAGAGCCCCAACTTCATGATCGTCAACCAAGACGCCACCATCTTCCCCAAGATCAGAACAACAGAAGAGGTTTGTCAGAAGCTTAAACAAAAATTAAACTACATGGAAGTTCTTGATAAATGTAATGAAAATAAATGCAATACAAAAGTCCTCGCATTCTGTTACCCATCGTCATATATATATGCATGTTGTTCGTGATGAAAATAAGCTATTGAGAAAAGAAATCAGTAGAAAATGTTTTTGTTGAAAGTTTGATATGATATTTAGATGTTTTAATCAACAATGTTTTACTTAATTTGACGTTCAAAGTTCTGTACCCTTTACAAAAGTGCCATTGCTTTTAGCGAACCTGCTTTCAGCGACGTCATCCTTATGTTTGTAGGATTGTACAGTTAGGTAAATTGTCTCCTATTTAATGAATTTTGGTCTGATTTTCTCTGGCCCTTTAATTGACATCATACTTCAATTTTGAAAAACATTTGATTAATGTATTATTTCATGTCATTATAGTCATACACTTGATTTGAATTAACTACCAGCAAATGATGATTTTTATCACGATGGTCTTCTGACATCCATTGAGGACATTTGTTGAATCTGATGCGGTATAGTTTTTATGAAACAATAATTCAAAATTATTTGTTTACTGTATATGAACTTAAAATTGGAAATATCTCAAAATGTTACCAGGGAACATTACTGAACAACATCACATTTGTTTCTAGCATGAGAGACCACAGTTCATGCTGTTTGACAGAATTCTGGCAGATGTACCTTGCACGTAAGTGCTTTAGCCATGTATCTGGTGATCTTTCTGGAATACCTACTAAATATATACAAAGTAATTCAATAGTTTTACTAAATGGCTAGAGGCATATGATGAACCCTTTCACGATGGTCTTCTGAAAATAAGCTGAGGACAATATCTCAAGTTCTGATGCAGAGATTCAATCAAATAAACATCTTGCCATAGTGTTCAAATGAAAGTTAAAATATGGAAATCTGAATGTTGAAATGTTGATGTTTTTACCTCCTTCTTTTGAACACTAATCAAGATAATAAAAAAAATGACTTTTTTAAATTCAATTTGTTTTCTTAAATTTTCAAGTTGATCACTAAGAGACAGTTGTTTGGTTACCTCCTGTCATTGTAAAAAACTCCTATACATGGTATCAACTCTTCTTTCAGAGGGGACGGCACGATGAGAAAGAATCCTGATGTGTGGGGCAAATGGAAACCCCAGAATGGACCCAACCTGCATTTGTAAGTTGTAAACATTTACCGTTGGTGAAATATATACCACCCTATCAATTCAGCTCTCAGTAGAATGACCAGTTACTGAAGCAAGAGACTGGCCTTTGTCTTTATTTACATGTTCATAGAAAGATCTAAATGAGTTTAAGTTAGAAATCAAATCTGAATATATCTCTGCTGCTTGTATGAAGTCATTTTAAGCATGCGTGACAAGAACTTGAAGGATTGACAAGCTGTGCCTACAAGCCAATTATTTGTTAATTTGAGATAAGATTTTATAAAGAGGTCAGTAACACAGATAGCTTTTGTGAATTAGAAATTTTATGTATCTTCACTTTGACCATTTGAAATATTTAGGTTGACTGGAAGATTTTTATCCCACCGGTATGTAATACCGTGGGATATAGTCATCACCCTGTCCGTCTGTATGTCCGTCCGTCCGTAATCATTTCGTTTCCGGAGCAGAACTCAAAAACCGGTCCACATATCTTTCTGAAACTTTACATTTGTATTGCCCACCTACTGAAGTGGTGCCTTTTGATATTTTCACATTTCTGAAAATTGTATTTTTTATTATTTCCATGGAAACGGCTCTTATTTGGACTCAGTTCAAGAAAGGTTTCGTTTCCGGAGCAGAATTCAAAAACCGGTCCACATATCTTTCTGAAACTTTACATGTGTATTGCCCACCTACTGAAGTGGTGCCTTTTGATATTTTCACATTTCTGAAAATTTTATTAATTAATTTATTAATTTATTATTTCCATGGAAACGGCTCTTATTTGGACTCTGTCATATATATTAGCTTATACTATTATGAACCTTGCTTGAAAAATTTACATTTATCTTTCAAAGGTTTACATCTTATTATCATGTGGAACCGGTGGGATATGTCATCTACTGATGACTCTTGTTAAAATCGTAAAAGTGACAATTATTTCAGACACTGGTGACAAGAGCTTTGTACATATTATCATTTAAGTTGATAAACAGATAAATGAGACTATTCTTTCTATTCTTAGTCTTGAGCTGAAGAGATGAAAGCAACCTCTTTAGTCCTGTATGATAGCCTTGTGTATCTATAAAATCTGTCATTCAATGTCAAGTGAATTTCAGTGCAGTACCACCCATGGTTTGCTAGTTCCAGCCAATGCTCTCAGATTTCATGGCAATGCAAAGCCGCGATGGTGATGTGGGCTTTTTCCTGCAATAATACTAGCAGCCACGATTTTAGTGAAATATTCTTGAAAGAGGTGTAAAACCTCAATATCAATGTTAGGACTGAATAAAACCATTTTCTGTCTATTGTCAGTCTCCAGCTAAAGATATTGAAGCGAGGCCTTGAGCTCCTGAACGAGGGCGGTCGCCTCGTGTACTCCACGTGCTCCTTCAACCCTATCGAGGACGAGGCAGTCATCGCAACCCTCCTCAAGCAATGTGAAGGTCAGTCAACATCTATTGGGTGTACTTTAGACTAATAAATTGACCCAAAAGTCCTGCACCCAATGCGCATGAAATTTGGAAAGAAAGTTCAAGAAATCATACAAATTGCATCCTGCTACATCAGTGTATATGTCTCTGCAAAATGTAGCTGTGGGTTCCTTTAAGTGGGAGAATTTGCTGACTTGATTCAAGATCTGTTTGGACTCTTGAGCCTTATGTGTTCCTGGTCTCAGCAGCTCAAGAATGCGGATTCATCACAGACTCAGATATTTTTTATCAGGAATCCATTGTCTTTGGTCAACTTCATATATTCAGATTGATCAAATACTTGCTGTATAATTATTTATATAAATTTCAATGATTTGTTAAGATGTGCTTTAATAACATTTCTTAACAAATTTACTGAACATGTATGCAAGTTAAGACTGGGGCTAAGGCATTATGGCAAACATTACCTAAACGGATTCTGTTGAGATTATGAAAAGAAAATGTGCATCAAAAGAGATGATTTATGTCATATTTGACAAAAGTTCTGATGTATTCTGTAGGTTCTGTGGAGCTAGCAGACGTCAACGACTCCCTACCAGGATTAAGAAGGGTTTCAGGACTTTCAACATGGAAGGTATTTTACTTTATATCTACATAGCTTGGAAGTGTTTTTGATCACTACAATTTCTATAGGATCACTTCATCGTGTATCAACGTACGAACGTTACGCTAACTCCACTTATCTGTACCCTGGGCTCAGAAGCTAGATTCGCTCGCACAGCCCGACTTGGGATGTAGCCAATCAAATCATTTTCTCACCACCTTCTCGATATAATTTCAACGAGAAATTGGCTACATCCCAAGTCGGGCCTCGCGATCGAATCTAGCTTCTAAACCCAGGGTACAGATTAGTGGAGTTAGCGTAACATTCATACCCTTAGACAGGATGGGATCACTTTCCATAATCTGTTTTTGTTTAAACAATATAGACCTATCAAATGGGTTTAACTTTTGTGCCTGAATATTGTAAACAAATAAGTTTATCCAATTTTCGAATATCAACTATGAAAATATAAGATATTCTCTTTGGATTTTAATAAGACATTTGTTTGAAAGGAGGATTCTTATCACGATGGTCTTCTGATTTCATTTTGAAGATATCTGTTGAATCTGATCAGAGATTTTCTTAAATTTGTTAACTGTTTCACCATGTGAAGACATCTATCTACAATTTAAAACTTTATCATTATAATTTTGTTTTGCTTGGTAAGGATGTTTCTCATGAAAACGCTTAGGTGTAATGAATGGTGAACCTTATTGAAATGGTGTTGTAGGTGATGTCACAAGAAGGAGAATGGTTTGATGACTTTGAGAATGTTCCCAAAAGCGCTTGGGGAGTATACCGTCCGTCCATGTTCCCCCCTTCTGAAGAAGATGCCAAATGGATGCATTTAGAGAGATGGTAAGCTTTGTTTTGTTTGAGAGAAGTTAATGAATTAGAATTCATTTATTTACAACAATTTGAGTGATTGAGTTACAGTAAAATTTGTTTGGGCTTTTTGATTGAGTTTGAATCCCTTTGGGCATGTTATGCTAAGTGTAATGCTAAGGAGAACTTCTATAAGCAGTAAGGTCAAATGTTATACTACATTTCAGCTCAAAACCATCGAGCTAATGTTATTAGATTTTGTTGCTATGCATCATCACAACACGAAGGCAGACCTTCTTCCTGTTGGATCAAGATACATTCCCTGGGAGCATGTTATTGATGTCTGCTTAAGAAAACTACTATTAGCATTCTAGTGAGGTTTAGGTGTCACGCTCCACTAGATTGCAGTGGAAAATCACCTAGCTTGTGTGGAGTTTAACTGCTATGTATGACGCAATAGTGTATTAGACCAAATTGTTGTGATTTAAAAAAAATAAAAAAATAGTAAATTGTTTCTATGTCTACAATAAGTATGTTTTTGATAAGAAGTAAACCAAATGAAGTTATATGGTTTCTAACAGTGCCAGGTGCTATTTCAAAACTTTAGAAATTGTGAGGTTGATATGTCAAAAGAATGGGCAACATTTGAAAAACTCTAAACTGATATGTGAAACCCAAGTTACTTTCAGGATAATTGGGCTAAAATTCTAATTATTTGCTATCCTATAACATTCATCTCCTAATATGGCAAATGATGATTCTTATCACGATGGTCTTCTGACACAAATTGAGGACACTTGTTGAATCTGATCCAACTTTTAAAATACAAAATGACTGATAACTTCTAAGGATTGATATTATAATGACTTCTTAGAATATTATAAGTTACCATGTGTTCGCGAGTTTGATATGGAGATTTATCATGTGTCCGAGTTAAATATCAAACGAGAACGAAGTTCGAGTTTGATATTTAACTCGGACACATATGATAAATCTCCATATCAAACTCGCGGACACATGGTAACGAATTTATCTCGACGAGCACCTTCTCTAAATGCTTTAAATCTGGCTTGAAAGATGGGATTGACTAAAATGGCGTCTGATCAGATCAGTGTTACTCTTTTATTTAGGTATTTACAAATATAATTTTTAAACCATCGTGTTAATGACCAAAAGTATGGTCTAGTACTGGAGTGAAGCGCACGGTACAAGACGGAAATTTAGGATTAACGAAAAAAAATCAAAATACCGAGCAATGCGGGCATTTCTAAATTTTGATTGTTTGGTCACGTGACCTCGTGCACTCGCACCACATTCGATTTGAAGCTGCCGTAGAAGCCCCGTTACTGTCATGGCGGACTGTCGAGTGGGGGCGAGCGAGTTTGATAGTGTCGGAGTTATTGATACGACAGGCATCATAGCAGAATGTACAGGTTGGTTTGAGAGTTCAATAAACAAATAGCGGTGACTTTTAACTTAAATGATGTTCATAGATTGGCTTTCTGTTTGCATAATTTGAATCTTGAGCTCGCTGATAAGATAAGATAATGTCTTTATTGTCCCAAGGGAACTTTGTTTTACATCATATATACAGTTCTCCAGTTACAAACAAAGCAAACTAAATGTACATGATAATATTATTATGCATAAGATTTGTCTAAATAAACATGAAAACATCCGATTTAGTCACACTCACCCGTTGATAGACAACCTTGCTGCTAGTGAGCGGGTCAACATGCCGTTGAGATGCCGTATCACTTGCTAATGTATTTTAGCGGTACCAATCTTTTATTAGAAGAACATTTTACTGATACCAGTAAAGTTATAACATAAAGCTGACTTGAGCATGTACAGGGCAATTCACCAAGCATACATGACGTTACAGCAATCAAGCGTAGCGTAGCCGCTTGTTTACCGAACAAAGGTCAAGGGAGATAACTCTTGACTCCGTTGTTTCTTGTTACTAGGGGAGCGCGTGGTCCAGTTTAACATAGCTAAATATACCTACGTCACGTGACCGGTTTTGACCAATGGTAAGCCGACATTGCTGTGCAAGTCGAGATAATCTTTGTTATTGAGGACAACACTCATCCTGTCTCGGGGTACAAACGTTACGCTAACTCCACTAATCTGTACCCTGGGCTCAGAAGCTAATTTTGCTCATGCGACCCATCTTGAGATATAGCCAATCAAATCATTTCCTCGCCACCTTCTCCATAAAGTTTCTCTGAGAAAATGATTTGATTGGCTATATCCCAAGTCGGGCCGCTCGAGCGAATCTAGCTTCTGAGCCCAGGGTACAGATTAGTGGAGTTGGCGTAACGTTCATACCCTGAAACAGGCTTGACAACTTTAGGTTTGCAAGTTATATGTAGATATTGTATTGTCAATTGTTTTGTTTCATCAGCATGCGGATCTTGCCCCATCATCAAAACACGGGCGGTTTCTTTATCTGCGCTCTGACGAAGGTGTCAAAACTTCCCTGGATGAAGGAAATGAAGCGTGAGACACTTTTGTAAATGTTTTGTTTGTTACTGCGGGTATTTGTTATTGCTGAAGGTTGCAATTAGGCAGGTTGTGTTCGTTCAATCACTAAGAAAAATAATAAGACCAAAACCATTCAATGCAATAATTCATCAGTACAAGTGTAAAGGATTCTGCTACAGAGGGCAAGGCATCGTTTATTGATTAGATTTTTTAAAGGGTTTTAAATTGTATATATTTTATCAAAGATATATTCTATCCTTGGTTGTACAAATTTGTAAAACTACAACATTTTTTAAAACCTTGTACAAATAGCAAGAGGTCAGACTGGAAGGCAAAAGTTCTCTCTTTAAAGATTTCATGAATTGAAGAGTTTGAGATCGTATTTCTTTGAAACGTTTGCATATATGTACATATGCAGATGTTATTCTTATGTATCAATGGTTCTTTTTAAACAGCTGCTGTTTTGGGAGAGACAAAATCTGTCAAGCAAATGATGATTCTTATCACGATGGTCTTCTGATATACATTGAGGACACTTGTTGAATCTGATGCATCTTCAATGAAACTTTCACACTTGTTGCCTCATTTCTTTTTGAACAGCCGCTGTTTTGGGAGAGACAAAATCTGAAGAACCAAAGAAGAATGAGGAAGGGGAGGCAACTCCAGATGAAACATCATCAGAGAAAAAGGAAAATGATAGGGATGGGTAGGTCAGTTTAAATTAAACATCTTTTATGGAATTCACACAAATTAAACATTTTTGAAATCAAAGATGTTGTTGTATTGAAAATTTATGCCTTTTTCTGAAAGACATAAAATATATTCAGATCACCCCCTGCTAAGAAGAAGCGAATATATGGAGGTTTCAAAGAGGACCCTTTCCTGTTCTCAACCGAAGATGACAAAGTTTGGCCTGTGATAAAGTAAGTATGGCTGAGGATTGAACAAAATTTTGTATGGAAATATATTGTACTATTCGTCTTATGTATAACCAAAATATTGCATCGATATAATGAAATGTTGATCATCTTTTTTTCCCCTGCAATTTAAACTAAACCCCTTACATTTGATCTTTTGATAAGCAGACTTTTACTCGAAAGTGATAAAATTTGCAATTAAATTTTGATGGTATATGTATTGACATAATGTCTACTCTCATTTTACTCTCCTAAATATGACCCAAAAACATACCCCTGCAACCAAAAAAATATTCTTACACGCCAAGCATAAAACTTTGACAATACAAGTATGAATAGTTGATCCAATATATTGCGCAATATATAAAATATTGCAATAATTGACAGGATAATTGGAAATCAATATTGTAACTAAAGATACGTTTTCCTTCCCTAAAATTACCAAAGTGAATTCAAAGGGATTGCTTTGGTAAATCTAATTAATATTGGGGATAACCTAGTGTAGAATTTGCTTCAAACAAGCAAATGATGATTCTTATCACGATGGTCTTCTGAAATACATTGAGGACACTTGTTGAATCTGATGCATCTTTAATGAAACTTTCACACTTGTTGCCTCATTTATGATCTTGTAGAGAGTGTAAAGAGGAAAAGACAACAAGGCTACACAATCTAGATATATTCCAAGACAAGCAAGTAAGGGTTAACGGTCTTTAATTCTGGAAATGTATTATTTTACAAGTATTGCCGAAAGTCCTAAGGAAAAGCTAACAAGCTAACACTAGACAATTAGTTCCAGCAGTTGAGGCTTGCAGGTTTCACCTCAATGCATAGCCACAATTGTGTTGCAGGCTTTCTCCCTGCAATAATACTAGCAGCCACGATATAAGTGACATATACATCACATATAAGTGATAGATACTTCAATTCTTCAAACTCTTGCAGGGAGTTCTACAGTGTGCCTGACAACTTCCCGATCACACAGGTGATGTTTCGGTCCGAGCAGGGAAACAGGAAGAATCTCTACTTCGTGTCGGACCATATCAGAACGGTCGTCAAGTGCAACTTCGAAAGGATAAAGGTAGATAACTCTCTCAAAAATTTAAAATTGAGAATTTGCAATTTAAGCAAGAGTTGGTACCATGGGGAGAACCTTGCCCACCATGACAGCTTGTTCAGAAAATTAATTTCAGTTATTGGTTGTAAGAACTTTTGATTCTATTTCAATGTTAGTGCTTTGTCACATTAAAAGATAATTTGTGTTCAGTTTTAACATATAAATTCTTTCATTCAAAGCTTTTGATGATCTAAAATTGTGGTTCCATTAAATCGGGTTGAAGTAGAATGATATGCAAAGATAATTTCCCTCCAGTATTACATACAATATTTATTCAATTTTAGGTTTTAAAGAATCTTATTTAAAAAAAATGTTTTTTGCAAAATTCATCCTCATATGTTTATCATAAATTTGATATGATAGTTAATGAGTGTTCAAAAAGTGAATTGAAGTTTTTCCTGATTGCTTCCAGTTCATCAACATGGGTATCAAACTCCTCAGTCGCAATCCGTCTCCGTTAGTTCCTCAGTGTGATTTCCGCCTAACACAAGAGGTAAGAAATTCTAAAATATTTCCATAATTTGCCAATTATAAACGTTGCAAATGAGCAGACAAAAAAAATTTAACATTTAAAGACCCTGTCCTTTCGGCATCCGGTCAACGATCTCGTTAGTTTTGAAAATTGTCACCAAAAATGCTGTGCTTTCATGAATTTTACTTTTGAAAAATAAACTTTATCTTGATAAAGTATCCACACATTAACAATGATAAATAATCAGACTTAACAAAAATGCCTTGTAATGCTATAGGTAGTTGTCATATATGTAATGTCTATCAAACAGTCTCTGGCCCTGATGTACAAATGGTTTCCTGCTATAGGTAGTTGTCATATATGTAATGTCTATCAAACAGTCTCTGGCCCTGATGTACAAATGGTTTCCTGCTATAGGTAGTTGTCATATATGTAATGTTTATCAAACAGTCTCTGGCCCTGATGTACAAATGGTTTCCTGCTATAGGTAGTTGTCATATATGTAATGTTTATCAAACAGTCTCTGGCCCTGATGTACAAATGGTTTCCTGCTATAGGTAGTTGTCATATATGTAATGTTTATCAAACAGTCTCTGGCCCTGATGTACAAATGGTTTCCTGCTATAGGTAGTTGTCATATATGTAATGTTTATCAAACAGTCTCTGGCCCTGATGTACATAGAGGATATTAAATGAGTGTCCATGACATACTATGTTTACGACACGAGTGGCAAATATTAGTATTTCCCGAGCGAGAGCGAGGGATATATTGATATTTAGACACGAGTGTCGTAAACATAGTATGTCATGGGCACGAATATAATATTCTGTTTATTACCGTAGTCCTAAAATTAAAGAAAATACTCAAAAACTACTTCCCAGCATAGGCGGACTAGCCGCCGCCGGCCCGTTTCGATTGTGACGTCATAGTTGAACCGTGACGTCAAAGCATTGTTTATAACGTGACGTCACAATGAAAAAGTGATATTTTGCCCTAGGGCAACATATGAAAAATATGAACCTCGGTATGACTGCCCTCGTAGGTAATAAAAATGGTTTCCTGCTATAGGTAGTTGTCATATATGTAATGTCTATCAAACAGTCTCTGGCCCTGATGTACAAATGGTTTCCTGCTATAGGTAGTTGTCATATATGTAATGTCTATCAAACAGTCTCTGGCCCTGATGTACAAATGGTTTCCTGCTATAGGTAGTTGTCATATATGTAATGTCTATCAAACAGTCTCTGGCCCTGATGTACAAATGGTTTCCTGCTATAGGTAGTTGTCATATATGTAATGTCTATCAAACAGTCTCTGGCCCTGATGTACAAATGGTTTCCTGCTATAGGTAGTTGTCATATATGTAATGTCTATCAAACAGTCTCTGGCCCTGATGTACAAATGGTTTCCTGCTATAGGTAGTTGTCATATATGTAATGTCTATCAAACAGTCTCTGGCCCTGATGTACAAATGGTTTCCTGCTATAGGTAGTTGTCATATATGTAATGTCTATCAAACTAGTCTCTGGCCCTGATGTACAAATGGTTTCCTGCTATAGGTAGTTGTCATATATGTAATGTCTATCAAACAGTCTCTGGCCCTGATGTACAAATGGTTTCCTGCTATAGGTAGTTGTCATATATGTAATGTTTATCAAACAGTCTCTGGCCCTGATGTACAAATGGTTTCCTGCTATAGGTAGTTGTCATATATGTAATGTCTATCAAACAGTCTCTGGCCCTGATGTACAAATGGTTTCCTGCTATAGGTAGTTGTCATATATGTAATGTCTATCAAACTAGTCTCTGGCCCTGATGTACAAATGGTTTCCTGCTATAGGTAGTTGTCATATATGTAATGTCTATCAAACAGTCTCTGGCCCTGATGTACAAATGGTTTCCTGCTATAGGTAGTTGTCATATATGTAATGTCTATCAAACAGTCTCTGGCCCTGATGTACAAATGGTTTCCTGCTATAGGTAGTTGTCATATATGTAATGTCTATCAAACAGTCTCTGGCCCTGATGTACAAATGGTTTCCTGCTATAGGTAGTTGTCATATATGTAATGTCTATCAAACAGTCTCTGGCCCTGATGTACAAATGGTTTCCTGCTATAGGTAGTTGTCATATATGTAATGTTTATCAAACAGTCTCTGGCCCTGATGTACAAATGGTTTCCTGCTATAGGTAGTTGTCATATATGTAATGTCTATCAAACAGTCTCTGGCCCTGATGTACAAATGGTTTCCTGCTATAGGTAGTAGTCATATATGTAATGTCTATCAAAATAGTCTCTGGCCCTGATGTACAAATGGTTTCCTGCTATAGGTAGTTGTCATATATGTAATGTTTATCAAACAGTCTCTGGCCCTGATGTACAAATGGTTTCCTGCTATAGGTAGTTGTCATATATGTAATGTTTATCAAACAGTCTCTGGCCCTGTTGTACAAATGGTTTCCTGCTATAGGTAGTTGTCATATATGTAATGTTTATCAAACAGTCTCTGGCCCTGATGTACAAATGGTTTCCTGCTATAGGTAGTTGTCATATATGTAATGTTTATCAAACAGTCTCTGGCCCTGATGTACAAATGGTTTCCTGCTATAAGTAGTTGTCATATATGTAATGTTTATCAAAATAGTCTCTGGCCCTGATGTACAAATGGTTTCCTGCTATAGGTAGTTGTCATATATGTAATGTCTATCAAACAGTCTCTGGCCCTGATGTACAAATGGTTTCCTGCTATAGGTAGTTGTCATATATGTAATGTCTATCAAACAGTCTCTGGCCCTGATGTACAAATGGTTTCCTGCTATAGGTAGTTGTCATATATGTAATGTTTATCAAACAGTCTCTGGCCCTGATGTACAAATGGTTTCCTGCTATAGGTAGTAGTCATATATGTAATGTCTATCAAACAGTCTCTGGCCCTGATGTACAAATGGTTTCCTGCTATAGGTAGTAGTCATATATGTAATGTCTATCAAACAGTCTCTGGCCCTGATGTACAAATGGTTTCCTGCTATAGGTAGTTGTCATATATGTAATGTCTATCAAACAGTCTCTGGCCCTGATGTACAAATGGTTTCCTGCTATAGGTAGTAGTCATATATGTAATGTCTATCAAACAGTCTCTGGCCCTGATGTACAAATGGTTTCCTGCTATAGGTAGTTGTCATATATGTAATGTTTATCAAACAGTCTCTGGCCCTGATGTACAAATGGTTTCCTGCTATAGGTAGTTGTCATATATGTAATGTCTATCAAACAGTCTCTGGCCCTGATGTACAAATGGTTTCCTGCTATAGGTAGTTGTCATATATGTAATGTTTATCAAACAGTCTCTGGCCCTGATGTACAAATGGTTTCCTGCTATAGGTAGTTGTCATATATGTAATGTCTATCAAACAGTCTCTGGCCCTGATGTACAAATGGTTTCCTGCTATAGGTAGTTGTCATATATGTAATGTCTATCAAACAGTCTCTGGCCCTGATGTACAAATGGTTTCCTGCTATAGGTAGTTATGTATGTACATATATGTAATGTTTATCAAACAGTCTCTGGCCCTGATGTACAAATGGTTTCCTGCTATAGGTAGTAGTCATATATGTAATGTCTATCAAACAGTCTCTGGCCCTGATGTACAAATGGTTTCCTGCTATAGGTAGTAGTCATATATGTAATGTTTATCAAACAGTCTCTGGCCCTGATGTACAAATGGTTTCCTGCTATAGGTAGTTGTCATATATGTAATGTTTATCAAACAGTCTCTGGCCCTGATGTACAAATGGTTTCCTGCTATAGGTAGTTGTCATATATGTAATGTCTATCAAACAGTCTCTGGCCCTGATGTACAAATGGTTTCCTGCTATAGGTAGTTGTCATATATGTAATGTCTATCAAACAGTCTCTGGCCCTGATGTACAAATGGTTTCCTGCTATAGGTAGTTGTCATATATGTAATGTCTATCAAAATAGTCTCTGGCCCTGATGTACAAATGGTTTCCTGCTATAGGTAGTTGTCATATATGTAATGTCTATCAAACAGTCTCTGGCCCTGATGTACAAATGGTTTCCTGCTATAGGTAGTAGTCATATATGTAATGTTTATCAAACAGTCTCTGGCCCTGATGTACAAATGGTTTCCTGCTATAGGTAGTAGTCATATATGTAATGTTTATCAAACAGTCTCTGGCCCTGATGTACAAATGGTTTCCTGCTATAGGTAGTAGTCATATATGTAATGTCTATCAAACAGTCTCTGGCCCTGATGTACAAATGGTTTCCTGCTATAGGTAGTAGTCATATATGTAATGTTTATCAAACAGTCTCTGGCCCTGATGTACAAATGGTTTCCTGCTATAAGTAGTTGTCATATATGTAATGTTTATCAAACAGTCTCTGGCCCTGATGTACAAATGGTTTCCTGCTATAGGTAGTTGTCATATATGTAATGTTTATCAAACAGTCTCTGGCCCTGATGTACAAATGGTTTCCTGCTATAGGTAGTTGTCATATATGTAATGTTTATCAAACAGTCTCTGGCCCTGATGTACAAATGGTTTCCTGCTATAGGTAGTTGTCATATATATAATGTTTATCAAACAGTCTCTGGCCCTGATGTACAAATGGTTTCCTGCTATAGGTAGTTGTCATATATGTAATGTCTATCAAACAGTCTCTGGCCCTGATGTACAAATGGTTTCCTGCTATAGGTAGTTGTCATATATGTAATGTCTATCAAAATAGTCTCTGGCCCTGATGTACAAATGGTTTCCTGCTATAGGTAGTTGTCATATATGTAATGTCTATCAAAATAGTCTCTGGCCCTGATGTACAAATGGTTTCCTGCTATAGGTAGTTGTCATATATGTAATGTCTATCAAACAGTCTCTGGCCCTGATGTACAAATGGTTTCCTGCTATAGGTAGTTGTCATATATGTAATGTCTATCAAACAGTCTCTGGCCCTGATGTACAAATGGTTTCCTGCTATAGGTAGTTGTCATATATGTAATGTCTATCAAAATAGTCTCTGGCCCTGATGTACAAATGGTTTCCTGCTATAGGTAGTTGTCATATATGTAATGTCTATCAAAATAGTCTCTGGCCCTGATGTACAAATGGTTTCCTGCTATAGGTAGTTGTCATATATGTAATGTCTATCAAACAGTCTCTGGCTCTGATGTACAAATGGTTTCCTGCTATAGGTAGTTGTCATATATGTAATGTCTATCAAACAGTCTCTGGCCCTGATGTACAAATGGTTTCCTGCTATAGGTAGTTGTCATATATGTAATGTCTATCAAACAGTCTCTGGCCCTGATGTACAAATGGTTTCCTGCTATAGGTAGTTGTCATATATGTAATGTTTATCAAACAGTCTCTGGCCCTGATGTACAAATGGTTTCCTGCTATAGGTAGTTGTCATATATGTAATGTCTATCAAACAGTCTCTGGCCCTGATGTACAAATGGTTTCCTGCTATAGGTAGTAGTCATATATGTAATGTCTATCAAACAGTCTCTGGCCCTGATGTACAAATGGTTTCCTGCTATAGGTAGTTGTCATATATGTAATGTCTATCAAAATAGTCTCTGGCCCTGATGTACAAATGGTTTCCTGCTATAGGTAGTTGTCATATATGTAATGTTTATCAAACAGTCTCTGGCCCTGATGTACAAATGGTTTCCTGCTATAGGTAGTTGTCATATATGTAATGTCTATCAAACAGTCTCTGGCCCTGATGTACAAATGGTTTCCTGCTATAGGTAGTTGTCATATATGTAATGTCTATCAAACAGTCTCTGGCCCTGATGTACAAATGGTTTCCTGCTATAGGTAGTTGTCATATATGTAATGTCTATCAAACAATCTCTGCCCCTGATGTACAAATGGTTTCCTGCTATAGGTAGTTGTCATATATGTAATGTTTATCAAAATAGTCTCTGGCCCTGATGTACAAATGGTTTCCTGCTATAGGTAGTTGTCATATATGTAATGTCTATCAAACAGTCTCTGGCTCTGATGTACAAATGGTTTCCTGCTATAGGTAGTTGTCATATATGTAATGTTTATCAAACAGTCTCTGGCCCTGATGTACAAATGGTTTCCTGCTATAGGTAGTTGTCATATATGTAATGTTTATCAAACAGTCTCTGGCCCTGATGTACAAATGGTTTCCCGGAAGATCAATAACGCTAACGAAGAGCGACACGCTGATTCTCCTGAGTGAGGAGAACCCTTATACCATCAAGATGGACGCCAGCACCCAGGAGCAGCTCGACAAAATAGGTACGGTACGGTACGGCTAGCTTCAGTATAGAGAGTGGCATCAAGAACGTTGATAGAGGGATGGGGCCGAGTCGGTCCCCTTTCATAAAGGGAGAAGTGAATCTCCTTTATATAAATAGTGTCCACGGATATGCCCACAAGTTCTGTAGATGACAAGGTGCGCACAAGCCTGAACAAGGCCTGGAATTTGAAGCACTGCCTTAAAGGCCTTAAATTTAGCAAAAGTGATTTTTCAACTGTGAAATAACTTCACTTGCATTTTAAAATATTCTTGTGACGACCTCTGTGAAGGTAACAATTTTACCATTCAGGTTTCATATGTTGATTATGTGTGTCTCGAAATCCCATCTCTTGAACAGTGCCACGACTTTATTGCAAAGTTGTGCAGATGCGTTTTCTCTTTCATAAATACCCTGTTATTCAGAGACAATCTAGCCTTATATTTTCGTTTTCAAGTCGTAAAAAGGCCCTAAACAGACCTTAAATTTTGTTGACTGTACTAACCATGGATGACTTTTCAGTTATCATTAGGGTGAATTTGCAAACACCTTGAACCCCAAATATGGAGTGAGATAGCACTGTTGGTTGAATTCTTGTTGAGAGGTCATAGGTTTGAAAGATGCCAGGAACTTCTCAGAATTTTTGTATACAAAATCTTTTTAATTCAAAGACTTCATTGAAGTTCCTCATAGCTGCAAGAGAAGACAAGTTTGAAACACAACATTTTCTGCCACAAATGTTCCCATTCAAAAATAATCTTTACACTCACACCATGTACAATTTTGGCCAATTCTGTTACTGCAAAGAAGTTTCAAATTCATAGAACCATGATTATCTACATAGTTTATTTTGTGTTTACTTTCCAGGTCCCGGTAGTACCATTTTCCATTTCAAGCCCACAGAAAAGTAAGTTGTGATGTTTGATGTATAAAAATATCGTCACCTTTTGAATACCATTTCAAAGAGTAGTAAGCTTTAGTATGATAGAGCACAGTCTTCATTAATGATCATTTAACTAAATATTTGGACCAATAAATTTACCTATTGCTGGTATGAGTATTATTGACGTATTCAGTCAATCCCATTGCCTATAATTGGGAGAATATCTCCTTTTCTTCATCAAGTACATTCTACACAGATCAGACTATGGGATATCAGTACTGAGCACCTTCCTCCAGAATGTTTCATGTGATCCAAATCCTTCAAAACTATACAAAACATCATGGACCATGCATCCCGATATGATAATGTATTTGCATATCCCTACACCTCTAACCCTTATGTAGAAATAGAGATACATGTATAAACTTCTTTGATTTCCAGAGATCCTGACCCCAACTGTGAAATGATCTTTTGTGGCTGGAAGGGCAAAGTGTCTCTCCGCTTGTTTGTGAACTCACACGATCGGCGCCACTACCTTTTACTATGCGGACTTGATCTACAAGATATTCGTAAGTAGATGATTCTGCCAAATCAGCATATTCTTATCCTGAAAGCTTAGAAAATCTGCCCATTTACTTCTTTTAGGTTTGTTTTGTAGAAATAGCTAAAAGTTTCATCTCCCAAGCTGAATCTTAAAGGGAGCTGGATAGCATAGTGGTTAGCACGTTCGGTTTTGGAGGTTCGTGGTTTCGAATCCCCCCAAGGGCTTGGCAACTACAAGCAGTACAGTTTGGCTGTAATGCTACATTGACTTTCAGTGCAGTACCACCCATGGTTCGCTAGGTCCAATAGATGCTCGCAGGTGCGCGCGTTTCACTGCAATGCATAACCATAATAGTGATCCAGGCTTTCTCCCTGTAATAATACTAGCAGCCGGGATATAAGTGAAATACTCTTCAAAGGGGCGTTAAACCCTCACCCTCGCCTAACCAGAATCTAAAATGGCCCTTTCTGTTTATAGGTGATAAAGTAGCTGCAAAGAAAGCTTTGAAGGATTCTGAAGCAAGTGAGGAGAAATCAACAACAGAAGGAGTAGAGGAGTCGAAAGAAGGGGAGGGAACAGATTTAGGGGAATCTCTTTCCAATGATGATGATACAGAGTCTAAAAATGATGATTCTGCAGACAAAATGGACACTGTTGATGGTGAAGTCAAGGGGGATAACTCTGCCCAGGAAGAAGGGACTTGATAGTGAAAATCTTCTTAGTGATCAAAGGGTTTATTGTTTGACTTTTAAGGCTTATGTAACAAGGTGCAATGAATTCCTGATATTCAAGGAATTGTAATGTGGAAGGTTCCAATCTGATGGATCTCCTATGATTTTAGAGGTTATTTGAATCTTTTTATAAAAACATTTGTCATGAAAGTAATACTACAACAAAACGGAGCCCACATATGTTTTAATGATACACAGGCCAGGCATACAATTTAAGTACACATTACAGTTAATTTATGTGCCGTGGCGGAGACCAGATTGATGAATCTACAGAATATTCGTGCATGATTACTTGTCATCTTGGAGAACTGTTCAAAATACAATAACATGTGGATGGTATGCTATTTTAAAGCCAGGTACACCACCCCTCTTCCCTCCGCTCATAACACTCACAGCTTTCACTGCAAAACCATAACCATAGCGGTATTGAAATCAGATTCATTAAGTCTGAGCAGAAGTCTTGCGCATGGTAAGATGAGAGCTGAGCATTTGTATCTCTACTGATTTAATACTGATGAATTTATGGAAGATATTTTGATAAGATACCAGATAATAAAATATTTTCAGCCAAATAAAGGAACATGCAGGCCACAAATACAAAGATAGCAATGTCTCACTGTGCTCTAGCATATACTAATAAATGACAGTAAAATGTTTATGTTATCTTGAAAGGTAAAGTAAAGCTGAGTGTTGCTATGATGGAATTAAACTACAAAATATATGTATGACCCTGTTAAATTATGAGGGAGATCTTGCTCTAAAACAAGCATTAAGTTGGATGTCAGAGTATGCTGACAATATATTCCCACAAGATTTATTATGCATTTGTATTGAATGTAAAATATGTGAATAAATATATTTTAAAGCTTTATAAATTTGGTTTTATTCCTTCAAATACAATTTGTAAGAAGAAACCTTCACACTTGACACTCATTTTGGATACCATCACTGGTATCTTTTGATCCATTTGCATCAATTTCTTTGTGTAAAGGTAACCTGTCTGGTTTTACACTGTCTGTTATTTTCATAGAGCATTATCATTTAGCAGTTTGTTCAATATGGCACCTTCCACTCGAAGACAGCAACAGTGATAAGGCTACGCAAATATGAATTACATACCACTTGGACCTCGTTGTGTGTGCTTAATGGTGTGCGGTCAGCTCGATTTTAAGGCCCAAGAAGCTTTCCCTTCCGTAATGACATGGGCTTCAGCTCGAATATATGTTTAGTACAGGTTTTCTTGTCTCAAATATTTCCTGTTAGTAAAAATCAGCTTTTTAGGCCATATGGTTCTGGAGAAGCAGATGAAAATACGTTTTAAGGGGGTGGCCCATGTGACCCTTAGCTACAATTTATAATCTTCACTACTCAAGAAATCTGTACACAGCTTTTCAGCTTTCTATGCCTTCTGGTTCTGGAGAAGAAGATGAAAATAGGTTTTAAGGGCGTGGCCACAGCACCACCAAAGCTACAATTTATAATCCTCACTAGCCAAGGAGTCTCTACCCAAAGTTTTAGCTTTCTAGTCGCAATTCCACAAAGTTTACGGACGCAATGCCATGCCATAAGACCATCGGGCTTTACAGGCCAGATGAGCTTAAAAGAACTGGCTCAAATCGTGGAATCGGACAATCTAGTTAAAACTAGCTGTTAGAATCGTACGATCTAGTTAAAACTAGTTGTTAGAATCGGACAATCTAGTTAAAACTAACTGAAAATGTATGTCCCATAAGTCATACATTGAAGTATTGACATTTATATTTGGATGTTGTGCAATGTAAATCTTAACGACGCGCGATTCAAAGAGAACAGCGAGTTTATTTTTCATTGGTTGAGTTCCACGCATACGTGACACAAGCTTGAGAAATTCCTGCCGCACGTGCAGCACGTTAAAATGAACATGCAAACATAACAGAAGATAACCCAGTGTAAACAGTCGCATAGAAAACACAGAATGAATCTTAATTTCAAAATCAAGAAATGGGTTCCACTGCAGATTAATAAGCATAAAAATGATTTTGTTTACCTTACTCTAATCAATTAAAAAAATCCGTAATCATGTTTTATAAAAATGTTTCACTGATGTCAGCTGATCTCGTTGGTGTAGTGGTTAGTTCACTGGACCAGAATCATAAGACCACGAGTTCGACCCCCGGTTTCGGCAAAAATCATTTGGAAATATATTCCGACGTAAAGACAAATCTTTTTACGAATCATCGCCACTATGGAAAACCGCGGACTTAAAATGTTCACTTGTTTACTAGTGTGTAAGTGACTTGTACACCTCTGATCACGAAACTTACCACCTGAGCACGTGCAAGAAAGCGGCGATCAATTTTTTAGATTTCAAGAGAATTCAAGTTGAATGGTAAAATACGGAAACATGTTTTGTCAAATTCTGTTGACAGCAATGGTTTAGCAATGATATGAAAAAGGATAAAATTTAATCCAAACAATACGTGCATGCTAACATAGCTTAGATAGACTTTGATGGAGATGGCATTCGCGAAAGAAATACACTGCCGACAAGAACTATAGGCTGATGAAATGAAGTGAATGTAAGACTACCCAAAATGCCAAGAAAATCAATCTAGGGTATATTGAGGTTAAACACCGTCTTCCTCGTATCATCAACAACCCTGCACGTCAGCGTGTACAGTGTTTGAAATAAGCATCCAAAACTGCTGTTCAGTAAGGACCCGCAGACAGGGAAAACTGTGGGTCGAACTCCCAAACTGTCGGCATTCATTATCAGTACTGATTTGACTTGTACTTAAACAATAACATTCTTGGTATCTGTATGTTATAAATACACAACACTGTTATCAGTTTGAAGTGATAGTTATGAAGGTTTGGCAGGGAAATATGTCTCACAGCAAGTATTTTTTTAAAGGAACAGTATTATATAAAAAAAAACACTGTCAGCCAGTAATGACCTGCAGATATTGAAAAGTGTGGGCCCTTGTATTTCAAACACTGAGCGTGTGACCGGGTAGGGGATATCCAGTAGGGTTGCAGGTAGAGCCTCTCGACCATAGTTGAACGCGACAGCTGTCCCCGAGTTTGGTCAACAACTATCTCAGATTGCAACATCATTTGTTTAATGAGACTTTGTCCTAGAGTGTCTTATAAATGTTTTTCATAAAACGGACCTTTCACCACTCAATACTAGTACTAGTGGTAAAAACTGTTCAATACGAGTGTCAATGTAATATTATGGATTGAGAAATTTCTAACTTTCGACCTCAGCTTTTAAAGGTTAAACGCGCCCACTCCTCGATCTTGTTTACCAAACTGTTGCCCCGCAAGGTTGTGTCTTATCGCCAGTTTTATTCACTGTCTACACAAATGACTGTATTAGTAATGACCCCAACAATCTAACAGTGAAGTTTGCTGACGATACAGCGTTAATCGGACTCATTCAAGAGGGTTTACTTTCCTACAGAGAGAATCTCAATCATTTTCTGACTTGGTGTAAAAACAATTTTTTCATGTTGAATATAAACAAAACAAAAGAACTTATTATAAATTTCAGGAACAATAATATCAATACAAACCCCGTCTGTATAAATGGTTCCAATGTTGCAATTGTAGATAATTATAAGTACCTTGGCACTATAATAGTTAATAAATTAAATTGGAATGCCAATAGCGATGCCGTTTTCAAAAAATGTCAACAAAAGCTACACTTCTTGCGCAAGCTGCGATCTTTTAATGTTAATGAACGTGTGTTATCCCTCTTTTATCATTGTTTCATTGAAAGCATTTTAACATTTTCCTTCCAATGTTGGTATGGTTCCTTGTCTTTGGTTAATAAATCTCGCTTAGAAAAAGTTGCTCTAATCGCCGGTATAAAAATTGCCAGAGTTTCGTTCAAAAATTTATCTCATCTTTATGAAAAACGAGTTTTGAAATTATCCCTGAAGATTTTGTCTGACCCAGATCATGTGTCACACTGTGAATTTGTAAAGCTTCATTCTGAAAGGAGATATTTATTATGAACTTACATAATGACGTCATGATTCTATGACGTCACGCGATTGTTCCTGCTGTCTTGTCTAGGGTATGGATCGTCTTGCGGCCTACTGGTCTCTCAGGAACAACATATTTGAAAATGTCCGCAAGAACCTTTTATTCAACTTCCCGTCAAGTGAGAGTCAGTGTGAAGAAATCGGCCAGATCTTATGTGGCCGGATAGAGAAAAAGGAAATCACACTTTGCAATGTTGTGGAAGACGTATTACGATATGTGGAATGTAAGCAAAGACACGGACGCCATGCACGAGGGAACCGTGAAATCAACCGCCACTTTAACTGGCTTACGCTTCACATGGCGCTCGGCCTGTGTTGCAGAAACGTCGATCCCGAAACTCGGAACTTGCCCCGACGGATCTTGTACGAGCTCCTTCACTACAGTCGCGGCGTCGACTTCGGCGTCTTCCTGAGGGACTTGTTTGATTACAGCGAACGGGAGGGTGAACTCCCAGACAAGACAAAGTATTTGCTGAGTGTATGTGCGGGGTTTACTCTCAAAACAGATGATTGCGCGTTCATGTGTCCACACGGAGAGCTGTGGCACGAACTCTTCCGAGGACCAAGATGTCGGTATCTCGACCTTCCGATAGCTCAACCGACACTTCCGCCGGATGTAGACGTAAATCGGACACACCTGCGCGCCTCTCCCCTTCTTCTCGCCGTTGTGAACATGAAACCGCGGGCAGTTCTTCTCTTGCTCCGACACGGGGCATCGGCACATGGACATCCGTTAGAATACATTCTGCGCATGTTCGGAAGTCTTCATATTTTCTCAAATTCAAACACTGCTCATGAAAGTTTGATGGCCGGAAGTATACAAGTTCTCTCAGAGTGCTTCCGGTATTGTCTGCGGACAATCCCGATCCTCGTGTTACGGTTTGAACCGGAAACACACTTGACGGTTCCACGCCGCAATGTGTACCATGTCCGACAGGAAGTGAAGACGTTCCTGCCCTCGTCATCAACCCAGCCGAACCCGCTTCAGCACCTCTGCCGATGTGCCATCAGAGACATCCTTCTAGCCGGGGACCAGATCCCACACGGCATCCGGCAACTCTCACTTCCGGTTCATCTCCAGGACTACCTCGATCTTCTCTGGTGAATAGTGGTGGTGCAAATAGGGTTAAAATCGAGTGTCAAATACATGTTTATGTACTCTAAGGTTGTCTTTCCATATTCACTGTTCGAATAAATTCATAATCGATCAATTTTAATGATGAAACAACTTTATTTTGATGCACTGATCTGCAAAACGTAAAATTATGACCTAATTTTAATGAGATTGACCATCGAATATCAAGACATATGTTTAGAATCAACACTTCATCACCGTTTATTACCCAAGGCATCATGTATGTAATTAATGATTTATCTGTCGGCTTTAGACCATATGTGATTGGTAAATGCTGATTATCAAGTGTTTACAAGTTATCAACCATTCGTTGGATATTTATCTTATTATGATATATGTACATATGTATTAATATGAATTAATTAGAAACGTTTACTATCATATGTCATCTTGTTATTGTAAAGACAAATCTTATACTTTTAATGAAATGCTTAACCTCGAGCAGTCATACCTGGCATTGCTGATTTGACATGACCTGTTGATTGCATGCATCGCTAATTGCTTATGTTTATCAACGGATAATAAATAAATGTTTTATTTTACACAGTTTCCGTTTACACTCATTGTTACAACTCGAAATTGAAATGCACAAAATGAAAAACATACAATAATAGTTTTAAGTTGTCACATGATGTAGTTAAAGGCCCATTCTCTCACATCATAAGTAGCTCGAGTCATTAGGTTTTGTATTCGGCCCTCGAATCACTCATATGAATTTTTAATATTTAAGAAATGGCATAATTAATTGTTTACGATTTATATGTTACTATCAGTCGGTATTCATACAGACTCAATTTACATTACCCTAAGCTTACGATTTTCTCCGATTCAACATAAATTTTAAACTAAATAGATAAAATGTTAACATTTGCTTTAAATACCTTCGCAAGAGTAAAGCCGTTGTGCACATTAGAATGATTAATGATACGTCGTATTTAAACACTTAAAAAATTGATATACAAGCCGAGGCTGCAATTAATTAAATAAACTACTTATATAGAAGCATCGGTGCACACAAATACTGAACTACTCATGCCAATTATACCTTTACTACAACTGATTTATAAAAACGTTTGGATTCATCGAGTTAAAAGTATTTAACTGAAGCACTTTAACGAGCAATAGCACGTATTTCATAATTTCAGATTTTAAAGTTATCACATAGAATTGTACGTTATTGCTAAATGTATTTATTTGATAGTGTCAAAAATCTCATTACGCAAGCCAATCTTCCTTTGTCAGAGAACAAAGTATGAAGATTCAGCTAAAATCCATTGCGGCCATTTTGTGTGAACACCTTTAATTCATTTTGTGTAAGAAAAAGGAATCTCATGGCTAAACTTTACATTATATATTTGAGTTATTACTGCTCCAGTTAGTTTAAATACATTGTCTTTCAATTGAAACCATTAATTTTCATTTTCCTGACATCACCTTCTATTCCACCTAAAACGTGCTACTGCCCCTTTAATGGCTTAACTGGGCAATATATTCAAAACCATTGGTTAAAAAAAATATGGTAAATTACTGCAACAAATCATGTTACAAATGTTTTAATACCTTTGTTACAAGTTTTAATTTCCTTTCCGAAGTATTTGAGTTCTAGGAAGGGAGTTATAGCCTAAGTTCTGGAGTGCATAGTGAAGGTTTATTGCCTCTCCGTACCAATGCCAATTTCTGTAAAGGACAGTCATATTTTAATTCTCATGACATACAATGGCGGACATAAAAAATTCTTCATTCCTCTTTCTGTTCTCTTCTATTATGACAAACAAGGAGAAGAAAAAAGAAATAATTATTATGTCACGCAACAATTCAACAAGCATTTCATTCCATCAATTTCCTTCGTGATGTTGTCAGGGGTCCTTAGCAAGTCTAGAAGTTAATGTCAACTGTTCTGTAAACAAAACACTTCCTTCTGGTGATCACGTGACCCAACTGCAGACATTTGTGCTTTGTGCATAAGTGTCGGCTGCCTTTCGTAACGCCCAGTACATATTGTACTGTGTATTGTGCTTATGGCAACATATAGGCCAAAGATTCTCTATACGTTGAAAGTTGGCGTTGCAAGATGTCAAAATAATTTGAAAATATTTATATGCCCCCGAATCGGAGATTCCGGGGGTATATTGTTTTTCACCTGTCAGTCTGTCCGTCCGTCCGTCTGTCTGTTTGTCCATAAAAACTTTAACCTTGGTCATAACTTTTGATTGGTCAGAGCTAGGTCTTTGATACTTGACATATGCATCCGGGGGCATTCGTGTTTCACAAACACATCTTGTTTTTACTTATAGTAATACAAATTGTACTAAAACGGTATAAAGATATGAAAGCTTGAAAATGGTATACAGCTCTCTACCGAAATATCGCTACTATTAACAACAAAGAAGTTAATCATCCATCAAACTTCGTATCCTCTTCATATCTCAAAAAATGCCTCTTAAGCAACTTACACATAGACAAGGGGATGCGTAAAATGTTAATAAAATTGTGACCCTTTGTCATAAATCTTAAAGACCCGTATTCAAACTGCAATAATTTAAAAAGTATTTTTACTGTATTTATGGTATTATTAGCAGTAATTTACGACCAACCATGGGAAGATCGGGCCAAAATTCATTAAATAACTAGGGGACATTTCGACTCGAATTAATTATCTTATTTTTGATTAAAACATGTTAATATGATATCTTTCGACGAAAGATTTGTCTACCGAGTGATGTATTTCTTTTCTCAATAACTAAATTTGACCACGAACCGCATGCAAGTATAACAACGGGGCTTGAACTAAAACATCTTGACAACGTTAAAAAAAAATTCTTATACTTCTGCCATCCTGTCCCTGTAAACTTTCAGATTCTTTAATCATAAGGCGTCACTTCAATGAAATACGTCTGACATATTATTAAAGGAACAGTCATATCAGGGAAATGAATTTCAAGAATGCTTCCCTGTTTACACTTATATATGATAATAAAATGTGTTCACACTTGTTTTCAAACATGTTAGTGAGCGTAACAGTTTAGTTGTTCCAGTTGTACTACAATTTGAAAATGAATAGAATGCATCATTGCGTCCTCTTTAAGTTCGTCTCCACACAAAATACGCCGATATGGTGTCCCTTTAAAGCCATGGAAGCTCACTAATTATTCGCCGACAATAAAAGATATCACAAATAACGTTTTTCTCTCAATTTGCTACAGATCCTCCCAGACTGTACAGTCGATATTTTGACCTGAATTAATCCCCTTGAAAAACAAGTCTAGAATTTAATACGTAAATACGCATTTATTAGGTTCCTATTTCTTTTTGAAGAATATGTTTCTCAGAGACTGACTGTAAGTCTTGCGTCGTTTTTCTGATTCAAATACGACTACACGAATTCCTCATTATTTTAAAGCAAACCGGCACTGGACTATTGAATTACAATGGAGCATTTATTTTCCCCTGGAACCCCTGTATAACACTAACCTAGTTTTGTGAGAAGGTTTTTGATTGGTTAGTTTTCGACAAATCAGAAAAAAGGTCATGTCTTGATCGCTTTTAGCATTTGAAGGTTTCAAGAGCGAGACCCTTAATGCGCATGATGATTACGTTTTGTGTGAAAAATGAAATATTTATCTAAAACCATACTCACAACTTTTTGAAGGTCATCAGGGGATATTTTCTTTAGCATAAACACATTAATAAAATCAAAGAAAACATTGATTTATCTTTTCAGTTCCCGATTAGGCATCTGGGATCGTAACATAAATAGTATATATCTTTTAAAGGGACCGTCGCACGCTTTACTTTTTGGAAATTTTTAAATTTTCAAATTTTCACTTATTATTGTACGTTGATGCTCAATTTATTATTTTGATAGTGTCAAACATTTAATTGCACAAACCATTTATCTATAGTCGGAGAACAAATTATTAAGTCCTTAGCGGCCATTTTTTGTGTGGACACCTTTAATTCATTGTGTGTAAATTACTGCTTCATTAAGTTTAAATACATTGTCTTTCAAATAACACCATTTATTTTCATCATCCTGACATCACCTAATATTCCCCCTTAAAACGTGCTACTGCCCTTTTAATCTCCATAAACATAATTAAAGAGACCACAAAAATATGTTATTTTGGGACATGATTAAGGAATCATGCTCCTTACATTACCAATCTTATGGTCATTTGAAAAAAATATATCTTTAATCAAAATGAAAGTTCATCAATTTGTTTGAAACAGATAAAGCGGAATAAAAAATTTGTTTGTAAAAATGTTGGTAACATTGTTATCCGGTTGTTTAAAGGGGCAGTAGCACGTTTTTTCGGGGGAAACAAGGTGATGTCAGGAAAATGAAAATTAATGGTTCCAATTGAAAGACAATGTAATTAAACAAAATGGAGCAGTAACAATTCAAATATACAATGTAAACTTTAGCCTTGCCATTCCTTTTTCTTACAGAAAATGAATTAAAGGTGTTCACAAAAAAATGACCGCCAATGGATTTTATGTGAATCTAAATACTTTGTCCTCTGACTATGGCTGATTGGTTTGTTTAATGAGATTTATGACACTATCAAAGTAATACATTTAGCATTAACGTTTAATTATCGGTTAAAATTTTGAAATATAAAATTATCAAAAGACGTGCTACTGCCCCTTTAATATAACCAATAATTGTGACATACTTAACAACCCTTTCCTCTTTTATTCACCGCTTTTAAGTGTTTCACACACGCATTATACTTCATGAAATTTTACATTGTGAAACTCAGACTATTTCACCTCGAGAAACAAGCCACATTGAATTATGGTTGGTTTTAAGATTTAATAATTTTATATTCAACTTTTGAATTTGACTTTTGAAATATTTGAACTAAAATTAGGTTTTATCACAATGTAGCGCCAAACTCCAAGTCTTATAGACGCCGACGTATTTGAATAAAAGGTCTCGTAATTGGGACGACTTGAATAGAACCGTATTAATAAAACTATACAAATCATTTCTGTAAATCATAAATTAGTTATCAAAGTGTTTATTCCATTCAATATATTGATCGATAAGCCTACTTAGTTTCTCTTTAGAAAAACATTCAACTTTTCTTTACCACAAACTGATATTATTGTTTTAAAAAACGAATAAAGAATATCAAAATGCTTTTGTCAGCTTTATATAGTAAGAGGAAGGAAAACCCATAGTGTACAAACATAAACCATACAGTAACAGTAAATCTATGAAATTGTTGTATCCTCATTGCCTCCATTCAGAGTAAGCTTCAATCCTAAAACACAATGCTCACCTCTGATTTATTACGAGCATTTCTCTTCGAATATCCGTGTTCCAATCAAGATTCATAGAAGAATAAAGTGAAAAGTGTCAAATATATTGTTTTTCCCGAAGCTGACTGAGTGTTCAAGGCTTTTGAAATAACTTATTTGGAAACGGCATACCCGATTGCACAACTAACGTCGATTGCATTCAATCAAGCTTCCTTTCTAGTTCAATTTACATTATATATTTGTCATAAATCTTATTAAACAAGCCAGTCATCCATAGTCAGAGGACAAGTTATGAAGATTCACATAAAATCCATTGGCGGCCATTTTGTATGAACAACTTTAATTCATTTTGTGTAAGAAAAAGGAATGGCATTGCTAAACTTTACATTATACTGCTCCATTTAGTTTAAACACATTGTCATTCAATTGGAACTATTAATTTTCATTTTCCTGACATCACTTTATATTCCCCAAAAAACGTGCTACTGCCCCTTTAAGGATAACATATTATATGCTACGACCACAGAAAGATTTAAGCCCCCTACTAAATTTACTCAACTTTTTTTCAGTATTTCAGACAGAACAAAACAGGACTGAGAATACAACCTTGTCTTACTCCAACGTTATATTGAACGTTATATCTAATATCAAAATCATTAGCTTTGTACCATTAAAATGAGAGGCATATATCTATTCTGATACTAGAATAAATCCGTTGAATAGAAAAACTTAATAAAAAGAAAATTAATATATTTAGTTTTACCTTGCTGCGCCTAAAAAAATCCGATCTGTAAAATCATGTTTAATCATTTGTTTACTTTAATGGGGAATAATCAGCTCTCAACAGTGTCTTCGACCTTGCGACCTTAAAGGTACCACTCGATCAGGTTTCATCCGCCATTTTGAAAGGTTAACATTTCGAGGAAGCAAATGTTATCAGTTACGACAGCATTTTGTCGTAGTAATGCATTCCACGATCGTAGCTTCGATGATTGGCTTTATTTTTTGAGCCATACACTTTTTTCTTTTTAAAAATGTTAAATCTTGAACAACTGAAATGCTAACCTCACAAACATATTTGAAATTAAATGTGATATTATCATGTAAAAATCATATATAATAATTGTGAACAGGACAGTCCTCCTGATTTTCGTTTCCACAAAAATACCCCGCTCGAATGGTCCCTTTAATTTATCAAACGCAACCAACCAGCGCTGAAGCCTATCCTTACACTTACGGAACACAAAGCTTGAGATTTCACCAAACAAATAATTCAAAAGAGTAGTAATGAATGAAAATGCTTCTTAAGAAACTCAAATAATAAAATAATGATTTGGTGAAACAAAACAGTCAAATTGAGAATCACTGAGAAGTAAAAATCACGTGTGAATAAACCATATGATACATATAATTTGAAAACTAATGCTTTGATTTCTAAACCTAATTTATTGCATTATGAGATTGAAAAAATAAATATCAAATGATTGAGAAATCAAAGTGACCTTTGAACAAATCCAACATTATCGTTGACTATTATAGACAGCACACCTCTTCCGGGTCACTCAATACAATTCACACCGTTATAAAGTCGCAGCATCCGGCTTCTTTTCATGAACTTCACCTCAGCGGAACGTCCCCAAGTCTGCGCAGTATACAGTGCGTCTCAGAGACAAGGGACTACTCCATGTACATGCGTGATGGGTGTGAGAGTGACGGTCATGTAGTTGTTGCATTGAATCTGAGTCATCTAGCAAACTGCTAATGCAGTACATATGTCAAAATTGGAACGGTTTAACAAACTGCGACTCTTATCTCGTCGTCGGTGAGTTGTCAACTTTATTTTTGTGTATGTTGAATGCCTAAGTTTGTTTTTAATTGTAGATATGTGTATTCTTTTTTTACATTGTAAATATATGAAGGCTTGTTTACTGTAGATATGTGTAACTTTTGTTTTCATCGTAGATTTGTCAAGTAATGATTTATTTTATAACGATGACGTATGTGTTTGAAAAGGTATATCTTATACACATCATATCCATATGAAAAGTTTGTTGTGAAGAGCATGTTGTAAAAGTCTGCTTTACGACAAAATGGTCTTTTTAAATACTGACTGTAATGTATCTATTTGTTTATCTAAATAACGATGAGAAAATTAAATATATGAAGAAAAAAAATAAAAAAAATAAAAGAAATGAAAATTTCAGATCAGTTCTAACCTTTATCTAAATTTGAATTGCAAGAGGTATATTTTTGTGCTGGAGTTAAAAAAGGTTAACATAATAAACTAATTAATTTTAATTAGTCATCAAATGATGAGCATGGTAGGCTTAATCGATGTAAAAATCCGAGGAAAATGAAATACAAAGTTTTAAGATTTTGTGTTATTGTTTACGTACAGTTCTCTACTGTAAGGAGAGTTTGTTTTATTATGTTTATGTATGCCTGTCTACACATAAAAACCGGAACTGTGGGTTCTAATTAACTCACTGGGTATGTCACGTGTTTACAGTAGCACGTAAGAATGTGACATTGTGTCAAGCTTTCGCGGATATTTAGAACGTGGTTATCCTGTTTCTGTAAAACTGAGATAGACTTACTCATAGGATTCCTTTTTAAATATATTCGCTATAACGGTGATAAAGTGCTTTAAAGGAGCAGTAGCACGTTTTTTGATAATTTTTTATGTTATTTTTTTTTCACTGATAATTGTACATTAATGCTTAATGTATTATTTTGATAGTGTCAAAAATCTCAAAACACAAACCAATTATCCATAGTCAGAGGACAAAGTATGAAGATTCACCTAAAACCCATGGGCGGCCATTTTTTGTGAACACCTTTAATTCATTTTGTGTAAGAAAAAGAAATCGCATGGCTAAACTTTACGTTATATATTTGAATTATTACTCCTCCATTTAGTTTAAATAACTTGTCTTTCAATTGGAACCATTAATTTTCATTTTCCTGACATCACCTTATATATATTCCCCCTCAAAACGTGCTACTGCCCCTTTAAAGAGACCAAATAACGGTCTAGTAAATGTGTTGGTGCATGCTACGCTTGCTGTCTTTCTAAGTGGCACGTATCTCTAATAGCAAAACTTTCGGGGTTTGAATTGCGACTAGCGCGTGTTGGCGTATTTCACATCAGAAGAGACATCGAAGAGATTCTCATTTTAGCAAAGAATGGGATCAGTTAGAAATAAATGATTATTTTGTGAGCTATAACCAATCCTGCATATTGTTTCACTTTTCTCGATATCAATAACATGTATTCCAACAAATAACCTAATTTTGTCTAAAATAACAGGTTATATCTCTCTTCCTTTACAATTTGTAATTTTTAACCTTTCCTGTATTCTATTTTCACTGTATGAAAATATAGCATCGATTATAATAAAATCACATAATTTGGTTAATAAAGGCTATACCTTATTAATTGGGGCCTGTGGTTTGACTTACTAACTGGACGACCCTCTTAAGTGCACGTCATGCATCCTATATATTTAAGTTCTAAATGATGCCGGTCACATGACCCCAACTTGTTGTTGTGACCCCAATTGCTACCACGTGACAATGTCAACAGAGATGCATTATAGACTTGCCCCGTCCCCCTTTACTTTAGTACATATTTGCTACTAATAGGATTGAAAGTGTTTCTGTCAGTACAGATATATATTTAATTGTTTGTATTTGTTAATAATATACATTTACTTGTTTTTATTTGTCAATTTTGTAACGTCAAGAAGATTTCAATCTTGCATCAAGTGCGCCTTTTTAAGGCTAGAAAATGCATGTCTCCTTGCTTGTAATCAAATGCTGTTCAGGAATTTCATATAAACTATCTAAAAATACAGTTATAACCTCAGGGCTGTAATCATGTAAGGCTACGTTTGCTCCTGTAGTATCCAAAGTATGGTTTTCACATGTATCTTATTAAGAAAATGAATTGCCGAAGCGCCGTATAATACCATGTTCAATAAAAGTTCATGATGCATTTTCAAATACATTGAAAATCATCAGCATAATGCTTGATATCTATTTCTGTCTTTTTAAGAAGATTAATAAGATTATTCATGATTGCAGGGTACATTTTGAGACGCATAACGAGAATAAGAATCTGAAAATTATTTCTGCTATTGGGAAATGTAGATTTATATATGAATATTAATAATTAAAATATACAAAAAATAGCTAGACCAATATTTGTTAAAATTTTGATTGTTTTGTTTTCAGAATACCACCATTCCGATCTCCAAGGTCCATGCACCCACAATGCACTGCAGTTTATTCGCATGACGTTCTTGCGTTGAGGAATTTGACAAGATATTCAATGACATATGCCTCTGAAGATTCTGAGACGAACTTCCTTTAAAATGGCAACTGGATTTTCTCTTATGTTCCTCTTTGTTACCATGGTAACAACGGTGTTTTCTTCTGGCTCTTCTGAAGATTTTCCATCGGGATGGTCTTCAATGTGTAGCGTGAACAAGACAACAGTTCAAAGCGAGGCTCAGATATCTATTTCTTGTGACGTCAGAGCGAACGATACATGGAGTCTCCTTGACTTCCGGGAGTGGTCCTCAAGACTTGACACACAGAGTTATGTTTCCTTGGATGTGTTTTGTGGTCCGAATGGAAGGATATGTCTACCATGGCCCTACCGGGCCCACCATATGCACTCTCTGAAGGTCAGGAGCTGTATCAATTATTGTTATTATTTAGAATTCGAAGATAAAAACTTGGTCGAATCTCTACCAGACTCGTTGAGATATTTTCAAAGTGATGACGTCACGACCGAAGTAGGCCAAATGAAAGTATTGACTTTAGACATCAAGAAGCAACCTCCAACTATAGAGTGTGGTCCCTTGCTTGTTAAGACATATATTTCCAGAGGGCGTAAAACTAACTACTTGCCTGACATTCCTCCGGGTTTTGAACAGAACATAACAGAGATTCTAACGAGTCAGGTAGCTGATATGGCCTATGTCCGCCACGTTTGTCTATACAAGAACATGGAGGTGTATGATTTGAGCAGGCCTAAAGACTCATCGACGAATTTCTTGCATCTCGTTTTGGACAACTCTCAATTTCCCAAATTAAAGACTTTCAACTTATCGGCTTATGGCTACCAGACCTTCCCGAATCTTCTGAAGACATGGAGGCTACGATTAACCAAACTAGAGACATTGGACCTGTCTCATAACAACATATCACGCTTTGATGGGATGCGAGATCTCAGCCGCGCTTCTCTGAGTGTTGGAAGAATCGACCTCAGATATAACAACATTCGAACCGTAGCTGTTGAAGAAATCAAGTCAATCGATCTGGTACCCAAAGCAGTGATAGATATAAGAAACAATCCTTTTGAATGCAACTGTGCTATGTCAAATTTCAGTCACTTTCTACAGAAATACCATTCACCGGAGGAAGCTGGTATCAACAGTGGATACTCTTATCTATGGAACCTGCGGTGTGTGTCTCCAGGTGGCTTGCAGGGTAAACTGATAGCAGACCTTTCAAAGGAGGTGCTTTGTTCCACAGACGTCACCACGTACATCGCTCAGATCTCTGTGCTCGCAGTCGTCGTGGTTGCCCTCTTGATAGTCATCATTCTAATGGCGCGTTACAGAAGAGAGATAAGAATACTGGCTTTTACTCGTCTGCAAATCGTGTTACCATGTCACCCCGTGGAACCAGCTTCCGGGAAGAGGTACGACGCTTTTGTAGCATACAGCCACATGGATTCAAGATGGGTTGTACGAACCCTCCTCCCAAGGCTTGAAAATGGGTCAGACTGCAACTTCCGGTTGTGTCTCCATGAGCGAGATTTCGAAGTGGGAGCCGCCATTGCCGACAACATCGTGCAGAGCGTTGAGTCGAGCAGACACACAATTCTCGTCCTTTCTCGGAAGTTCCTCGAGAGCGAATGGTGCCTGATGGAGTTCCGGACCGCCTTCCATCAAAGTCTCATAGAGAAGAAGAGACATCTGATTCTGGTCCTTCTCGAGGACATCCCGCTCCACGACCTTGACCCTGACCTTCGGGTCTGCATGCAGACATGGACGTACATTCACGCGTCGGATCGACTCTTCTGGGACCGGGTTGTGTACGCCTTGACTGACAAGAGCAAGACCAGGTGGGGAATCTTGCATAGAAGTAAGAGCAGCGAGAGTAGCCATGACAGTTTGCAGGACACAAGTTTAACCAATGGAACATCAGTGTAGCTGAGCTTGTTTGCAGGACACAAGTTTAACCAATGGAACATCAGTGTAGGCTGAGCTTGTTTGCAGGACAAAAGTTTAACCAATGGAACATCAGTGTAGGGTGAGCTTTACTTGAAAAAACATAGAACATTCGTGGAAAAGTGCCTTTAAGAGTAACCTTGGACTAGAATCGTTGTCCGTGTGGGACGGGGCGTGTTACAGCACAATGAAAGATTGCTTCATGAACTCAGTCTTCATGCGGACCTCATTATTGTTGCCTTTTCATGTCATATTTCAACTAATTATATTATACCAAAGAAATGGCAATTTATCGTCTCTGGAGTCTGGACCCAATCAGGAGAAGAATCTCTGTTTCTTGACTTCGGTCAGTATTCATAGACGCAGATCGATCAGTTTTCATCCGCCATATTTAGCAACGCAAGAAAATCTTCTGTATTATGATAACTTATACAGAAATTTATAACTAATTAGTTGATAGGATATGAGCATAATTATGATCTAAACTCATTGATGATAAAAAGCTACAGTTATGACATTGTGATGCTCTATACGGTCGTAGGTACAAGGTTTGGCTTCTTGTCACGATGTGTTCTTATTTTGAGTGATGAACTCTATTGCCAAATTGTTAAAACCTCAACACCTAATAACGTTTTTGAAATTAAGCCTGAAATACTCAGTTTATATCAACATTGATGTATAAACAGAATACTGAATTTGTGTTCCTTTCTATTCTGCTATAAAGGGCCACTCCACGAAATTCATCTCATGTTGTTAAAAATGATGCGAACGTTATTAACATGATTTCTGAAATACGTTCAAAATATTTCACATAGTCGTTCGCCAAAAAAACCCAGATACATTAAAAACTTGTCTTCTATGAAATAAACTTTAAAGGTCATTCATGTTCGCGAAAACAAAAGTCATTTTTCAAATTTACACAAATGCCAGTCTTATATCCTATGAAACATGACCGACTCGTGACTGCTTGAGATATGTTTCCAAAATTACAAATACTGAGTGATAAACGCTCGTCATTGTCCGGTTTTCGATCAAGATTGGGACTTTAATCCTTCCTGTTGTCACGCCTATGGGTACCCAGTATCATTGTAATTGTTTTGATGCATTAATTCCCCGGAATACAGCAATTTAATCAAATCAAACTGATTATGGTTACGTTATTAAACTTGTTTTAGTCTATATCTCAGGTAGTGGAAAGTATTGTATATATTTCTCCGCATATCATAGTACTTGATCATAGTGCCACAATCATATCAGAGGTACATCATGCCATTGATTTTACATGGGAGAAGAAATTTTTAATATTTAGCTCACCTGGCTTTGAACACTGTGTTTTGATCAGGTTTTTTTTTTCAGCGTGAATTTACCAAGAGAATAACCGAGGTAACAGCCACTTAGAGGGTGATCATTTTGCATTTTGTCTTTGCTAGGATACTTCACCGATGTAACCATCTCCATTAAAGGGGCAGTAGCACGTTTTTTTGATAATTTTATATTTTTAATATTTACTGATAATTGTATATTAAGACTAAATGTATTATTTTTTTATAGTGTCTTAAATCTCATAGCACAAACCAATCATCCATAGTCAGATGAATGTGAACAACTTTCATTTTGTGTAAGAAAAATGAATCGCATGGCTGAACATTACATTATATATATTTGATTTATTACTGCTTCATTTAGTTTGAATACACTGTCTTTCAATTGGAACCATTCACTTTCATTTTACTGACATCACCTTATATATGCCCTTAAAACGTGCTACTGCCCCTTTAACCCTCTTCGAATAATCAGGCAGTTTTATGAACTTATGTTTTTGTTGTACTGTAATGTCAAGTCGGCTGGATTGTTCGACACGGTCCCGTAAATGTTTGTTTTTATATTACCTTGTCACGATCGGCATGTTAAGATTTAGTGTCATGATTTTCATTTGTTCATATATCATTATAAACATCATATTCGTAACTATTAATGTATAATATCTAGGTAATCATTTACCGTTTTTTATTAACTTCGTGTCTTTACCTAGTACAAAGCCTAATGACCCCAAGGACGAATGTTTCTGTACTTGAATGAATTGATGTCTTATACTTGTTTTTTAAAATTAAAAAATCTTAATTGCCAATTAACTTGTTGTCTTGTATTGTAAACAGAATAAATTTTCTAGAAACCATATACCAGTTAAAATAAATGAATTACATTGAAATGGTGATTTTGATTATCAGTATTTGATCAGTATTTTGAAAAAGTAAATACATGTTAAAAATAGAATCATACGATGTCACCTTTAGCATTGTTAACATGTTACTGTCATGCATTCTTTATAAAGAGATGAAACGCATACCTGAATATACTTGTTTAAGTCAAACCATTGATAATACATAGATGAGTATGATGAAATCATCCATTACTTTAGTTGGAAAAGTTTCTATGTCCTGGAGGTTTCTGAAAGCATTGAAATGTTCTCAGCTTTTGAATTACTCTGAACACTATCATGCTTGGTTTAACACGCATATTGCAATCTTAGATATTGAAATTCTCGTTCATGTTTTGTATAAGTAATAATAATAATAATAGCTTTCTTATACCGCGCATATATCCATGACAAAGCATGCTCAAAGCGCCATGAGTATTATTACCCTGGAGGGAGAGTATTTTCGGTGCCGCCGATTAACAAGCGCTCCGCGCGACCGTATAGGTCCATACTTCCCCCTTGTTCAAGTACCCATTTGTACAGCTGGGTGAACTGAGTGCAATGTGGATTAAGTGTCTTGCCCAGGGACACAACACAGAATGAGACCCAAGTCACAAATATTTGGTGGCTCCACCGGGATTCGAACCCGGGTCTCTGGCGTGAGAGGCAAGCATGCTAACCACTACACCACTGTGCTGATTTATTAATAACACGCTTTTGGCTTTAAACACGGTTTTGATAGCTGTTTGTCTTTACAGGTTATACTGGCATAGCTTTTGAATTGTTTTCAACATAATCATGGTTGGTTAAACACGTTTTAACTTTGTTTTATCTATAACATTAAGGACATTTTTTTTTAGCTCATCAGGCCTGAAAGGCCCGATGGGCTTATGACATTGCATGATGTCCGTCCATCCGTTCGTCTGTAAACTTTGTGCATTTTCGACTTCTCCTCCAGAAGAAAAAAGTGTAGAAAGCTGAAATCTTGTGTACAGACTCCTTGACTAGTGGGGATTATACATTGTATCTTTGGTTACCCCTTAAAACCTATTTTCGTCTTCTTCTCAAGAACAAAAGGCACGGAAAGTTAAAAGCTAGTGTACAGACTCCTTAGCTAGTAATAATTATAATTAATAGGTTTGGTGGCTCTGTGACCACTCATAAGGGCTACATGGGGCCACACCCTACAGAAAAATTAAATATGAGGCCTAATGAGCTGCAGAGCCAATGGCTCTATTTTATTAGAATAATCCTGACCTCTCGGCGCGGCTCTCCCGGTTTATTATATGAAAATAAAAATCTCCTTTTATCTGTTAATGAATTAAGACCCCCTTTTAGGTAAGTGAAAAATGATTCAAATTCGTACAATAAGTTACCCTTTCCTGTAAGTTGGTCTCTTTATGTCTCTTTGTGTCTCTTTATAACAACCAAGCTCTAAATTCAAAATGTCCTCAGTGGTTATCTCCTTATTTCCATATTGTGACATAACTAATCATGAGCCTACATAGCACAGATTAATAAACTGACCTCAATATATATGTGGCCTGAATAAGACCCACAAAACTGTTTATTCAGCAAGTGGACAAAGGGTTTGTTCAAGACTACATCCTCTAACAGCAAGGATCAGAGCGGTCAGATCCAAAACGATCGTCTTTGCTCACATGAGCGCACTCTCGCCTGAACACGCTTCTTGTAACTTTGAGATATCAGAACTCCCAAACGTTCTGCCTGACAATCAAAATGGTGGAGCCTATTAAAGGATATTATGACGTCATTGTTGTCGGATGTGGCGGGATAGGAAGTGCGGCTGTCTACTGGCTCTCTAAAACATCGTCTTCAGGTATTGAGCTTTTCCTTTAAGATTGGCTTGTATTGTTTATGAATAATCACTTTTCGACCCAACCGTAGATCTATGTAGATAATACTCAACGATGACCTATGCAATGGACCCAAACGAGTTATATGTTTGGTATCTATCGAGTGAAAACGAGTATGTCCCTTTTGTGTTTTATCAATGTAGAATTCAATTATATGGTAACATGTTTTTGCTTAAAGAATGCCTTTATTAATCAAGTAAATCGTTGGTTGAATGCTGAAGATTGTTTTTTCCATAATTTGTGATACAGGCAAATCAAACATTATACACAAACAGCACATATGTACAAATACATAAATCCACATTTGGCTGATAAATACATAAGTTAATCAAAACAGGACTATATCTTACAATTCATTATTTTCAAACAGGACTATTCTTGAACAGTAAGTGCAGAGAAGACCAACATTTAAAAAACTTTTCTTCAGTTTCTGTCAAAAAAAACACAAATTTTGATAAATCATAGTAACGTACAATTTTATTTTTCACATATTCTAATTTTGGTTTAAAACCATTTATACTGCATCTATAAATATACTGTTTGACTATTAAAATGATTGCATTTACAGGATTATTGTTCTTTCCTTTCATTCCTAATATTATAATCTTATTTGTAAATTCCAATTTCAATTGTACAGCATTTAACCATGATTCTATTTCTTTCCATAAATTGAAGAAAGGTTCACAATCCAATAACGTGTGGTTAATTGTTTCGACTTCCGTTTGGCAAAATGGACAAAGTGGGAATGATATATATCAAATTCTGTTGAGAAAGTGTCTTGTTGGCAAAATATCATGAATGATTCTGTATTGCAATGAATGAAGCGGTAAGAATTCTGTAAAATCAAACATCTTCATTTGTAATTAATTGTTTAGAGCCTCCTTGACCTTTTGCATAGGCGTAGGAACGCTTTTGAACTTTGGGGGGGGGGAGATTTTTTTTTGTAAGGGGGGGGGGGGGGATAAGGTAGGTGGTTGACTTCACATATGAGACTGGTTGGGGGGGGGGGGGGGGGGGCAGGATTCCTGATTTGTAAAGCGGGGGGAGGGGGAAGGTGGCAAGGTTCATGTTTGGAGGAAGGGGTTTGGGAAGCAAGGTACTTTTGCTATCTGATTAGCGGAAGGGGGGAGGGGCAAGTTTCCTTATATGTTGAGCGGGGGGAGGGACCCCAAAGGTCTTTATGGTATGCTGCTAGCTTGATTTTAAGGCCCAAGAAGCCTTCCTGTCCGTAATGACATGGGCTTCAGCTCGAATATATGTGTTAAAACCGGGTTTCTTGTCTAAATCATTTCCAGTTGGTAAAAATCTGAGGGGTAGGGGGAGTGGGGGATATAGTAGCAGGTCTCGTCAACCGATCTTTCGTCGACCTATCACTCTCCAACGTTATACGTGCGAATGCATACTATTGCAGCTTGGTAAGACCAGAGGCTCTATATACAAACCTCTGTATTTAGAGTCTCTGGTAAGACGATCCCTGATTGGTCAATTCGATAGATCGGCTGACGCGACCCGCTACTACATCTTGCTAGACTCAATACATCTTGCTAGACTTAATACATCTTGCTACACTCAATATCGGAGACTAGGAGACTATTATTGAGACTAGGTTTAGTTAGACTGGAAACATCCTGATATCTAAATACTCCTTCCTGTTAAGTGCTAGGGTTGGAACAGTTCGAGTTGGGTCACGACCGGGGCGGGTCGCAGGATGTATCAAGAGCCATGTAAGTACATTGATGTTATTACATACATAATTTCATATTCAAACTTCTACATTTTGAGTATTTAATAGTAAAAACATGATATTAACATTATTAGCATCAAAGATCGCATTTTTTTAGCAATGAACTATTGATTTGGTAATATTGAATAATTATAACCTGTCAATTTTAATAATTTATTCTATGATTCTCTCTAGTTCTCTACTTATATAAAATAAGAATTCAGATTTTGAAATATACCCGATGTGCTCTCTTCTCCACTGTACATTCCAATAACCACGTTATTGAAGATTTAAAATCATAACCTCCACATCGTTTTGCGTTTACCTAGAATGAACGTCAAGATTACATACTCAATGTAGCATTGCACATTACACATTGCACATAGCACATTGCACATTGCACATTGCACATTGCAAATTACAAATAACCTTACATTTCTAAGTTGGAAAAGACAACAAATAATTTCAAGAATTCTTTTGTTCATTGGCTACTAAACGGTTTAAATTTTTTAGTAAAATCATTCGTCGATAATATCCGGCACTTATTCTAGTAAAACTTTCATCTTCTAAACCGTTCTTAAATATGAGAGAACAAACGAATTGTGTAATCTAATACAATGTACATGAAATTAATGTTTAATTTCTGTCCCTATATAAATAGATTTGCATCTTCATAACAAGCTTTCATGAATGCATTTTGAGTCACTAGCTTTCATAAATGGAGAGAAATATGAAGTGTTTGTATAATTAAATTTATAGAATAGTTGATCTATTTTCATTAAAAACATTTTCATTAAAACAATGCAGTTTATTAGGACATTAATGTAATTATCAGTGTTATTTGCATAATTTTGAATCATGTTCCGTTTACTTTAAAATTACGATGGACACATTTGAAATTGATCGCTTTGATATTACAGACGGAAAGGTTACCATGACGACATGTACAATAAAATCATCGATGCTGCATATGAGGCGTAAGTTGATAACTTAAATCTGTCATTTTAGTTCAGGGTTGCAGTTTATGAACCGTACCGCTTTTATAAGAACATTCAATTTAGTTTGTTTATTATATGCTTATTAAAATGTCACATTCACACCCTGTATAGTGAAGTTGTCTCTCTATACCTTAACGTCTTAAAGGCATTTTTACTTTTTTTTAAATTGTCCATCAAATTTTAATGCAAAATATAATATATTTAGATGTTAAAAGATCTAATTACTAAACCCGATTGTTCGTAGTTGTATAAAAAGGTACATATACCATGACCATATTTGAGTGAAAGCCTTTATTCAATTTGACCTCAGTTCCCGAATCAACCTTTTAGGTTCTCCCACACCACTTTTTAGTGTGTACATATCATTGACTTGGAACTGGTATTTTTTTCCTTTTTATGTGATCACTTTATTCCCCTTAGAATTCTAACGAGTGATTCTAAACGATGTACAAAGTATAGTTTACTGGTTTGTCTGACATATAATATATAGTCATGATATTCATGTCTCATAAAAGTAGAAATAATGGTCTATTCCTTCCCATCCCCCCCAATTCCATTCTTCTGTTTTCAATAATCTGATGTTCAAGATGGCGAGCCCTGGAGAGAGATAGTGGAGTACAGGTGTTGTACAGGATTGGAGGCGTTCACATTGCCATCCGGGGACAAACTGATCACGTGATCGAGTCGTACATGGCCGCCATGACACGTGAAAATGTCAAGTACGTTGACGTTGCATTTTGCTCGTTAAAGCTGGGATAAATAATAATGATGCTAAACCAGTGACATTTTAGTGTTATATCTATTTTTAAATTCCGGTTTTGGTAAAATTGTTATAAGGTTAAGCGAGAATCATTAAGTACAACCCACAGTTGCTTCGTTTGAAACCGTAATTTACGTAACGTTTGTTTTGATAAAATTAACAATGGCAAAAGAATATCAAGCTTTCCTCTTCGATTAAGATTTAATGAACGAACGTATACAAATTACTTCCATGATGCACATGATGTCCGGAAACTGTCAAACAACAAACAGGAGAATAACAAAGGTTCCGATTTACGAAAAATAAAGAAAAAGACTTATCTGAGTCAGCTATTGAACATTTCCCGAACATTATAATAAAAAAAAAAAAAAAAAATTGAAATCAGGAAAACAAGCGTAATTCTATGGATGAACAATGTCTTTATTTGACAGCAGCTACGTTTCAGTATATATATTTATACCGTTTTCGAGCAATTGAAATCAATCATTATTTTATTGACATGAGATACAGATATTTGATAATAAAACATCCAACCTTATATTTAAGATTTGAGCGCCTCACAAACGAGGATATAATGAAGAAGTACCCCCAGTTTAGACTGGGTCCTGAACACTACGGCTACTACCAAGAGGAGTACGGATTGGTGGACGCCGCCACTGCTAACGCCTCGCACATACAGATAGCTCGGGGTAACGGTGCCACCATTATGGAAAGTTGTGCTGTCACCTCGCTCAGGCGGGGAACCAATGGAAATATACAGGTGTGCAGAATTATTTGCAAAGGTAGTTCAAGTCTTTAAACTCTGATCCAACTTCTGGTCTAAAACGAGCAATTCTCGGTCTTGAAAGGGTGAGATCTGTTTGGTACTCTGTCAGCCAGACCCTAAAATAAATGCATGCCTAAGCATGTCTATAATAAGACTTGAGAGCTCATTTTTAGCTCATCTGGCCTGTAAGGCCCGACGGGCTTATGGCATGCCATTGTGTCCGGCGTCCGTCCATCCGTCCGTAAACTTTGTGGAATTTCGACTTCTTCTCCAGAACCATAAGGCCTAGAAAGCTGAAACTTTGTGTACAGACTCCTTGACGAGTGAAGATTATAAATTGTAGCTTTGGTGGCCCTGTGACCCATAATAAGGGCCACATATGCCACGCCCTAAAAACCTATTTTCATCTTCTTCTCCAGAACCATAAGGCCTAGAAAGCTGAAACTTTGTGTACAGACTCCTTGACTAGTGAAGATTATAAATTGTAGCTTTGGTGGACCTGTGATCCCTAATTAGGGCCACATATGCCACGCCCTGAAAACATAATTTCATCTTCATCTCGAGAAGCATAAGGCCTAGAAAGCTGAAACTTTGTGTACAGATTCCTTGACTAGTGAAGATTATAAATTGAAGCTTTGGTGGCCCTGTGACCCCTAATAAGGGCCACATATGCCACGCCCTAAAAACCTTTTTTCATCTTAATCTCCAGAACCATGAGGCCTAGAAAGCTGAAACTTTGTGTACAGACTCTTTGACCGATGAAGATGATGAATTGTAGCTTTATAATAATAATAAAGGCAACAGGAACATCTTCAAATCTATTTTCATATTCTCCTGAAGTATAAGGCCTTGAAAACTGAAACTTGTCGCCTATATACAGTGTTTAAAATATTGCCCTTCAGCCAGTCCTTGAACTAGTTACTTTTTAGTCAGGACTGGTAACTTTTCAATTTTTTTCTTAAATTTCCCAAAGGAATTGACCAATGAATTTTCAGGACAGGCTAGATTTCCAATCTATTTTATACACTGCTATATACTTAATTTTATGATTGGTGACCATGTTGCCTCTACAAAGGGGGAATCACATAAGCCACACTCTACATCATAGTTGATGATGAAGCCTGATGAGCTACAGAGCCAATGGCTCTATTTTATTTATGAAAATGAAGGAATCTCAGTCTCCTTTTCATCCCTTTCCCCCGTAAATTTCAGATTTATTGAAAACAATTCATTTCCGAGTCTTAATGTTCGACTTTTTGATTGGATGTAAAGTTAGTTGTGCAATCAGCCAGGCCGTTTCAAAAATAATTAGTAGTCGAGTCTCGGTCACAGTCTGATAATAATTGCCCTAGTTCCGAGGAATAAAAGTTTTAAGATATAAACTATCGAGAATCGCACTTGTTATTTTGACAGGTTTCCTCTCCACAGAGTCCGACCGTAGCCTAGTAGATCGCATGTTCTGACGTTACTTCCCCATACCACACCATATCACAACTCTCCGGCTAGCCTTCGAATCAGTAGCTAGGTGCAATCAACTCCTATTCACGATGCTTTGAACATGATACCCGCTAGCGGTTTTATAAGCGAAACGATGTTATTGGTCCGATAACGAATGGAATTAGGCTGCGCTTAACTCGTGAAAAACATGGGAGATACGGGGCTGCGGTTAGACCCAATGCGAAGGATTTCATATCTCCATAGAGTAAATAATTTGAATATTTTTTTTCTTGGAACTAGGCCGATTTTCATCCGACTGGTCTCAGACATTTCCTACGGTGCCTAAAGTTTGTTCAAAGCTTCATATCGGTTGATCAAAAGCAACCCTGATGTGTTCGAGGTAACATGCATTGTACGTTTCAAGACGCTCAATCTGCACGCTTATTTCATGTAATGTGGCGGGGTATAAATAATTTATCCTGCCGCTAAAGAGGGTGATGACAGTTTATATTCAGGGTCACGTAGATCAATCAGAGATCGAAATTCTTACATAAAGTAGGATAAATATACATGTAGGTATCTCTCCCCACCCAGGTGTTCACGACTATAAAGGAGTGTTCGAGGGGGATCGCGGAGGTTACTGTCTAAATTAAAAGACAACCTGCTTTGATGTATGTTTTCAAAAAATATACTTGTTAAATTTTAAACATGCTTTATATTCTTATCTCTCCCCCACCCAGGTGTACACGACAAAGAAGTGGTGGTTACAGGAGACGAGACATATTCTCTACATTGACAAATCATCAAGCATAGACAATCTTTTTAACTGTCAATTATATGATATTTAATAAAAATAAGATGTAAAAATTCCATATCTCCCCACCCAGGTGTACACGACAAAGAAGTGGTGGTTACAGGAGACGAGATATATTTTCTACATTGACAAATTATTAAGCATACACAATCTGTTTAACTGTCAATTATATTATATTTAATAAAAATAAAATGTTAAAATTCCATATCTCCCCACCCTGTTGTTCACAACTAAAGGAGTGTTCGAGTGTAGACGGGTGGTCGTTATACAGAAGAATACTGTCAATTATATGATATTTATATAAGATTTTAAAATCAGAATTCCATATCTCCCCACCCAGGTGTTCACGACTAAAGGAGTGTTCGAGTGTAGACGGGTGGTGGTGACAGCGGGAGGGTGGCTCAACACAGTGCTGGGATCTATCGGGGTTCACATCCCAGTCACTGTCACCCAGGAGCAGGTCACGTACTACGCCTCACCTCACATGAAGGACTTCACCAAGGAGAAGTGGGTATTCAAGTACTTTTGTACAAATATTTTTAATTCCAAATATTAAAGAGACCTCTTTTTCTCTCAAGTGCTTTTGTACTATTCACAATTCATTCATCCTTTCAACTTCCCATAGAAGGCATAACGATCGCAATTGACATTTCTCCTATAATAAATATCTATTAGAAAATGTAAACATGTTAAGTTTATCAAATTGATAAAGGGTGAAAAAAATATCCTACCTCATGTAAGAATCTCGATCTCTGATTGATTTACGTGACCCTGGATAACTACTGATATCACCCTCTTGAGCGGGAGGATAAATTATTTATACACCGCCATGAACCAATCACGAAAAAAGAGTGCAAATTGAACTTATTTATACCCCGCCATGACAAAAGCGGGCAGATTGAGCTCCTTGAAAAGTATGTTTCGTGGAATACATTGTTGTATCCTTTGCTCAAATAATAAGTAGCTTTATTCAAACTTAAGTCAAACTAATTGCAAGCTATATAAATGCAAAAAAACCATACATGTATATTGCCAAAATTACCCTATTAATCTAAGATTTGGTGTTTAAAATATTTCTCGTCGATAAAAAATGTCAATATTGTGTCGCGGCTTTCTTGATCTTTGCATATGAGAATCGGTTCACATTTATTCGAAATATGAGTATTCACTCACTGTTTCCTTGTGTTTTGCAAGTGAAGTTGTTTATCACCGAAATTATGCTTCAATAACTGTGTTCATAAAAAGAAATTCCTCTGACTAAGCGAGGCACTGACACGATTGATGATGTAGTTTTCAAATCCACACTTCCGGTTTGTGACCCTGACCTTTGTCATGTGCCTCAGCAGTTTTTAACCCTTTTAAATATGCTTTGTGTTTAAACATTCGGTAAGATAAATTTGTTATAACATTGCATAGCGGGTTGCATAGGTATTTATTATTCCCTTGAAAGGTTTAATGCAACTCGCGCTCCGCTCATTGCATAAAACCTTTCGCGGAAATAATAAATACCTATGCAACCCGCTATGCAATGTTATAACTTATATTGAAATGCTTTACGCTACAAAGTTTATACGTTTTATATTACACAAAAGAAACAAATCTTATTTGTGTGATTTGATTACACACTTTTATGAATTATCATTACATTTTACTCAATATTGTTATTTATTGTTATGTTATGGATAACACATGGTCGACGGGCATTATCAATAATAAAGTATGTTTGCAAATCACGAAGACCAACATCCTTTATTATTGATAATGCCCACGGACTATGTGTTATCTATTTTATAAACCGCCAACTAGTTATAATAACATTGACATGACCGATAACTGAACTGATAACGATAACTGAGGCGGTCGTAAAAAAAGAAAAAAGACCTTTGTTATAAGAGGACCTAACAAACTATGTATGTCAGCGCTGTCATAGTAGCTCAGCGGTCAGCGATTATCTTAATAATAACCTGCGTCCGAGGGACATTACTTGAATATTTCCCTTGCCGTACGAGTCAGAAGGAAATTAAAATATATAAAGACCTCAAAGAACAATGGAGTGACGTCACTAAAGGTTTATAACATCGGAGAACATCGTGTATGTATATAACATTATCATACGCTTTCGGAATATCGTAAAGGTGCCTCGGACCAGAATGTACCTAGCTCTGTCTGAAGCGCTTGTAAAATCTTCAAAGTAAGTAATCAACCTTTTCGACTTATCCTCTCCCACTGTGTACAGGTTCGCGGCGTGGTGTTACAGCAGCCCTCAATATGATCTGTACGGTCTTCCTATACACGGAAACACTGGCACAAAGATTGGTATGTTTGATGTTATAGCTTCTTTCTTATAGGACTTTGTAACCATTTGCTTTGAGATAATCTCTTTAATGACAACGATTTTTTTGATTGATTGATTGATTGAATCATTTTATATTAATTAAGATCATGATTGACACAAGTTACTAGAGGAAGAATTTTGTTTTCAGAATGAATCTGTTAGCATGTGTTGGTACGATGGATATTTGTTTATTTTAAGTGATTCAAGGCACTCTATGAATAAAATGATAGTTTTCAACATGTTATTTAAATTATTTCGCGATTGTCCTACAACAGAGGTTGATATATATGAAGGAGCTTTTCTTGCGCTATGGTACGTAACTTATTCTGATACAACTTATTTTTCTGTCTTCCTGGCATCACTCTGAGACAAATCGTGAATATTTAGAAAAATGTTACACAACCTATCTCAATGATACCAAAGTTGTCAATAGATGTCTCACACATGGACTTAAGAATTATTCCTCAATCCATTCTTGACAGTATGCAATGTTGGTCGAGCTGTTCAAATTGTCTTGTAGAGTAAATGGTTTCAATAATTTACGTTATCCCCGCATAAGGGTTTGAATCCGCGCCGTAAATGATCTGTTTTCCTCATGAAAATAAGGCTTGGGAGATTTGGAACATAAGACAAGTATTGTCTATTGCAGCTCGTTTGAAGTTGACTAACGCTAAATGCGGGGGGAAATAATTATTGCAACTTATATCAAACAGGTATAGACGCAGGAGGTCACCCTGTCACAGCTGACACTAGAACATTCGAACCTGACCCTGTCAGAGAGAAGGTTAGCGCGGACCTGGTTCAGAAGATACTACCAAAGGTACGTCAATGTTATTTTGTTTGGAAAAGTCATATTGAACACATATTTCTATAAACTGTAGGACCTAAAATGTTTCAATGTTTTATCATTACTGTCATCGTACAGGGTCACGCTTTGAAAGTTACACGAGTATAACATCCTTAATTTGACCTTTGGGACACGCATAACATTCTAGCCCGTAGAGATAGTTCCAGTTCAAGTCCTATGCTAACCTCTATTCTTGGGAATTCTGCACAATCCCCTTGATACAAGTGATTGCAACCTAAACCATCTGCAAGCCTTCAGTCAATGAAACAATTTGTATATGGAAAACTTGCTTGTTACCACCGAGGACTCTATGATTCGACCGCCAAAATACGTGACCGTACGCGTGCTTTAGCTTTACTAGAATCAAAAGTCAAAAGTTAATAATTTAATAAACTCTAGTTTTCAGACTAATAAAAAAGAAACCCAATTATATATGAAAAGCGATATGTATATAATATTTAAATATGATATATGTATCACAACAGATTTACTCAAATATAACATAAAATAAAGATTTAATCATTGTACAAATCAAGACGCTCAATCTGCACGCTTATTTCTTGCTTTTTGTGGCGGGGTATAAATAATTCATCACCCGACTCAAGAGGGTGATATCAGTACTTATCCAGGGTCACGGGGAAAACATTAATCAGAGATCGAGATTCTTACATAAGATAGGATAATTGAAAAACGACGATTTCTTGGTCTTATAATACTAGGTAGATAAAGAGACGTGATGACGTTTTGCTGATTTGAATTGTAAAAGTATTATGTATATCGTCCTTGCTTCCAGTACTATGGTCCCATACTGAAGACGAAAACATGCCTCTACACCATGCCACCAGATCGAAACTTCGTTGTTGACACATGCGCACACAAGGGTTGGAGTGACGTCATAGTTTGCTGCGGAGCGGGACATGCGTACAAGTAGGTCTTTAAGAAAGATTTAAACCTAGGTCAGTCTTGACAACCCTACTGTCTTTAGAAAAAAGTCTAACTACTGAATATTACTCGTACAGGATTTTTTGACATTTTTGTTTTGATAGACAGCAATTTTTCAGTTGAAATTCTATCATAGGTGTCAATTCATAAAGTTTTTGATTATTGGACTATTGGTCTAAATCTTAAAGTCTACAATTACCCCATAGTTTTTAAACCAAGTCAAGGAAGATTCATGATAAAAAGTATTGTTGTCATCAACATCTGGTGAATATTGTATCATGCATCTCCGAATATACATGTGAATTATTATTGTATTATGAATTGCCTCGAGCATTTTTGTTAGCTAAGGCTTATCATAATTCCAGGTTTGCCGGGGTCCTGGGTCGTATCCTGAGCGAGTTAGTAGTAGAGGGAAGAACCAATCACGACATCAGCAAGTTCAACATAAGACGAGACGCTATCCAGGATCCCAACTTCAAACATGTCTTCTACATGGGCAGCGGGAAGGAGGCTAAACTGTAGATGCATGGTCTCTTTCAGTCTAAGTAAACCTAGCCTCACTATTATCCGTTACACTGCTATACTGAGTCTAGAAAGGTCTGGTTGAGGGTCGCGTCAGCCGACCTTTCTGCGACCTATGAACCTCCAACGTTATACGTGCGAAGGCACACTATTGTGGCTTGGTAAGATCAGTTCTGATTGGTCAACTTGGTCACGTGGGCTGACGCGACTCTCAACCAATTCTTTCTAGACTCAGTATAGCAGTGTAACGGATAATAGTGAGGCTAGGTTTACTTAGACTGGGTCTCTTTGATCTGATAATGCCTAATAGGTGTTTTAAGTGGAGTGATGGATCTTTTTGGTATTTATTGGCGCTGAACGGCAATATCTGATTTCTAAGTTCTGATTGGAACTGAAGGACTTATGTCAACTCTTGGGAAGCGGGAAGGAGGCTAAACTATAGAAGCATGGCCTCTTTGTTTTGCTTGACGTCAAAGAACCTTATAGGTGGAGTAAGGGATCTTTTCGTGATTAGCGCTCTATTTGATCCCCAAGTTCTGATTCGAACTGACTCGACTCTGGGCTCTTTGATTTGATGGGCATTTATGGTTAAACTACTCTTTTATTTTAAAAGGTTAACAAGGACGTTGATAGTTATGATAATAACAATATATGTATTGTTTGGTGCTGAAGAACTCATCGTTCATTTCATGCATAGAATTATGAGGTCAGTTTATTATCAGCTCTAATGTTCTAGTCGGCAGACTAACTTCAGTTAAAGTCTTGTAAGACTGCGTTTTGGGGGTTATATTTTGCAGATCTTCCCCTGCAATACATCACTCACGGCCTTTACACCAAAAGAGATTGCTGAGTGCGCTTTTGGTTGAAACGTTACGATCTTCGTGTGCTTTCTAAGTGGATTGTCAAGCTCTGACTCAGTCAGCTGGAGAGCGGGCACATATAAGGCTTGAATAAACCAGCAGTTTCACTAAAAGTGTTTGGTCCCGGCTCCTTTGGAAGCGCTCGTAAAATATCCAAGGTAACTAACTAACAGCAGTTTCAACTTGTGCTAGTTTAGAGATAGGTTACAAGATCTTTGAAACTTGTGTTTTTTAAATCCGAAATTCTTTTGTTGTCTTTATAAAACTATAATGTGACCGTGGGCAAGTAAAATGATTGAATAATTGAAAAATTAAATAACATAAAGGTTTGTTTATAATAATATATGATTGTGATAAGTCTGTTATGACTAACATATTCATCACATGTTTTTACTTTGATATATACCCGCGGTGATAAAAATCTCTACCCCTTCGTAAGTCTCTAAGGTAACCTTAGTGCAATGTTTAAGAATAGAAATTACAGTCACCTTGAAAAAGGTTATTTTATGAAAGCAGGAGCTATTTCCCTTCGCTATGACTGCAAACCGTAGTCTTTCTAATTAACGTACCTTGCGGAATATTTTTAATGGAACAGTCCTAGACTATTATCGAGGACTGCCCACTTGCTTCCTGGAACACCAATATCCATAGATCAAGAGCCCCGGTTTCGAAAACTGCTTGAAGTAAAGAACTTTACGCAGTTTAGGTGTAAGCTATACTGAATATCTGCGCACCCATGGTTCGCTAGTTCAAGCTGATCCTTGCAGGTTTCATCGCAATGCATAACCATAAAAGTATTGCAGGCTTTTCTCTGCAACAATATTCGTGATCATCAGTGATGTAAGTAAAATACTCCAAATCACCTAACCTCTATTTGTCAACACTAATTCCATGCCCATTAACAGTAGTTCAACTAGGAAATCTACAATGACGCTCCTCGACATCAGAAGTTTAGCGTGCGATGGTCAAGACCAAATGGAGTAGGATGCCATACATAATATATGTGCACTCAGTAAGTTTAATAACACCTCATTGAAACGTCAAATAATCAAAAATAACTCAAGACAATGAAGATCATTTTGGCCTATAGAAGTAAAAGAAAATGTTGCGTAGTCATTACAATACAGAAAGTCGCTGCAATTGATCAATGGAATTCACACACACAAAAAGAACACATCAGTATCTAGCGTGTCGACCTTGAACTCATGCCTCCAATGAGCTACCAAACATGATGAAGGGTTATGTGTGTCTATTCCAGCTGAAAGGCATTGCCACAGTTGTTGACATTCGGGATGTTAAAGGATATCCCAGACATGTTCTATTGGGGCAAGACCTGGTGCCCTGGCTGACCATATCAAGAGGTCAATGTTGTTGTGCTGCAGCAGATTTTGAGTCAGTCATTGTGCATTTGGACGTGGTGGTGGTCTTGTTTGGACGTTGCTCCAGGAGAAGTGAAATGATGCTATTGTTGCCATGAAAGTGTCGGGCAACCTGTTGTATCATCATGAGCATCCCAAAGGCTCAGTTTCTCTAGTCCCCTAAAACGCCCCTATTGTGTTCAAACCTTGTTATCCTGTGTTACCTTTATCGGATAGTTAGCAGTTATTATTGATGCAGTTTTTTTTCAAACTGATTGTTAAAATCTTATTTATAGTGAGCCCATATTCTCTTCAATAATGTGCAGTTTTGCCCACGGGGTGCATGTATAGTTTGGAGGTCTTGTTGATGACTTGTGCGATTTGACATTGCAGTTCTTACCAGACATGAGTCAGCATTACTGTGTTTACTAATTTGGGTATTGCTAAACTGTTGTGCCGAGTATATATTGTATCGTTAAAATGACACTGGCTTAAATTTTTTATCTTTTTATTTACATGTAGTTTGCATTTGTTGCGATTTACATTGATAAATCATCTTCTCCCTGGAGAAACCAGACGGTGGATCGATGTCGATTATATCCATAGACCCTGTATTATCCGTGTACACTATACATTTGTGTGTATGTTTCACATGTCTATGTATGTTAACTTTTGGTAAACCACACCATGCTACTTACTTGCCTTGAGTGATTAACGTTCTTAAAGGGGCAGTAGCACGTTTTTTGATAATTTAATATTTTAAATTGTTCACCGATAATTGAATGTTAATGCTAAATATATCATTTTGTTGGTGTCAAAAATCTTATTACACAAGCCAATCTTCCATAGTCAGAGAACAAAGAATGAAGATTCACCTAAAATCCAATGGCGGCCATTTTGTGTGAACACCTTTAATTCATTTTGTGTAAGAAAAAGGAATCGCATGGCTAAACTTTACATTATATATCTGAATTATTACTTCTCCATTTAGTTTGAATACATTGTCTTTCAATTGGAACCATTAATTTTCCTTTTCATGACATCACCTTATATTCCCTCTAAAAACGTGCTACTGCCCCTTTAAAGTAATGTGTATCAAATTAACATACATTTTTTGTCAGCTGTTACAGAATCCAACTTGCATGAATTGTTGCTTAACTACTTAGAGTATAACATGGTATTGCCAAGAAATCAAAGAACAAAAACCCCATTTTATTTAAAAAGGTAATTGCTTTCTGAGTTTCAAGGCATACGTCTTCATAAAATTCCACATACAAATGCTTGTAAAAAAACTTAGTACCCTAAAACCAATCTAATTGAAAAAGTGTTTTCGAGCCAAACCAAGGCCAATATTGACGACAAATAATAATGTAGCCCTTAAGAATCTATGAGGCTAAGATAACCTTTGGAAGAAATTCTTATTAAAGTACTCACCTAAATAGAAATAAAATGGTTTTTGGCGTTTATTTTTATATTATTCGACTAATGTAAGTAATTCTTACAGATGTTCAAATAACTAAGTTTTACCCATCTAGGCCTTATGAAATCATTGCAAAAATATACTTTAATTTGCCTTTGTTCAGATAAAACATCCCAAACGTTGCATATTTTCAATACATTTCGAAACCTGCTATAGCTTACGTCACTGTCAGCAAAGCGTGTGACAACAAACCTGCAACGCTCTTTTCATTTGAACTTGCAGTTGCTCGTGCGTTGCCACAGCAGCTCTGCAATTAACAACTAAAGTTATGAATGAACTCGCAAGAATAGTAGTTTGTAACACACGTTTATGTCTGTAAACTTAAAGGAAACCACGTTTTTTTCAATTATTTAATATTTTTTTTAAATCTTATAATATATGAATAGTAGAGGACATAAGATATGAAATTATTGTACATAAACAATTTACTTTAACGGACGGTACTGAGATTACAGATCATTTACATATTATAGCTTGTATCAGAAACATACATTTCGACTTTAAAATAATGTTGAGGCGTGAAAAGGTCACGTATTTCTTTCCTGTAAATTCATTGTTTTCGGGGGATTTTATAAATTCTGTCTGAAACAAAAGTTGGGAAAAACATTGTAAATGAATATTTAGGATACAAATATCCAGTTAGTTCCAAATAAAGAAATAATCGACAAAAATCATTTTATTTCTATTTCCGTGGTTACTACAGAACAAGATTGGATCTCTAGAACCCGCTTCATTTAAGTTTTTCTTAACCCTTCAGAACGAAATGACCCTTTCGAGCCCTCCAAAGCCTACGTAACCTAATCAGGACAAATTAAAACTTGATCATTGTCCATAAGCACTACTTATGCCCATGCATCTACAGTTTGGCCTCCTTCCCGCTGCCCATGTAGAAGGTAGGTTTAAAGCTAGGATCCTGGATTGCATCTCGCCCTATGTTGAACTTGCTGATGTCGAAACGAGTTCGTCCATCTACAGCCATCTCACTAAGAATCTTTCCCAAGAAGCTAGCAAATCTGAAAATTGTAAAGCAAACTATGTACGATCGCCATGTACTCGTTTGGTTTTCGATTTCAGATATAATCACACTATCCATAAATTTGAATCATCTTTTGTCTTGATTAACTAGAACTATTTATTTATATGTTGTTTATGCCTAGGTTCGAAATAGTCCACTAAACTGCTCTAAAAAAATAACAGATGATTAAGTACAACAGTCAGGCCTGACGAGAAATTTCGAAACAGTAACTTTTAACTAAATTCATCTTAACAATTCATATAATAAACAACTTTGAAATACAACCGTCATTGTTCATCACGAAGACCATTTTACATATGTTTTATAAAAAGGTGAGTAATCTTTGAGAGTATTATCGATCTCCTACTGCACGTACTTGTACGCATGCCCAGCCCCACAGCAAACAATGACGTCACTCCAACCCTTATATGCGCATGTGTCGACTACGTAGTGCCTGTCGGGCGTCATCGTGTACAGACATGTTTTCGTCTCCATGATCGGGCCCAGAAACTGAAAACGTATAAGAGTTTTTATTAAAATCAATTCTTTAAAAAAAAGGAAAAATATAGGGAAAACATTATCGCCTCTACTTGGACTATCTCGATAATCCAGAGTTTACGTTCCGATAATATCTCCACTAACCTCTGGAACCAATATGGGCTCAATGCGATTCATAAATTACCTCCCCTTAGTGGCATATCGTCCAATGACGTATCTACGATGCCTCCAGCAGCGTGCCAATCGCCTCTTTCATGACACCCCCCCCTCTTCGTCCATAAACAGAAATGACATCCGAAGAGATAGATTTATCGCATGGCCTTTGAATTTATTTATGAAAGAGTGAGTGAGTTTGGGTTTAACGTGCTGTCAGCAATATTCCAACTAACCTACATAACACGTGGATGCTGTCATCTAAATTTGAGAGAGTTGAAAGAATCCGAGAGAAAAATACTGTGTGAGGAACTTACAACACAAGTTTTTAGTGCATTAATAACCGATGGTAGGTAGATTTAGTAGAATGTTTTTTACTTGATTATATGCCATCCCACTTAAATCAAAACCTTATTGCGGTGTGGTGACTTGTGTGCTTCGCCGACCCTTGGAGCTATGCCAGATGGAGCTCACATGCTCCTGGTAGGGTCACCCAAGCCTTGATGGTCAATTGGAAGAAACCACACAGACCAAATTTGTGTCGTTCAAAAATTGCTTCTATCCCTCTTTTTCTCTCATCCTGTCGAACTTCTTTCTCTCCGATATTCTCTCTTTTTTATAGCTGAAAAAAATTGCTGATTGTATGTTAAACCCCAACTCACTCACTATCTGCCTATGTGATTTCTTTCCTATTTCTGACTCGGACTAAAGGTCTATCTGATTGGCTAATGAAAGACGGGAATGCAACTAAGGGGAGGTAATTTATGAATCGCATTGAGTCCATATTGGTTCCAGAGGTTAGTGGAGATATTATCGGAACGTAAACTCTGGATTATCGAGAATGCTACTTGGATGGAAACTCGTTATTTGGTTTCCTCTCTAGCCATTCCGCATGTTCACATATAACAAGACCTCGCAAGTGGTAACCCCTGTGTACCATCTAATGCAAAACACATGAGCTTGGTTTTGGCAGATACAACATTGTCGATAGTCAATCTGCATAGCAAAACACTACCTACCGTATTTTCCTATTTTTTTCAGACCCATTCTATCCCCGACGGTTATTCGAGACCCGGCGTCTATTCGAGACCGGCGTTTATTTATTTTTAGTAGGAAATAAATGTGTATAGATGGTGAAAAGGGAGAATACTATATTTTAATTCAACTACATGTACGGGAGCATTAATTAATCAACATATCACCCGGCGTTTATTCGTTTAAACAGCCATACCTCCGGCCTCTATTCGCGACCCGGCGTCTATTCGAGGAAATACGGTATATTAGTAGGAAATAAATGTGTAAAAAGATAGCGTAACGTAACTTATCACCCGGCGTTTATTCGAGACCCGGCGTTTATTCGAGACCCGGCGTGTATTTACTTAAAACAGCCATACCTCCGGCCTCTATTCGAGACGGGGCGTCTATTCGAGACCAGGCGTGTACATGTATTTACTTAAAACAGCCATACCTCCGGCCTCTATTTGAGACCGGGCGTCTATTCGAGACCCGGCGTGTATTTACTTAAAACAGCCATATCTCTGGATTCTATTCGAGATCCGGCGTCCATTCGAGGAAATACGGTATACACACCTTAGGGCAGATCTCGGCGAGTAGGTCGGTGCAGCACTGCTCTCGGGCCGGGTCGGGTACGAATGTCCTGGTATCGGCTGTGACAGGGTGACCTCCTGCGTCCACTCCTATCTTGGTTCCGGTGTTACCGTGGATTGGGAGGGCGTAGATATCGTTCTTGGGACAGTGGAAGATCCAAATCGGGTACCTGGAGTAGGAAAGGGAACACTGTACCTCTTGGGCATTGCTTGTAGTTTTAGTTTAACATGCCAGCTTTGTGCGTTCTCTGATACATTACTCAATAGTCATCATTACTTGCTAAGTTAAGCCAATTTTAAAACTGCGATGTTTGCATTGCGTGAGACGTTAACGGTGTGACTGCACTGTGAACAGTGGAATAGAACTGCAAAGGGAACTGGTTTTTCTTCAATAAAACTATCAAAGATAAACGTCAAACGGAAAATCACAATCAAGATCACGATCAAGAATATCTTCGACTAAACGTCCGTCGGGGCGTACTGATTATGCAACAATCCTTCTCCTTTTTCTCGGGTATAAGGTTTTCTAAGCATATCTTTGATTTCCGTACCCGTTCACTATCTGATGTCATAGTACATTTTGCAAATTATCACACAATAATGCGCCACCGTACTCACTTATCCTTGGTGAACTCCTTCATGTGAGGTGAGGCGTAGTACGTGACCTGCTCCTGGGTGACGGTGACTGGGATGTGAACCCCGATAGATCCCAGCACTGTGTTGAGCCACCCTCCCGCTGTCACCACCACCCGTCTACACTCGAACACTCCTTTAGTCGTGTACACCTGGTGGGGAGATATGGAATTCTGATTTTTAAATCTTATATAAATATCACATAATTGACAGTATTCTTCTGTATAACGACCACCCGTTTTCATTCGAACACTCTTTTAGTCGTGAACAACTGGGTGGGGGTGATTTGGAATTTAACATCTTATTTTTATAACATATCATATAATTGACAGTTAAAAGGATTGTGTATGCTTGATGATTTGTCAATGTAAAAAATATGTCTCGTCTCCTGTAACCACCACTCCTTTGTCTTGTACACCTGGGTGGGGGAGAGATACGAATATGAAGCATGTGAAGAATTTAACAAGTACATTTTTTATGAATACATCAAAGCAGTGTGTCTTTAAATTGAACCAGTAACCCGCGATCCCCTTTAAAACCTATGAGTATGGTTTCACTCAAATTCATCATATTTAATATACACCTTCAATCCTTCTTTTGAAACAAAATGAACCCCATTTAACTTACGAGTATATTTCCATTGGCCGCCCTGGAGAGTCGTGTGGCTGGACACTGGTCTATGATGGTGGCCCCGTTCCCCCTGGCCAGCTGGAGATGGACAGCGTTCCCCGTGGCAGCGTCTACTAGCCCCCCGTCCTCCTGGTACAGACTCACGATGTCAGGGCCCACTGTGAACTGGGGGTACCGCGCCATCAGCTGTCGGTTGTTTAGTCTGTCGTACCTGGTTATGGCGGGAAGATTTTTAATGTTTTTACTTTGAAATTCAGGTTCTGTTTAGACAGTTGATAGTCTAGTTGCAATTGGCCGGAGTCAGAGATCATTTGACATGACCCTTCTGTATAAGTCCTCGGATCAGAAATAGAGATAGGTACGAGCGTAAGGTTCAACTGGCTTTGATGAGATTCAACAGTAATTGGAACATAATTCAGTGATAGGATATGGCCTGGTTTCAATGACACTGAAATATTACTCAGTTGAGAAATGTATTAAGGTACGAACGGGTTTAATTGAGATTGTTAATATAATATCCGTTATTGAAACCAACGCCTTTAGCTCATTTTACCTGATTTTGTTCCTATCCATGGCCACAGCGTACGTCTCCATGATGTGGTCTGTCTCCCCCTTCCTCGCCATCTGCAGACTACCTGTCCTCCATAACACCTGGATACCTGACTCCCGCTCTATCTGCTCCCACCTGCAATCAGAGGCCAGGTAAATACAGGTATACAGCGACATTTTCAGTGTTGACAACAGAAATTGGTAAACAAATTCATTTCAGCCTTTTCAAATGTATTCTTGGGCATGATTTATCAATATTAATCTTATATATCTTACAATGTGCTTTGGAATAAGTACTTAATAAGGGTAGGGTCGAATCGACGTATATCTTATCAAGTTACTAATGCCTTTTCGTAAGCTTTGTTTCTACAGCTTTCAGTTGAATTTCTTCAATAAACTGTTTTCATAAATTCAAATGCATATCAATCTATCATTTTTACTTAAAGGGGCAGTAGCACGTTTTTAGGGGGAATATAAGGTGATGTCAGGAAAATGAAAATAAATGGTTCCAATCGAAAGACAATGTATCTAAACTAAAAGAAGCAATAATGAATAAAAAAAATAATGTCAAGTTAAGTCATGCGATTCCTTTTCTTACATAAAATGAATTAAAGGTGTTCACACAAAAATGGTTGCCAATGGATTTTATGGGAATCTTAATAATTTGTTCTCCGACTATGGATAATTGGTTTGTGTTATGAAATTTTTGACACTATCAAAGTAATATATTTAGCATTAACGTACAATTATCAGTGAAAAATTGAAAATATAAAATTGTCAAAAAACGTGCTACTGCCCCTTTAAAGAGGCTCCTAAATAAATAAGCTGTTCATACCAAAGGGCATTTAAATGCAGGTTTCGGAATTATTAAATAGCCAATATGTACTTAATATAGCATGCCGACTACGACAGCATCACATGTACGTTAAGTTGTGGAATTTTATCATCTGACAAAAGTTGTATATCAAATGTAAGCAAATATAAGTTGGATATGGTTCAGCCTTGACCTAGGTCACCATGCTATATAGGTAAATAAACACTTACGCCTTGTATGTCTCCGGTGTTAGTTTAGTGTAGCGGTCATCATGATAGGTCAGGCGTCTGTAAGAGATAAGTAAAGAAAATAGACAAATTAACTCAGTAATTATGAATATAAGTACCTATTTTTTATAGTTTTTATTAGGCACAGCACCTTTGCGTGGATAATTTACATTTTCTAGAGCAATTTAAATACTTTTCTAATGAAATAAATGAATAACTGATGCAAAACTATTAATTCAATAAGGTAGTTATAACAACTGGATAAAAAAAGAAGGAACAAAGTTTTGATATACATGTACACCCTTTCCATATCATGTAATGTGCCTTTAAGGGGTTTCAACTTCTTTTCAATTTGTTTTCTTTGTTTCATGGCAACAGTTTGAACTTTCGAAGGGAAGGGTTGATTTTCGGAGCATAACTCTGAAACTACATGACCAATCTTCACCAAGTTTGGTCAGCTTAAATAGTGTTTGGGGGAGACATCTGTTTTTGTGTTTTTGTGTGGGTAGATAAACATATCTTATTACTGTGTCTGTGCTTACTATACAGACGAAGGCCAAATGTTGAAATAAATTGATTAAATGGTAAGACCAATATAAAAACTACTCAAGTTATCTAAACTATTCAAGTACAAATAACTATTCAACACATTTAAAATAAATTTAAACAACGGAGAATGAAAGATTTTAAAGATAAATCACAAATGTGAAATAGCCATACGCAATCAGTGACAGTGTTCTGAAGATATCGTTTTGGCTACTCGATCACGACAAAGTCCTTGCGACAAGAACCAGCCTCCTTTAAGTGTTTTAACTTGCTGAAATTTGTCGGAAACCCGGGATCTGGTCGTATTTGAACAGAGGTTGGATCAACATTTTATGTCTTGATCTACCTCAGTGGGTGGATAATGCTGGAGAGGTTGAATGATTGAATTGTCATTTGGAAATAAGTCGGTAGCCCAGAAAATTCGACAGAGGTTGGGTCAACATTTTTGACTTGATATACCTCTGTGTAGCAAGGAAACGTACATGTTTACATGCTGACAATTCCTTCAGCAATAGAAGCCGTTGCTCATGTACGTTAATTTTCAGAGGTTATATTTTTTGCTACGGTTTTGTTGGCCTCGAGTTTTTATAATCAGAAATGGGATACCAAATCAAGCCGGTTTTTAACTCCTATTTGAAGAATCAAATTCAAGTGATATCAAAGTTTCCCGAAAATCAAGAATATCTAATCAGTTTGATTAATCACATAACATTAGTATAGTTAGAAGGTATGGACTTGAAACGTTACAAGCACAGACTGATTAATAAGTGTTACACATACAGCATGTACAATATGATATGTCGAAGGAAACTATATCAAACTTACATGATTCTAGAATAATCCTGGGAGCCGCCATTCACATGGCCAAGGGCAAACTGCTCCAATCCCAAAACTGATAAAATAAAAGTTTATTAAAATGTATTCAAACATACAATGTGTCTTTGCTCAACGATTACGATAATCCATATAAACTTTGTAGGTAAAAATCAGCACAGTTACATTGCCTTAAAGCAAGGAACAAATATGAGTAAGATCTAAAGCTATTATAAGTTATAACATTGCTTAGCGGGTTACATAGGTATTTATTATTCACGCGAAAGGTTTTATGCAACGAGCGGAATAATAAATACCAATGTAACCCGCTAAGCAATGTTATAACGAATTTATCTTACCGAATGTTTAAACACAACGCATATTTAAAAAGGTAAAAACTGCTTATGCACATGACAAAGGTCAGGGTCACTAACCGGATGTGTTGTTTTAAAAACTACATCATCAATCGTGTCAGTGCCTCGCTTAGTCAGAGACATTTCTTTCTATGAACACAGTTCCCGAAGCATAATTTCGATGTAAAACGACTTTCCTTGCAAGACACACAACGAAACAGTGAGTGAATACTGATATTTCGAATAAATGTGAACCGATTCTCATATGCAATGATCACGAAAGCTGCGACACAATATTGACATTTTTTTTCGACGAGAAACATTTTAAACACCAAATATTAGATTAATAAGCTAATTATGGCAATATACATGTATGTTTTTTGCATTTATATAGCTTGCAATTACTTTGACTTTAGTTTGTATAAAGCTACATATTATTTGAGCAAAGGTAACAACAATGTATTCAACGAAACATACTTTTCAAGGAGCTCAATCTGCACGATTTCTTCATGGCGGGGTATAAATAAGTTCAATTTGCACGCTTTTTACGTGATTGGTTCCTGGCGGGGTATAAATAATTTATCATCCCGCTCAAGAGGGTGATATCAGTAGTTATCCAGGATCACGTGAACCAATCAGAGATCGAGATTCTTACATAAGGTAGGACAATGATGCTTATGAAGGGTTTTGAAGAGAAAAATAAAAAATAATGTTTTTTAAATTTCGACCCCTAACCACTTCAATTACCTGCCAAAACTGTTACTGTTGACTGTTTGGTATGACCATCGAATATGTTAACGCCAAATGAATGTTAATTGACGTTGTGATCCGTTTCGTTTTCGCGATACTAGGATGTCTCGAAGACATTACAAATTACATGATATTTACTCTAGTATACTTAGGTAAGTGAACAAACTTAAGATACGCAGCTGTATATTGCATTTAGCCGTTGGAGCTGTGGCAATTACCATCTTTCAGATGGGTGGAAGAATGTAATGTTAGAATCAATGAATTGCACCTATCAGCAACAATTATGGCATAATTCTATATTATAGTATATAAGAATCATTTGTTCATGCATTATAATCCATTTCTATGGCACCTGGTGTTTAAACAATTTTTTCGATATGATAGGGTTTTACGGTGATTTAAAAAAATGTCAAAGTTCTTTGTTTTTGATGTTTTCATTTAGTTCATTTTAATTTTTTTCTCGATATCAGATGTTAATGATTTTGTAGTTTTTTTCAATATATAAGTGTCAAACATGTCACTGCATCCTTTTATTGTAATACATCGTGGTTGTTTTTATCAAAAACCAATTACACATTTTATTACTTATGCAGGAATTGAATATTTTGTAAAGAATTTGGGTGATTTTGATAAACTTGATTTATTTCCTTAACCGGCCTGGTGTACCGTTATTGTCTAAAACATTAAAAAACGAAATGCAATGATGTACACATTTTCTGAATATAAATCTTCCCTTTTGGATATTCGCACTAATTTAATTGTCAACTCCTATTGTATATCGTTCGGCCTCGGATCAGGAGGTCCGTGGTTTGAATCTCGCCAGGGGCTCGGCAACTTAGTCTGCAGTAGAGAACTGTTCTACACGCAGTCAGGTTTGGGTGCAATGCTACACTGATATTTCGGTGCAGTACCACCCATGGTTGCTAGTTCCAGTCGATGCTCGCAGGTTTCACCGCAATGCGTAGCCACCAAAGTGTTGCGGGCTTTCTTCCTGCAATAATACTTGCAGCCGCGATAAAAGTGGAATACTCTTGAAAGCGGCGATAAACACCATACCACCTCACCACATGACCTCTATTGTATATCTTAACCAGAGTGAGGTTTACCTTTATCCAGGAAGTATATAAGGAATGGCTCTACGTTTTACTATTTCATATGATTAGAGTTCAAACATGGTAAAATGTGCAGTGTTTCACCGCAATGCGTAGCCACAATAGTGTTGCGGGCTTTCTCCCTGCAATAATACTAGCATATCACCTCACCAAATGACCTCTATTGTATATCTGAATGAGAGTGTGGTTTACCATTATCCAGTAAGTATATAGTAAGGAATGGTTCCACGTTTTACTATGTGTATTTCTAATTTTATATGATTGGATTTGAACAATGTTTGAGCGATATCTCTTTGTCTGTCGGCAACATGTAACAAGTGTAGCTTTTAATTCAGATCACCTTTTACTTACGTGATGTACATACTAAACGAAAGGCAAATGTTAAAAATAATACTACACGAGCGCTGGTTATGAATAATCAACAATATCACACAGAGATGACATGTTTTCATATATATGAATATGAGAATCAGAAGTTAGCTTTTGGGATTATAAACAACATATCATACACAGGCCAGACTTGATGATAATGCATTTTAACATGTACAAAATGTAAAACATTGAAATACCATGCAGCAAAACGTGCATTCATATGCATTCATATGCATTCATGTGCATTCATGTGCATTTAACTATTCATGTATTGCATTGAAATTAAATGAACCTTTGGATGAGAGACACATCTGTTACATAAATATACTCATTATGTAAAGATATATAAGGATTTTTTAAAACAAGAAATACATTTTTATTACTCGATTACCGATAAAATTTTGCACGAAAAGAGAACTCGTGTTTACAGTCACTACTGGAAATAGATGGTACAAATAACCGATAACAACAAGATTTACATCGCGAAGAAGATTAAGATAATATGTGAGTGATGTTATTGTCTGATAACTACAAACATTGTCATTCTTGACAAATACTGTATGCATCATATGCCGTGACATCACGTCACTTGAAAAGCGAAATATTTTCACTCAATGCTATGGGCTCTACAGCACTCGACTAAAGAAACATGGTATTTGTCAGGTTAAAAATCCTCTTATTCATGGTCTTTTCACATGAAAGCATTATTGACACGATCCTTTGTTCCGGTCAACAGCAAGATTGATTGAGCAAATCAGGTCAAAGTTCACACTAAGGTTAACCTTAGGTTAAAAGTTGTATCACACATCGACCTAGATAGCTTGAATGAATATATAATGCATGAACCAGAAAACTTATATTATTTTCATCACAACACAGTCAGGTCACCGAATACGAACAAGCACACGTGCAATTGGTTCTTTGTGTGCAGCGAACTCGGTCAATAGATAGATAAGCTAGATAATCTCTATCACTCCATAAGCATTTCCTCCTTTCACGAAGCACTAAGGTGATCGTAAGTCACTAAGGTAGCCTTAGTGTTATGTTAAAGACTGGGAGTTAAGGTTAACCTCAGTTAAGGTTACTTTGTGAAAGGAGGTCCTGTCACGAAATATCAATAAACATGCCACACTGACCTGATTTTGACCTCTTGGACAGCCAATATACTGCTCCGCTGCCAATCCCTCCACACCCGATCACTATATACTCGTAGAACTTAGTCTTGCTGGACGCCATGCTGCTAGTTCAGTGTCTCGGTCACTGTTTGTGACTCTACATAAACACCCGTCTTATCAAGCTGCTTATCAGTTTGTCAGGTTCCAGTGTTAAAACTAGGTCAATTTGTGGTCTTGATAATATGTATGCTAATTTGCATTTTGCTGTTGCCTCATAATGATTCTTAATTATCCAAGAAACCAATCTTAACATAGAGGGGTTATATACTCTCCCAAAAAAGAAACGCATAGGTGATTTTGAGAATTTTTGTCGAGTGTAAAAACAAATTAAACAATATTATTGTGATATTTCCTTCCAAAACGGCCTTGTTATATCATGGTTTAAGGTTTTAGTACACAAAATCGAAAATTGTATACCTTTTGTTTTTTTAGATTTATTTGAAGACTATTTTCGAAAAACATTATTTAGAACAAATCTAAAGCAGAATTCACTTAAGGATAAACGCTAGATCATCTAGTGCCTTAAACCTAACAAAGTGTGCCAAGAAACATCAAACAAAGAATACTTGACAGGTCGTAATACGTATAGTTAAACCAGTCATAAATTTTAAAAATGTAATTCATGCAATTCCTGACCTCATGCAATTTCACCTACATGTATATAGGGTAAACAAAACTCAGCCATGTAGACTTAAAATATCCTAGCAATAACGATCTCTCTGTCTGCAATGTTTGTGAAAATATGTAATATGTAACCATCTGTCTAAAAACAAAAGAAACATTTAGAATTATTTTAAAAAAACTCATGTTCATGGCCATACACATTGTATTATTTCACCTTTAATTAATTCTTGGCAATTGGTTGGCAACAAATGCATAATTTCTATAACATAATGTCCACTTGTTATCTATGTCAATTTAGTCTTATTCTTGTCTAAATATGTGTTTTCTTGAATCTGTTAACTATACAGTTATATTTATCTGTTCTAAAAAGACCGCTTGATGACACCCAACTTGTTTCCATGTACCTGAGAAGTTCTTCTGACAGTACGGTACCACATCGAATCAAAAGCATCGGACTCACAGCTTTCTCATTTACTATTAAAGGGGCAGTAGCACGTTTTTTGATAATTTTTTATTTTAAATTTTTCACTGATAATTATAAGTTAATGCTAAATGTATTATTTTGACAGTGTTAAAAATCTTATTACACAAGCCAATCATCCATAGTCATAGGACAAAGTATGAAGATTCACATAAAATCCATTAGCGGCCATTTTGTGTGAACACCTTTAATTCACTTTGTGTAAGAAAAAGGAATCGCATGGCTAAACTTTACGTTATATATTTGAATTATTACTGCTCCATTTAGTTTCAATACATCATCTTTCAATTGAAAGCATTAATTTTCATTTTCCTGACATCACCTTATATCCCCCCTAAAAACGTGCTACTGCCCCTTTAAGGTAGATCAAGTCGTAATTAATGTTGATCCAGCCTCTGTTCAAATAAGACTAGATCCCTGTTTTCCGGCACTTTCCCATAGTCAATATGATGAATAGTGGTAAAAATGATGACCTTTGAACTATGTTCGATTTAATCCAATCAGGCAACCCCACAACTTGCCCTTAAACTCGGCTAATTCCAACAGAGGTTGGATCAACAGTTTATGACTTGATCTACCTCTGTTGGTAGAGAATGAGCTCTCATCTCTTTGCCAAGTCTGTGCATGATGGAATTTTTGCTTTTCAAGTAAATGGAGTTACACCAAATACTAATTTCCTTTCTTGTTTCGGTGTCTTCAATCATGGAGCTTGTTGACGATTTTCATATTTACTAGGCGTAAACCTGAAAGTTTTTTAGACTATGAAATTGGGCTCTTTTTACAACGGTAACACCGATGACCGTTTTGAAAGTAGTTAAAATGAATTTTTATTGTTTTCTATCTTAGAACATGGCAACCACAGACAAACAATTTTGTACGGATACGATCGTCACCAGTGAAGTATCTAACAAATGATATAATGCTAACTTATTGTTCATATGTAAAAAATTAACATGTTTCCTCAAACAATTAATAAAGCCTTATTTTAACAACATATCTTTATAGATAAGAGTGTGAAAGGGTTAAGTATAAGTGATACCATGTTCAAGATCAAATAAAGACGAAAACTTCAATAATCAGTTGTGGTTTTGCAGTAACATGTTTTGTTTATAAATGTATCTATAGCGTGAATCAACTTCGAAACCTGTATCCTTATTATCCTCAAGATGAAGATAGTTTGTCCTAGATCTATGTCACTCCTTAGCTTGAGTTCAACTTATAATTTTTTATTTGATGACATCTGATGGTTTCTAAGGTCAATATTGCACGTCCGAGATCTGTTTCACATAGCCTGAACTAGTTATTATTCCATGACATGTTGTCAGTTTGTTGACATTAGCGCGAACTATTTTGTCCCTTATCTCTATAAACATTGACCTAAATCTCACAGAATAGTAGGTACAAGGTCCACCTTTCCAATAATCCCCTCCGTTATGTCCCACATGTGCTCTATGGGATTTAACTCATGTTTGCATTACAATCCATGTCAATTCTCCCCTTGCTGAAGGCGAGAAGTCTCAATGTTTTTTTTCGTTTTATGAATATTAAATTATATGTTTTCCTTCAATATAACTCAAAAGTATTTTTCAAATGATGGATTTTCCTTGGATTGTTTAGGTGAATTGTCACGAAAACGTAGTTCAAAAGAAAAATCCAAATTGGGTAAAAATATGATTTTATCAAAAACACTTCAAAATATCATGAAAATAGCATTTTACTTGAATATATACATGATGTTGCCATACAATCTTTAATCAAGGAAAACAATAAAGTAATAAAGCATATAATACACAATTGTCTTGTTTCATGTAGTTTTTATGCAAATTTAAATAATCTTCTACACCCTCATGTAGATTTGGAGGCATTTTCTTAAAATGGAAACGGGAACACGTACTTTTATAAAAAGAAGTTCGTTCAAATATCTTTATTCAAGTATCGTATGGCAATAGTTTTGGATGTTTATCAAATCGGTATGAGACCCCCTAAGCAATATTCATTCGAGAAGAAACCTAAAACGGATGCTACCATGTCTGTAAAATTTAATCAAATTATCAATATGCAAGCTCTGTATCCTAGTCCGGTTAGACTTAACCATTGCATGTTATATCTAGATAGCGAGGATAATCATGGAAGACTGGTCAGCTCAACTCCGACAATGGACGTGGCATTAGTGTTGACCAATAGAGAGTGACCAGTGATGTTGGGGGTTCTCCAGGAAGCAAGGGGAGCAGTGGTTAGTCCTGTCTGACCGTCAACCTGAAACATGTGGATTTAGAATAGTTTGGGGATTTTACATGCGCTTCCAGCGAAACTGATGTCTCCCTGCAATTGTGCAAGATAAGCTAGTATAACTGCCGGAGCTTGTCCTGCTACACTCATCTGTGATCACTAACGAAAAGTAGTTCACAGAAGAACATGAAATAATATATTTTAATTTTCGATTGAACTGTTACAATGAAACTTTTAACAAAACCTTGGAATATATAGAAACACAGTTGAATCATTGAAATTCGGAGGTATTGTACAAACTGCAATAACTAAAAAATGTAAAAATCTTCACCAAGAGTAAACTTTTCAACTGAAACATCGAATCATCGAAGTTGCATTTTTGATAATTAAAAAACGTTCGAGTTGAGCTATCATCCTAAAAGTTTGACGACTGAAGCCCCTTAAGAAATTCTAATTTATTAACAATACATTCAAGAAGTTTCTAAGTCTACACACGTTTTGAGAAATGAAAGCCAGGATTGTTTTTGACATTGATATAACTATATTCAAATTGATAACATAATCTATGGTATTTTCAAAAAATTGTTTTATGTGTTTGTCACATCTTGGGTGACAAAAAATTTCTGTCCTTTATCATCAATTGGTAAAGTCTACCTTTAGCTGGTCATGGAATGACGTGGTGTTCAAGAGTAGTGTCCCGTTATGACCTTGACCTTTGATGGACACCCATACATCCGTGTCCTTCCCGTGTCCTTGAAGACTGAAGACATCCACGTGATCAACAGAAGTAGAGACTGACTTGGAAACAGCTTGGTGAAAGAGATCGTATTTGCTGAGGTGATAGTCAGAGATGTTCCCAGAAGCCTTTGCTCGCCAGATGAACGCTTCCGGTGATATGTCTGTAATAAAATTTAAAGTACATGAATACCTCTTGTCCGATGCTGGTATTAGAAAAAATGTGGACGCAACTGTTCGGATCATCTCGGGCGAAGTTAGACATATCTAAAGGAAGTATATAGAAATACTCTTGTTTGAGACTCAAAACGGAGGGCTAGAATCTGAAAATTATTTAGAGGGAAGATGTTTCCGGTCACATTACCCTTGAATCACAATCACATCTTACAATACTAAAGTGGATAACTGATTTCATAAACTTATTTACTCTTGAGTTGTTAGCAATACCAATTATAAATGTATACGCAGACAGAAATAATGCGATCCAACAAAACAATGAACTTAGCAGCCAACGAAGAATAGGTCCCTTTCGGAAGCTAACTGGTACATTTTGTACAACATTTGAGATCTCACCTGCCAGGCGAAAGGGGACAGCACTCTGGATGTCCTGAAGACTGAGAGACCGGAAGTTCACAGTGACTAGAGAGCGGACAGTGGACCTCCAGTAGTTGTCTGTGACGTCAACACTAAACGAGGCGCTACTTCTACCTTGGACCGGTGCAATCAGCGATATTTCACCAGAGTTGTAATCGATCCTGAAATAAAGGAGCCATATTTTAATCTTCGTCTATATTTTCAGAATATTGCAAGCTCGATGCTACTCTGAAGTCTCATTCAAGAGCTGGTCATGACAGTCTTTTCGATAATCACAAAAAAGGAATAAAATTGTGTAAGTTAACATAAGTTGATGGCAGGGAAATTCAAAAGTGAAAGTGAAAGTGAAACTCCCTCACTGTTTCATTTCTATCTAGTTATAAGGAACGATAACATTACAGCTAGTTTTAACTAGATTGGGTTCATTTAAGCCTCCGATATTCTTTGTTTTAGTATCCCGACATCATGAAAAGCTGCGACCGTCAAAAGATATCTGAAGGACCATGACTATCAAGATCAACCACATTATGCCAAAGAGTTGACACAGAAAGGTTAAAGAAAAGTTTCAGGTCTCACAATTGCAAATGATTTGGACTACCGCTGGTGCCTCCTGCTAGGGAAGATGAGTTGTAAAGGGAAAAAAGTATGCTTACGCGAAGAAGTTAGCCATGAATTGTGGTCCAGCAAACAGAAAGGTCTTGTCAATAACGTCCCAATCGTCAAGGTCTTCCGCATACACGTTGCCAAGCAACAGGGGGTACTTTAAACCTGTATATAGGAAAAAGAGGAATCAAGTTATATAAATTATTCAACGATTGGAATTTAAAAAAAAATATTTTGTGAAGAGTGAAAGTTTGTCTGTAATTCCCAAATATGTACATTTGTAAATGCATCTTAGACTATTTGTTGTTCATTTTTCTTTTTGGTCATCAGTGAATAAATATCGCCAAAAAGGGAAACTAAGAAATATGTTGCCGTCCATTATGTACTTCTACCTTTAAGGCTAAAAACAAGTGTTTGAAACTCTTTTAATGATTATATTCTCACGCTTATGTAAGCATAATTAGGCTTAAACCTTGCTTTGCACATTATTAGAGCAAAGATTTCATGGGGCAGTAATTTTCTCTCCATTTTAATAGCGTTATCTTACTTTTAACAGATTCCTTACTCAAATCTTGATAGTACTAGTGCAGATAGGACCATATGTCTCATATATCTTACCTTGATATGTGTAGACGTAGATCTCTTTATGCCCAGGACTGTGTTTGTTGTCGTTGACGTCCCCGATCTCGATGGTGAGCGTGTTGGTCCCCGTTTGGGAACGCGGGTCCCCCGTCCCTCGCATGTCCCAGGTTAATACAGGAAGATAGTAGAGTTTCTGTTGTTCTCTATCATAACTTTTTGCCGAAGACACGTCAACGGATCCGTGGCCTGAATCACCAGCTGTGAAAGGAATAACATGAAGCGGACATAAATCATATGTTCAGGTATAAAGTAGAGTTTCTGTTGTTCCCTATCATTAGTTCTAGCGGAAGAGATGTCAACTCAGCCGTGGCTTGAATCACCAGCTGTGAAAGGAATGACATGAGTGAAAGAAGCGCACATAAATCATACGTTCAGGTATAAAGTAGAGTTTCTGCTGTTCCCTATCATTAGTTCTGGTAGAGTATATGTCAACTGAGCCGTGGATTGAATCTCCCGCTATGGAAAGAATAACATGAGATGAAAGAAGCGTATGAACATATGAAGATTTTTTATCATTTTAAAGAAGAGTTTAATGTTTCCAAATTGGTGTAAATATCATTTGATCAGGTGCCCACTCAACCTCGACTTATAAAACACCCTTACTGGTAAAACTTTGGAATTTGGATTAAATGAACAAATTCCCATATTCCCATCGCATTAGGAAATATGAAGCTCAAACACCTTCTTGTATAAATTGTGTAGCTGTGAAAGCCTTAGCACAGTGATCCAAAGGCTTATTTTGTATCTATTGAGAAATTGTTACAATATCAATATTTCCTAAATGATGATTTTACAAAGGAAATTACGATCAGTATCAAAATTTCCAAATGATGGTTTAACATAAGCAAATTTGAGCAGTGTTACACACATTTTGGTTAATCAACTGTACTGAAGCACAAGCTGGAGTAAATATGACAAAATAGATAAGAGAATCACATGTCACATAGAATATTTCAAAGGGGTTCCGATGCTCCCTGTCAATCATGTAAGAGCGTTAACTGAATCATGACCTGTTTCATCCACTGAAATTACATTTCAAGCTTTTACAGAGCTACAAAAAAGATATGAAGCGCTCATAAAATATTTGACTGTATATGCTTATTACAGTTGTATTTGATATTTCATTTAGGCAATAAAGAAATTTTAGGTCCAAAATTTTAACGATTTTGAAGAAAAAATGACTTTATAACGTGAATATTTGTCAAAAGAACGAAGACTGACAGACAAAATAATCATACCTGGATTGAATTTGAGAGTAAAATCCGTACACGCTGTCGTGTTGGCACATTTGAATCCGAATGGAGCCCCAAACAACGCCGAATCAGCATCTTTGCCGAAAACGGTTCCAACTAATTCAGGAAATGTGAGATAATTTTCCATGACAATAAAATGATAGTTCTGAGCAAAAACAGGGAAGTTATCGTTGACATCTTGTACGGTGACGTCCACGATGGTGGTGGCCGTCACCATTATGCTTGTGACGTTCTCTACTGCCATAACCTCCAGGTGGAATGATCGCTGATCTGGGACTTCATAATCGACTGGCTGCAAGAGGGTTAAAGATTATTGTTGGACAAACGTTTATGAAACAAAAGTGCCTTATTAGGAATTACTAATACTATGTCATATGAAAGGATTTATTAATTGAAAGTGTGTGTTCGCATAACAAAATCTTGGTTACGATTGTTGAAGTTGCTTTTCATTAATAGATACCACACGGACGGTAACGTTTTTTGGAGTTTAATGTTCAACATGACTAGTTAGTTTCGTTATCGAATATTGTTCTTGATTAGCCTAATTGAAATTTGTTGAAAATGTGTACCATCATTACTAGGTATTTACGACATCTTGACAAGTTTTGTCATTTGAATTCTGAATTTCAGATGTGCACAATCAGAACAACACGGGTTCAAATCGCTAATTTCACTTAAACAAAATTTCAAAAAATAAAATCTTAGTGTCCTCCCTTGAGTTTTCTGTATAACAGGTCTAGTTATTTTTACAATTATAATTTTTTATCGATTTCCTTCAAAATTTAAATATGTGTTAGTGACACCTTCTCAAAGCTATTTATAACTGCACAAATTTAATTTTATCAAATTTTGTTTTAAATCAAATCAGGGATTTTCAGCCATACGCTCAGAACTAAATCAATATAAAAACTCATCTCATATACAGGCAAAGTTTACCTACATAACATGTTGAAGCGATTTATAACTGAAAACTTTTGATTTTGATTTTACAATTCCAATTTCAGTGACTCGAACCCGTTGGCTGAGAACTATATTAATATCAAACCTTATCTTATATACGAGAAACTTTGCCTACCTTGATGATCTTTACAAGTGCAGAGTGCAGCATGCCAGTAACGCCAAAATGTCCCCCGTCATTTTGAATACTGTACTTCATGTCAGAATGGTTTCCGGTTACCCAGACCGAGGCTATGATACCGGAAGTTTGTGATTCAGGCATTATGACGCTGTAGTTTGCCTTCACAAATTGGAGGTCGCCTTTGTAGGGTAGAACATGTTCACAGTACTTGCCAATTGCACCAGGTCGACACTGACAAACATACTTTTCGTAAGTGTTAATATCGATGATACATTTTGATCCTTGTCGGCACTTGTTTTCCTTGCAGAAATCTATCGGACTACATACAGATCCTAATAACTCGTAATTGGCTGGACAGCTGAAATATATGAAAACATATAACAATGTAATTCATAAACTGCAGAAAAAAGTGTGTACATGTAAGGTAAACGATTTCCTTAAAGATGCTGTATCATACTTGCAATATTTTAAAAAGTATTCTAAATGTATTCGTTGTGTTTTTAGAAAAATTTAGCGACCAACCTAGGGAAATTCGGACCAAAATTCATTGAATATGAGATAATTTACAAAAATTACGGAAACGGCAGCCAACATAAAGGCGAATCAAGTGTGGCCATCTCACAACTTCCGGTCTCTAAATATACGCTTGAAAACCGTCTTTGTCGCGCACGACTAGATTTTCTTTTCTTTTTCTCCGAATGAGGTATTTGTTGCTGCTAAAGTTGATACCCATCGAACGCAAATACGCTAGTTGTGACACGGTGTAAATCCTACACGCGTAATGATTACGTCACCGAAAGCGGGTTCGTTAAATGCTATACCCTTTCTACAAGGGGTACTGTGCTTTGGGCGTCGAAATAAGTATGTTGTTGTTGATTAAACAATCTAAATATGATATCAAAATTTCGATGAAAGATTTTTCTACAAAGTGATGTATTTCTTTTCTCAATAGCTAAATTTAAGCCTGAACCGCATGCAAGTATGAAACATCATCTTTAAGAACAAAACAGCTCTACAGAAAAGGTTTATGGTGAAACTCGCTTTGGGTTTCATGTCAAAAGAGGCCTTTGCAGCTTCCATGATGATGGTGTACTCATCAAATGTCTTCAATTTGTTGTGAAAATGTTGCCAAATTAAAATTCAGTCTAATTTCATGTCACATATACCTTTGTGATAATTATTGATCTATATATATCTCGTGGTGTTTTGTTGCGAAAGAGATATTCATCGGCTTCCAGAAAAATATGAGTTTTCAGAACAGGCTGTAGTTAAGTTGTGATATTGGACATCCTGAATGTTTTTGGTAGTCTATTCAAAAATAGAGGAGGCTTTATCCCATCCCTGTGTTGTTTAGTAATTACAACGAATTAGTGTTGCAAGATGATGCCTACGAAAGTTCCTTCTTGATAGCATATTAACTTAGAATTATTTAAAATTTCTTGTTGAATATTACACACAGTCTTACACACATACACTTGAAAAGTGATATCTAACAAGAGCATCATCATATAATCTGAACAGAAAAAGAATATAATAAACTGACATTTATCAAGTTTAAACAGTTCCTATTGAATGGTATCTCTTGTGAAGGTAGGACGGGATAGTCTTACTTGCAAGCGTACGCTCCCCACATGGGTACACAAACTTCGATACCTCGAGGACATACAGCATTATGGCAATCGTTTCGGGCACATCCATTTTGTACGTTTAATGCCTTGACGATTTCAGCTGCATCGCTTTTGGAATTCTCGTAATGGTCCATTGGAAACCACTGGTTGTTCATTCTGATGTCTTGGATGCAAGCTGGAAGGAAGGACAGTTTCGATGTAAATTCACATACTTGGAAGATGATCAAGCAAAATAACTTCTACCTATGTTTAGGACGTACCGTTTAGGAATATCACAAGAATAATGAACAACAACGGTACGATACTTGATTCCAGTCAGGAACTCAATGGTAAATGGTAAGGTAAGGTATGCTAGGTTAGGGACCTATCAGATAAATCATAAATGACTGATGATTTTCAAGATACAACATGTCCCTGCAATAACGGTATTGATAGGCGTTACAGTGTTGCGTTTAATGTTTTTTCAACATATCGCAGTGTAGCAGTTTTCCATATATCGCTTTTTAGCAAAAAATGATCTCTTTGATCAAAATACCTGATTTTATCTAAATACAAATCATATATGGTGTTTCCCTCAAGGTTACTAACTAAAGTTCAATGGAAAAACATGTTTGACAAATGAACTTCTTTTATGTTTCACTTTCATGTTTTACCTGGAAATGACAAAGATGGACTAACACTAACCACTATAATTATACCATTTAATTTCAATCAAAAATCATAATTTGATTAAATGAAAAGTGTTTCGTATTTCAAGATTAATCACATAATCAACTTACTATTTTCAAGTGTCGAAGACACAACAGGGACAGACTGTGAAAAGGACACCGTTGCCCCAACAAAAACGGTGTTCTCAATAAACATTTCTAGTTTATCGTAAATATATCCGTAAGTGAAGTTATAATTGGGCCCCTCTCCATCGTCCATCATGAGAGTAAACTCCCTTCCACGACGTTCCACAGTGGTTGAATGCCAGGCACCATTAGTCACAACCCTGCTGTAGAGCTCAAGAGTTCTGGTATTGCTTCCCAAATTGTAGAGCAACGTGAGACGACCATTCACGATCTGGAAACACAGTGTCGAAAAAATACGAGCGACCTCTTACTCTTTAAAGCAATGATATGTGATTGGCACTTTATGACAAGGTAATGTCATGATTATAATATTGGCCGTTATAGCTGAATACTTAAATGCTTGAAAAAGTGTCCTTATTCAGTGGCAGCCTAAGATCCCCTTTTTAAGATTAAAAAAATCATAAGGAAACATTCAACAGACAAACACCCTCCCGTCTCCTTTCATCCTATTAAGTACGTTAACCTAAATTCCCCACTCACCCCCCTTTGAATGATTTCTATCATCCTCCACATGTACTAACGATGAGCAACGGTGCCATTTAAACAAGTAGGTGATGATGTGATTTTGCAAAGAATGAAATTCAGCGTTCCAAGTGCTGGTAACTTTCAGATGTGGCTTGATGGAGAAGAGGTCAGTAAGCTTGACGGGCTTGTGCGATTTGTATAGATGCTAGCCATCGTCAACATTAAAGGGCTTGTTAAGAAGGGCTGGCCGATTTTTCATGAAGCCCTGCTTGTATGTAGG